>CM028381.1:108576430-108607479 GCA_013146195.2 Codonopsis lanceolata | reverse complement strand
AAGCTCCGGTTACCCTTTGTCGACTTTCTTCCCTCCGGACCCGAGGGATCGAGATATATACACACCTTTCGGCTCTTCTCTAGTACACCGAGGCTCTTCTGGCCTCACGCCGTGAGCCTCTGCTCCTTCTACAGATACTCTTTCTACCTCGGCCAAAGGCTGGACCTTCTTTATGTCCATCATCTCCGGATGAAATTAGCCTTCACTCATCACACCAATCAACTAGCTACTCTTGACAGAACAGGTTGCCTCCCTCCCTAACCTTACCCGGATAATTACTATGGAAGTCCAGCCGCCATTCTTTGCTGGTTCCCCTAGAGAGGCTAGCATGGATGGCGGAGAACAATCACTCGCTTTATCGGCAAGAATAGGCAAATAGGGCATTCAATCTGAAGCTACATTGCTTCAAACCATTCGGGGAGGAGAAGCGGCGAGAGCGATACATACTTGGCGAGAACAAAATTCTCGAGGACAGCAGACTTGATGCCGAAGCCATCTCGGTCGATGGCGAAGGCGAAGTAAAAAGGAAAAGAATACTGATGCTGACAAGGGGAAACATGATCTTGAAGTTGAACAAAATGCTAATACTGTCAAGGAACCTGAACCTAAAGCTGATGTTGAAAAGGCACCTGAAGCTGATATTGGTTCATTAGATGTTGCTCAAGCTGAAAAGTCCACTGAAGGATCCACATCACCAGCTAAATGAATCAAAACTTTCTCTCCCAAACCGTTGAACTTTTAAGACATCTGTTTTACTTGTAGAAAACAATTATTTTCTTCCTAGTTTTAATTTTCTGCTACTTCATTTATATGTTACCTGCTTGGCTTACTAACATCTATTTTGTAGGAACATAAGCACTTTATTGGCTCTCTACTTTCAAGTGAATGATTTTAAGCAAATAAGAGGAGATTGTTGAATCTTGCCTTAAAATAGATTTGTTTAAAATCATTTCACTTGTTGTCAGCCAATTCTCTAATTATTATTTTGGTCAGCTTGCTGCATTATTTTTGTCAGTCATTTATATCGGCTAACCAACGTTTTAAAGTGTCAGTTTCTTTACCTCATTTAATTGAACATTCCTTTGTACTGACACATTCATGTTTTGTGTTTTGATAGATACTCTGTATATTATCTTTCTAACTGGATTCCTGAGATCTTGTGAAGATACACATATATTGTTCAAATACATTTCAAATTCAAATGTGTTCCTAACGGACTGATCTTCAAGTTCTTCTATATATATACCCACAAGAATCATTTGAAGGAAGAACAGAACTTACCGAAGTCTAAGCATACTACTCTCAAAAAAATTATATCTCTACTTTAGTCTTCTTGAAAACTTTAGCTAGACATTCTTCATTGATAATTATTCTCTAGATATAGTTTTGACAAACACTGAGTGATTTATTTCATACCTCTTTGAATTCAGTCAGTTTGTCTCATGAGTTTGATTGTAATACAATCATACTTCATAAACACTGGTCTTTTGTTGTACATTGATCCATTAGAGATCACTTAGATTTTTAATAAAATTAGTGCATTTCAAAAATCCAAGTTTGACCAACTTGGTAGTGGACGTAGCAGTTTTACTGTGAACCACTTCAATTTTTCTGTCATTTACTTTATCAGCTCTTGCAAACTGATCTAACACTTAAAAAGTCTTAATCTACTTAAGTGTCAGTCAGTTACATACATAAATTGTTTAGCTATCTGTTTTGATAAATTGTTCTTCAGTTTCTTTTTTATATTCAGTGATCTTTCTTAAAAAGAAATTTTTTAAAGCAACTGTGTCAGCCATCAGCTGACCAATATTCATCAGCTTGAGTTTCTTTAAAAATATCAGCCAGCTGATCAATATCAATTAACTGACAAAAATCCAATTTCTACTGCCAACTTTTAGAAGTTTTACAAATCTATCTTCAAAGTTTTAAAAAAACTATTCGCCCCCTCTCACCTTGTCAGTTCTCAACTGGACTTACATGTATCTTATCCTTGTATGATGTGGCATGCTTGTATGTTGATAGAGAATAAGTCAACGATGTTTTGTAATCTGTTTTGTCTTTCTTGATACCTTTGTCCAAAATAAAAAATAAAAAATTGTTTGTAGTTAGCGGGAAGATCTTTGACTTTTTATAAATTACTGTAAAAATTAAAAATTAAAAAAAAATCAAATTTGTAATCGCATGTGGGATGAATATTCTTGAAGTGGAATATAGGTTACTTAAGTGTTTGATAGGTCAATAATAATAAATACTAGTGAGTAGTGAATGCAGGCACATGTAGGAATAGGACGTTTTACTTTCTTTTCTTTTTAAGGTGTCATTAATCATTAATTATTTAATCACTCACCCACTACTTGGAAATTTTTTGAGAAAGGCCATTTCCTCATTCCTCAACTTGGGGAGGAGGGAGACAACGTAACGAGAAGACAATCAAATGCTTCTGACAATTTCATTGAAATCCTCCGTTTTCTTTCCTGATCTTAGTTATATATAAAACTATAAATGTATAATCTATTAATCTAACCAATGCCGCTACAAATTTGTGAACAATTTGGACCCAAAAAGTCAAATATGGAAAAAGATCAAATCACGTTTTTCTGTTTTCATAATAAATATTAAACATTTGTTTGAATGAAAAAATATATTCGTTTAAGCTTTTACAATAATATATAAACTTACTTTTACTTCAAATAAATATTAATATTGTTCTATTTGCATGTATAATTGCAAATAAAAAATATATAAATATATCTATTACTTAAATGAAGAAATCATTAAGCACTTCTCAGTTTTATAAATTCAAATTGTTTTAAACATACATAAATTTAAACATCCGTGCCTAAGTGAAATAAATAATGAAAAAATGCAATCAATACTTCAAAACATGAGACAATGTTACTAGAGTACAATATTTCTTGGTGAATGAGAAATAATCTCATATCATGGAGCAAGTACCTATTGAATTGGACACTCTCTTTTCAAAACATGTGATTGTTAGCTTTAACTTGTTTGTCATCATATTCGTTGTTAGCTTTAACTTGTTTGTCATCATATTCATATACAAACATTGGAAGATATAAAGAGAGAGAACGAAATGAACACTATTGAAGAATGTAGTGTTTAGTTAATAGATTGTTATTGATGTTTATAGATATGTTTAATTGTTCAGAAAATTTATATCAATTGTCGGAAATGCAAGTCGTGAAGTGATGAAGAGGAGTAAGTGACTAAAACACATGGTGAATTCGTGTGGCCGAGAATAATGTTATGGTAAATACATGTATGAATAGGGATAAAATTGATATTACTAGTAGTTCAAGGAATGGGGCGAATACTACTAATATCAAAACCTAACCGTTCCCAATTTTTCATTTTGGTTATTCCGTGTTACCCGACTCATATCCAATCAAATCAGGAAATAACCATCAACCTCAATTCGGATACCACGGTTTCGTTTGAAATTGTCATCCCTAAACACAATTATTACCATTTCTATTTTTATTTAAGCCAGATCAAAACCCGATGGTACATAATTTGGTGTTGGGTCATTCTTCGCGAATTATAGGATATCTGGGCTTATGTAAATGTTGGATCTTAAATGAAACCTATCAAAAGAAAAGCTCATCTTTCAAATGAAGCATGCATTGTGGGGATGTATATAGCCCCTTAGAAGTGAAAACCGGGCTTAGTAGTTAGTGTAGAGAGATCTTAGGTCTTTATGACCGTAAATGTGGGTTGACTGCGTAACTGACGAAATCGTGTTTAAAATATCAGGTTTGGAAGTTATCAAGCAATCATGTTTAGAATGAGTATTTGTTTACTCAGGCAACCTTGCTCCCTGCTCGGACAGATTTGTAGGAGGATTCCTGGTCGGAAAGGATGTGAAATACTCAATACGGGTGATCCTACTCGGATGATCTTTTTCCTGGTCCCTGTATCTCACGTAAAGACATATGTGCTTAACTCGTGACCAGGATTTGGATCGAGCTTGTCAAAACCCAATTAACCCATTTTCCAGGTCATTTCCAAACTGCTTCTTGATCAGATCAAAGGTGTAATAGATTGATAAGATACTAAGATAGCATGCCAGCCTTTTTTATTATATCCGACCAAGACAATTAAGAGTTGGAATGGTGAATTAGGAAAAGATTTATATATATGGGCCTGGGCCTGTGCCGGTTGGATTGATTGAAACTTGTAGCAACTAGCAAGCATTGATGATCATTGACAAAGTTCACAGAATGAATTGAGGAACACACTTGCTTCTTGGTTGACCAGACCAAGCAAGCAATCTTAATTCCTAATTGTCACCAACCCTGGCTATCAAACGGACCGATTCCAACAATCTGAGAAGCTTGCCTCTTAAAACTCAGTCTCCCAATAAAAGATTACAGAAGATATATAGGGAGGATTTACAATTGTGATTAACCAAGCACACGCGCACAAAGCTTCAGTCCATTTATCGTGAGGCACAATTTAAATCACGATGCATGATTGTATGCATCACAATGCATGATTTCAAATTGATACATCGCAATTCAAAACCCTCGCTTGTTGGGACAAAATGGAAAAAAAGAAGGAATGGCTCAGTTGCCTCCATCACATTGAAAAAAGGATATCTTAGAATCGGAGAATTAAATCTCTCCCAAAAATTATGATAGCAGAATCCTCCAATAGGGCATTTGTTAATAAAGAAAAGCTGGACTTTCTACAGGAGTTGTGCAGAAGGTGGTGAGATTTAATCGATGGAGCTATGGACTACTTTTTATCCAATCTTGCTAGAAGGAGCCCTTTCTTTCATCAAAAGTTCAAAACTGCTTACAGGTAGGATTGGCCTTATGAATTCGGAGCGCCAAGCATTTTAGGATCAATTTTATAAAATATCTTTTTTTAGTTAAAGAAATATATAGAGGAGTAAACAGGTTAAATCTTTGTAAAGTGAACTAGCCAGTAATTTCTCCATTTGATATAGGAGAAATTGCGGGTCAATCTAAATTTCAAAGTTTTTAATTGCTCCATTCATGTTATATTTTCAACCAGAAAATAATACTGTTTGGGGTAAATAGACTACGATACCCGTAATGATCCTGAGACGCGGTAAGAAAATGTATCGCGGTGCATCAATTTTTGTACCGCGATAACTCAATTTAAATGGAATCAATTTTAATCACAAAATTCAATTTTTGCATTGCGATACATATATTTTAATTATTTAATCCAAATTGCATCGCGCTGCACTAGACATGCCCATCCGGTTTTGGTTCACAGTTCCGTAACCAGCAGTTCACCAAGATGAATACTAGGAACCGGATTCAAACCTTGAACCGTTTTTACGGTTCACGATTCACCGGTTCCACAGTTCACCAAATTGATTTTTTTTATTTTTTTAGAAAGGTTATGGATTTTTTTATTTTTTTTAAAATTATCTTTAAACCTTTGTGTAGAATATTTTTTGAATTTTTAAAAGTGACAAAAAGTCGTTATTTTAACTTTGTGTAAAATAACAACAATATTTTGTAAAAAGACAGGGACGATACCATGACAAATTTTATTAATATATTCAAAAATTACAATGATGGAGACAACCAATGAACTAAATTCAAATGAGCCTTACCTCTAAGTTACAATTTTTTTCAATAAATAAGAAAATATAATCTAAAAATTATAACTTACAATCTATAAATAAAAAATTATAATCTAAAAATTACAATTAACTTACCGAAACGAACGACGTAGTTCAATCGCTTCCGGTCGATGCATCATCATCAAAGTTTTCCGCCTCCTCGAAAGTAGCTACCTTGTCTTGTGTTCGATTGGTTGTTTTAACACAATCGTCCACCAAAAGTTGAAATTCTAAATTTATTGGGTTCAACTGAAATCTTCTTTCATCCAAAACGTAGCCGGACACGCTAAATGCATGTTCAACGGCGACGGTTGAGGTAGGAGCAGCTAGGACCTCATTTGCAATTAATGATAGAGTTTGATAATTTTGGGTCATTCTCGCTCACCACTTTAAATTATTTATAGCAAATTATTAATCTAAAGGGGTTTTTATAATTATTTTATTCTACTCTACTATTAATTATTTAGGTGTTTAACTAATTAGCAGTAATTACAGTTATGAAGATCTTATGGTAGGTGGCAATCTAGGATTCGGGTTTCACTTATATCTCCTTTATGATTAATTCACAATAATTATCATTCAATTTCTTGGGTTCGTTCACAAAAGATAGATATAGTCTGTTGAACTATTGGTTCAACCTCCATCTCCGCAACATTCATCCATTCTATATCCTAAGTACAGGAACATATGATTTATCTGTCACCTAAATCATGTATGAACCTGGTCCTAACTTATCACTCTCGTGCATCGATAGGTCCAATTTATTGTGATGGTGAGCCAGTGTACGACATATGCACATTGGTCATGCAGTTATCCGCACCTCTAGGCCTTTATTATTTGCGATTATATTCATTTGTTCAAAGCGAAATAATAGAGAGATTGATAATCACCACAATCAACAAGAATTGAATGAACATAAATATGAATTAAAACATAAATTCGATACAAGTTACCTCCTACCTCCTAGATTATGATGATTTAGTTCATCATAGACAACGAACAGCACATGGAGATGAACGGAGACATGATTTGATCTTCAATACTTGTAATTACACAATCTAAATATGTTATACAACCTAAAATCTATCCTAAAGCTATACAAAACTGTTTCCAGCCGTTTTTTCTATATCTTAGGCTTTGGTAACCGGTTCCTATTTATACCATAGAGTTGTATTCCAATCGAATCTCCAGTGAAAATACGACATTATCGCATTCTGACCACTTTGCGGTCGCAAGGTCTGGGGTACCTTGCGTCCGCAAGGTCTCCAGTATTCCGGCCCTTGGTTTCTTGAGCTACTGTCCACCTTGCGGGGGCAAGGTCTGAGGTACCTTGCGACTGCAAGGTCTCCAGCGTGGACTTTCTTCATTTCTTCTTCATTTTCATTCTGGACCCTTCTTGGAATTTGCATATAAAACCCGTGTGTTTTGCATATTTTCACTAAAAACCATGTAACTCACAAAACTCACTGAAAACACGTATCAGTAGCCAAAAGCCTCGTGAAATAGCATAATTTAAGTCATAGAAGTATATGAAATCGACGTATAAAATACATCGATCAAATACCCCCAAACTTAAACTTTGCTCGTCCACGAGTAAATAATACTTATAAATACAAAAGCAATTAATAATAACAAAAGCGAAAAAATCTTTTTGGAGTGTGACACTATTTACACTCCTCTATAAACCCACAAACTCAAGGAGACTCTTTCGAGTGACTCGAGTATGCAGATAAATACAAAAACAGATAAATACTATTCTAAAACAAAACAAAAATCTTTTTGGTTTCAACCTCAAGTTATAAAAGCATGGCATACAAAGCAATCTCAGTTCGACGCTCACCACATATATGCAGGCTAAGTCATATAAAGCCAACTGATCTTTTCTTAAAACTGCTACTACTTTTAATTTCTCCGTGTGTGTGTGATCACCAGTCTTAGAGAATTTCTCAACTAAAACAGTTTTATTAAGCTAAACACCACATTCATATGAAAATCAAATTTTAATAGAAAACCATGCATTATGAATTATGAGATCTACCATCCAAACCCGGTCTATTACGGAAAGAGAGGTACCAAGGATTTCAAAAACTTATACATCCATCCCATGCACTTCTATGTATGACATACAATGCTCTCCTATCCCAATAACTTGTAATAGCTAATATTATGCTAACACAGTGACCTTTAAGGCGAATAATAATGAACATGAAGTGTTTGATCAATTCCATATAACTCACTTAGCAGTTAAAACAGCACAAGCATTGGCAAGAAGATCATTAGGTCTTTTATTTAGCTTGTAATGTAAGGCCAAGGTGATGGGGGATTTGATGGAAAAGGATTGGAATTCAAAGTGAGAGAGTAAGACTACCCTTTATCCCTCATACTTCCAAGCAAAAGGAAGTTTTCCCTATTTAGGCTAGGACCTGCAAAGACTACAAGTAGGGGGTGCTTTTTGTTACTTTTCATTTTTCTTCTCCCCCCCCCCCCAAACTTGTTTTGAGCAATATATACTTCTAAAAATATCACATCATTCTTCTCAGCCATAATTTTCTAACATATTTTCTTTTGAAAGCTATGCTTCCATTTGAATCTTTTTGCACTCTTCTTCTTCCGTTTCATTTTTCGTCGATACATTTTTTTTCTTTTTCGACGACGGAAAGAAGAAGTCTTCCGAAAAATAGCCTAACTGAAAAGAATAGTCCTCTAAAATCAATTTCTCACCCATGTCCTACTCTCTCAAAGGGTAGGCTAAAAGTGTATAGACTTTTAGGGTTAAGTTAATGTGGGTAATAGAAACGATGTCGAATGGGGGTTTAATAGTGTGCTTAGCACACTCCATTCTTTTTAATTAGGCTCAACGGGGACACTAGGGATATTTTTAGTTTAGGTCAGGGAATATTTAGGTTCTAACGATCCAAAGATGGCCTAAGTCATTTCTTAATGTCAAATGCTCATGTAGTTTTTAAAGCAAGTAAGACACACAAAATATCATATCAACTATGGGAATTGTGGGGTTGAATGTTTAGCATCACTGGATTTCACATAAGCATTCGCTAAGACAGATGGTAGGGACAATTGAGACTAACATGCAGACACGGTTCGAAAGTGTGCTTGAGATATATAAATGAGAAAAATCCAAGGGATCTAACTATCATGCAATTGACCCTAAGTCACAATTTAATGCAACAATCATGTTTGAATGGCTATGCATCATATTCTTGTGCTATCTAGTTATAATGAAGTAGGTGCTATAGACTTTATAAAACTATTCTAATCAATCCATAATTATAACTGGTGTGGGTGCATGAAGAATTTGGAGAAAAGTAAAAGTTTCGCAAAATCAAGTAAATTCCAGAGGGATCTACAGACTAGCTATGCGGTTCATTGCATTACCTCCTCATTGACTACGACTAGCATTACCACATCTAAACTCAAGGATGAAAAAATTTCTATATATATATATTGATTTTTAATAAAGAAAATTGGAGATGTTGATGACCCAATTGATGATGGGTTCCCACAAGAGGAATCCACGAGCAACCAATGTGAGTGTATTCTGGTCAAGGCAACACCTCCGAAAATAAGAAAAAATTAAAAACAAGAAAAGCGGGTGAAGAGTTAAATGGTCATCGAAAAAAGAAAATTTTCTTCACCCTAAAAACGTAGCCCAACTCCATTCCTCCTTAGGCTAGGACATGCTAAGACTCTGAGCTTAGAATCCCCCCCCCCCAAAACTTAATTTCTATTTTGTCCTCAAAATTGAAGAACATATGAGAGGATTGATGGGGACAGACAAATATCAAAAGGACATAGCAGGTCCACCTAACGAAAGAGGATGGAACTTGGGCCTCGACTCACGGTGAGTCGGGCGGAAATAACGAATGAGGACGAAACTCAGGGATCGTGCCAGTAGGCAGCCCATAATAAGTTGAGACATTTTGTCCCACAGTGTTAAACCACCCAAACAGCCGCTCTTGGTCGGCAGGTATTTGTGCCAACTGTTGAGTTGTCATTTGGGCTTCAAGGGCAACCTCTTCTAGCCTATTGGAGATCCCCTCGAGTGGGTCCTCCTCTTCCTCTTCGGGTTCCTCACCGTGAGGAACCCTCACTCCGCCGCCGTGGTGCTCGAACAAAATGGCCCTAGTAATGGCCGGACCACCTTAAGCCTCTCCGTGTCAGGCCATCTCACCGCCTCTACACAACTCGGTGATCAAATGCGGGAACGCGTAACCCGCATTCGTGGCACCTCTAATAAGGGTCTTTATTTGGCCGTTGATCAGGCGGCCAACATCAATAGACCCACCAGTCATAATGGTGTAGATCAAAGATGCCTTACGCCAAGTCACCGTGTGTTGGTGATGTTGGTGACGGAAGGCATGAGACGGCACAAATGAATTTGAACACGGGCTTGGCCGTGTTCAGAAGGAAGGACTCCTCCATGGTGCGTGGACCGTAGGGTGGATTACGGTTTTTGGTCCACTCAACACCAGGGAGGGCAATGGTCGCATTGACCACCTCAAGAGGGATAGGGGTATGTAGGTGGAGACTAAAGTCGTCGGCACCATCCGCAAAGTTGGATGTGCCGTAATACTCGTTAATGCTTTGGGACGAAAAGTCTACAATAACGTCCCTAACATTAACGGTATTTAAGACTCCCCCATCTACGCCAATGCGCCCATTGGCGTAGAACTCGCGGACAATAGACACGACTGCCTTGTCCGGAGAATCGGTCAACAACCCCCACCTACGAGCCGTGAAGTTAGGACGGAGGCCAAATTCTTCAGCCTTAAATCCCCTCTCGGGAACCAAGGTCTTGGAGAGTTTGGCCGCATATTTTTCAGAGACCTCGTAGGAGATAAAACGACGGTGGTCATAATGCGGTTCCTCCTCCTGAACAGGGCGGGAGGAAGAAGGTCCGGTATTTCTACACTTACGAAACATTTTTATTTGAGCAAAATTAAAAATTAAATATTTAACAATTAAATTATTATTATTTTTCAAAAATTTTAAAATTAAAAATTATTTCCTAAAGCATGCAAATATTATTTACGTAAAAATTATCTAACACCCTAGCATGCAAAAATTTGACGTTAAAAATTAAAGAAGGGAGTTAGAATTACTTGTTTGTAGCCTTGAGGATGGAATGTCGCCGGAGTTTTGAGCTTGGCGTCGGCAATAATGGGTTTCCTTCTCCTTGCTTCAACCTTCTTCAATTCTTCAATAGAGTGAAATGGAAGGTGATGGAGAGGAGGAAGATGAAGGGTTTGAAGGAGGGAGAAGATCTTCTTGAGATTTGAGCCGAAAATTGGAAGAAATTCAAGGATCTCGCCGGATTTTAGAAGAGAGGAGGCGGCTGTGCTTCTGCTGGAAAGAAGGAGTAGATATTCTGGTGATTCTGCTACTGAAGCCCAGCCACAGTTTATATAAAGGCACCTTGCGGTCGCAAGGTGGCTTTTACCTTGCGTCCGCAAGGTAGGCAGATCAGGCGGTTTGCATTCCTGCTGATTCCCACGTCCTGACTGTACCAATTCACGATAACCGCATTTACTGAGGACCTTGCGGTCACAAGGCCCTCCACACCTTGCGTCCGCAAGGTGGGCAGAATGTTCCCTTTTTGTTTCTTTGTTACCCTTTTTCAGCAGATTAACAGTTAAGCCCCTCCGTTATATTCCGTTATGTTTCTTTACTTTCCTGCATTATAAAAACTCTACAAAAAAACTTCTAAACTAAAATTATTAGCAACATATAAATACAAAATTAAGATGCTTTTCTCCCCCAAACTTGGATTTTGGCATATTTAATTTATAAATTAAATGTTCAAAACTACATTTAATGGAGAATAACATATTTAAATTAATTACGAAAGCAATAAAACTTAAAATAGTGGGTTGCCTCCCACTCAGCGCCTTTGTTTAACGTCTTTCGCTCGACCCAACTGCAAACCTAATCCTTGGGTGGTTCATTGTCAGCCAAACGAATTAATCCAATTGTTCGTTCAACTGACATCGGCTCAAGGTATGGCTTGAGTCGGTATCCATTAACCTTAAAAATTTCATTATTCTTTGGATTTTGTATATCAACAGCTCCATGAGGATAAATTCGTACAATTATAAAAGGACCAGACCACTTAGATTTCAACTTTCCAGGGAATAGCCTAAGTCTAGAATTAAAAAGTAAAACTTTCAATCCCGGTCTAAACATCTTATTGGCTAACCCCATATCATGATACTTTTTGGTCTTCTCTTTATACGTTTTGGCATTCTCATACGAATTCAACCTATGTTCTTCTAGTTCATTCAATTGAAACAATCTTTCCTCTACAGCCAGAGTTAAATCTAAATTTAATTCTTTAACAACCCAATAGGCCTTATGCTCAATTTCAATTGGTAAATGGCATGCCTTGCCATATACCATTCTATATGGACTCATTCCTATTGGGGTTTTAAAAGCAGTTCGGTATGCCCATAGAGCATCCTTAAGTTTAGATTCACAATCTTTACGATTAGGCCTAACAGTCTTTTCTAATATTGCTTTAATTTGTCTGTTACTAACCTCTACTTGGGCAGATGTTTGAGGATGATATGGTGTAGCTAACTTGTGAGTTACACCATGTTTCTTAAGGACATTATTCAATAACTTATTGGTAAAGTGAGTTCCTTGGTCACTTATTATAGCCTTAGGTACTCCATATCTAGCAAACAGATCTTCTACAAATTTAGCCACGGTTTTACCATCATTTGTTTTTGTTGCTGTGGCTTCAATCCACTTAGAAACATAATCAACTGCTACCAAAATATACTCACAATTATTAGACACTGGAAAAAGACCCATGAAATCAATGCTCCAAACATCAAAGATTTCAATAACCATATTGATATGCAAGGGCATTTCATTTCTTTTTCCTATTCCACCAGTTCTTTGACATTTATCACATGTTCTATAAAATAATTCGCAGTCTCTAAAAACAGTAGGCCAATATAAACCAGATTGTAAAATTTTTCTACCAGTTTTATTTCCACTAAAATGACCTCCACAAGAGTATTCATGGCAGAATTTCATAATACTTTATTGGTCTTTTTCTGGAATACATCGCATAATTAAAGAATCTGAACATATTTTATATAAATGAGGTGCTTCCCATAAATAATTTTTCGTTTCAGCCAAAAATTTCTTCTTTTCATAATGATCAAAATCAGGATTTATGATACCAGACACATAATAATTGACAAAATCAGCATACCAAGGGTCTGAATCTTTGATAGCTAACAATTGCTCATCAGGAAAATCTTCATTTATGGGAATTGGATCGTCAAGAAATTGACGTTCAAGCAAGGGCGAAAATTCTAATCTAGACAAATGGTCGGCTACGACATTTTCGGTTCCCTTTTTGTCTTTGATTGTTATGTCAAATTCTTGTAACAATAACATCCACCTAATTAGTTTAGGCTTGGCATCTTTCTTACTTAATAGATATTTTAATACAGAATGATCAGAAAATATTATTACTTTTGATCCTAACAAATATGATCTAAATTTTTCTCAAGCATACACAACTACCAAAAACTCTTTTTCTATTGTTGTGTAATTTAGTTGTGCATCATTTAGAGTTCTACTAGCATAGTGTATCACATGAGGTTTTCTATCTACCCTTTGTCCTAACACGGCTCCAATTGCAAAATCTGATGCATCACACATGATTTCAAAAGGAAGAGACCAATCAGGGCCGGATAAAATAGGGGCAATAGTTAATTTTTCTTTCAATAAATTAAATGCATCTAAGCATTCTTTGTCAAAAACAAACTCTGTATCTTTTCCTAATAAATTGCATAAAGGCTTACAGATTTTGGAAAAATCTTTTATGAATCTTCTATAAAAACCAGCATGCCCTAGAAAACTTCTAACACCTTTAACAGAAGTTGGAGGAGGTAGTTGTGAAATAACTTCGATTTTTGCTTTATCAACTTCAATACATTTATTTGACACAACATGCCCTAAGACAATTCCATGTTTGACCATTAAATGACTTTTCTCCCAACTCAAAGTTAAATTTGTTTCACAGCATCTTTTCAAAACTGATGTAAGATTTTCTAGACAATGATCAAAAGAATTTCCAAAAACTGAAAAATCGTCCATAAAAACTTCAACACATCTTTCAACTAAGTCTGAAAATATAGAAATCATGCATCTTTGAAAGGTGGCTGGTGCATTACATAATCCAAAGGGCATTCTTCTAAAAGTAAAAGTACCAAAAGGACATGTAAAAATTGTTTTCTCTTGGTCTTCGGGTGCTACAGGGATTTGGTTGTAACCAGAAAAACCATCAAGAAAGCAATAATACTCGTGACCGGCTAGTCTTTCAAGGATTTGGTCAATAAATGGCAAAGGAAAGTGGTCTTTCCTAGTTACCGCATTTAGTTTTCGCAAATCAATGCACATTCTATAACCAGTTATTGTTCTTGTAGGGACTAATTCATCTTTTTCATTTTTAACAACTGTAATTCCTGACTTTTTAGGAACTACTTGAACTGAACTAACCCATTTACTATCTGATATTGGGTAAATTATACCCGCATCTAAAAGCTTAAGAACTTCTTTTCTTACGGCTTCTTTCATGTGTGGGTTAAGTCTTCTTTGTCTTTCTCTTGAAGGTTTACTACCTTCTTCTAAGTGTATTTTATGCATGCACATAGATGGACTAATACCTTTTAAATCGGCTAGGGACCATCCTATAGCTTCTCTATGTGTCCATAAAACTTTCAACAAACTTGCTTCTTGCTCTTCAGTCAAAACAGCTGCTATTATAACGGGTAAAGTTTTACCCTCCCCTAAAAATGCATATTTTAAGTGGGGTGGTAATGGCTTTAATTCTTCAACTGGATGAGATTTAACAGATGGCAAAAATTCAGAATTTTCTGCTTTAATTGTTTCTTCTATTTTAACCTCCTCGGTATTTCTTTCTTTAACATCTTCCTTGTTTTCTACTTTAACTTCCTTTATCTCAATTTCTTCCAAGAGAGATTTCAAAATCCCTACTTCTTCTTCCTTAATTTCATTACTTACTTCTTCTACTTTTTCTGTTTTATCATAAATGTTTTCTGATTCTGATTCTTTCTCTATATTTTCTTTATCTTTCTTTTTAAGAGCTTCTAACTTCTCTCTTTCTTGTCTTTCTTCCTCTTCTATTTCTCTTTCTATCTCATCAATGTCAATTTTTATAGGAGGAATAAGACTATCATCATAAACTATAAATACATCTCTTTCATAGTTTTCATCTTCATTATCATTTTCAAAAGTTTCAGTTGATAATTTTTCGATTTCATATATGGAAAAACATGCATTTATGTCACTAGGTCTATTCATAGCATCATAAACAGAGATTTCAACAGTTTCACCTAGGACTGACATTGTGAGTTTACCATTCTTGACATTTATCATTGTATTGGCAGTGGCCATAAAAGGTCTGCCTAACAATATAGGAACTTCATTATTTGTGCAAATTTTCCTTTCCATCTCTAGAACCACAAAGTCGACTGGAATGATTAGTTTATCAACCTGAACTAGGATGTCTTCCACTATACCCAAAGGATATTTAACTCAACGATCAGCTAATTGTAATTGCATATTAGTGGGTTTTAGTTCTCCTAACCCTAATTGTTTATAGACCGCAAAAGGCATCAAGTTAATACTTGCTCCTAGATCTAGCATGGCTTTCATTTTTTTTAGAGCTTCCCAAGGAAACTTGGATATTAAAGCTATCAGAGTCTTTCAACTTAGGGGGTAATTCGGGTTGTAAAACAGCACTTACGTTTTCATAAACAAAAATTTTCTCATTGTTTTCAAACTTGTGTTTCTTAGAGTGAAGATCTTTGAAAAACTTTGCATAAGCTGGAATATTTTTAATAACATTAAGCAAAGGAAGATTAACATTCACTTTGGATAACATATTATAAATTTCCGAAAATTGTTTGTCCATTCTGTTTTTCATAAGTCTTCTTGGAAACGGGATTGGAGGAGCATATGGTGGTGGAGCCACATATGGTTCCTCTTCTTCTGGTTCTAACTCTTTTTCTACTTCTACATGACTTTCTTTATTTTGAACCTATTTTTCTTGTTCCTTATTTGGAACTTCTACTTCTACTTCTAGTTCTTGATTAATTGTTTCATTATTCTCTTTATTAATATTATCCCTTTCAACTTCTTTTTCAGAATTCTCTACTGTATCAGGCACATTAGAAGAATGAATAAGATCACTTACCTCTTCACCTATTACCTTACCGCTTCACAAGACAGTGATTGATTTTGCTTGCTCGGTTTGACTAGGGAACTTCCCTTCTTCTCTTTTCTCGGCTTCAGAAGTCGCAATGTGCTTCTTCAAATTTTCAATTTCTTCAAGCATATATTTTATCAACACTGCTTGACTTTTGTTCGTCCCATCTTGTTTTGGAACTTCTTCTATCCTTAATTGATTCTGATTTGGAAATTGTGGAGGTTGTAGTGGTTGAGGCTGGAATTGTTGAGGTTGTAAAGGCTTATTTCTGAAAAATTAGGATGATTCCTCTAACCAGGATTATATGTGTTTGAGTAGGGATCATTTCTTGGTCTTTGAGGGAACATATTCATAGCATTAGCCTGTTCAACATACATAGCACTTGATGGACAAAAATTAGTAGCATGAGAATATAATCCACATAAAGCACATGCTTCTTGAATTGACCAATTTTCAAATTGAGCTGGTGTATCTAATTTTTCTTGAACTTGGTATAGACTCCTATTTTTACCTTTAGTACTTTTCTATTGAGAATTAACACTTAACATCTCAAATAATTCTTCTAGTGCTTCTGGTATCATTCTATTAATTGAACCACCAGCTGCACTATCAACCATAGTTTGTAAGCCTGGCGAAAGACCAAGATAAAATTGAAGTACTAACACATGTTGAGCCAAATTATGATAAGGACACCACTACTAGAAACATGACATTTACTAACGGAATATTACTGGCGGAATTTTCTCGTCAGCAATTACTAACGGAATTTGAAAAGTACTAACGGAGATCCGTGAGTCATTAATTAGTGACGGAATATTACTGAAGGAATTTTTCGGCGAATTGCACGGAATTTTAAAATTACTAACTAAGTCCGTCGGCAAAATCACTTTGAAATGGCGCCATATTTAATGACGGAGTTTCCGTTGGTAATTGTTTGTTTCCGTCACTAATTGATTTATTCCGTGACTGATTAGTGACGGAATACACCGTCACTGATCCGTCACTGATCAGTGACGGTTTTCTCCGTCACTATTATAAAAAATTAATGATTTTTTGGTTAAATAAATTATAATTGTTTCATGCCAGATTTAGTGACGGAGATTCCGTCACTAATTGATTTATTCCGTCGCGATCGCGAATACGCCCCGATCCGTCATCGATCGGTGGCGGTTTTCTCCGTCACTATTATAAAAAATTAATGATTTTTTGTTGAATAAATTATAATTGTTTCATTCCAGATTTAGTGACGGAGATTACGTCACTAATTGATTTATTCCGTCACTGATCAATGACGAATACGCCGCCCCGATCCGATCGACGGCGGTTTTCTCGTCACTATTATAAAAAAGTAATGATTTTTGTTGAATAAATTATAATTGTTTCATTCAGATTTAGTGAGCGGAGATTCCGTCACTAATTGATTTATTCCGTCACTGATCAGGGACGGAATACGCCGTCCTGATCCGTCACTAATCGGTTTTCTCCGTCACTAATATACAAAATTAATGATTTTTTTGGTAAATAAATTATAATTGTTTCTTAGTAGAAAAATATTATAATCATTTTAATGAATGATATTTTATCAATTTATAGTTCATCATTTAGTTGCTATTTTGGATATTTTAAGTGAAAAATTGTTTTATAACAATCAAAATAATTTTTTTTGAAAAATTATATTATTTAAAAAAAATTAAAAAAAATATAATAGTGATATTTGGTTAATAGTTAATTTTTTTTCATTAATTGAACTTGCATATATGGGATGTGTATACATTTAGTTAATCTTTTGATTTTTAAAATAATTTTGAATTATAATTTTTTAAAATAATTAAAATTATTTTTTAAAAATAATTGTATTCCATATATCCAATTCACCTCCTTTGTTCCCCTTCAACTCTATCCATCCAATCCGCCTCCTTCGCCAGCCACTCACTGTGGCTTCTCCACCCTGCACCATTCCATCATCAGCCGACCATCAAGCCAATTTCCAAGCCCGACAACCCAATTGCTAGTTCGACATTCACCCAATCGAGCTCCACCCTATCCACTACTGTGATTCTCAATCCCATTCAGCCATAGCTTTCTTCTCTTGCAAAATCGTAGCCCTAGCCTCCTTTTGAATAAGTTTTGAATTCTGCTCCGTCTTCACTCAGATCCAACGAACCAAGAAGGCAATGAAATCAGCTGACCAGCTTCTTTCCACATAGGAGCATCAGCCTTTTCATCCTTCCTACCCCGAGAAGGCAATGAAATCGGCTGATCACTATCTTTCTTAGAAGCTATAGCACCTCAATCCGAAGATCTTGAAACTTCTTGTCCCCAAACACTAGATTTTGGCCGTGCTGTACTAGCCCCGACATTTTGTTTTTTGTCTTAACTTAACTTATATTAACTTAACTTAACTTAACTTAATGTAACTTAACTTAACTTAACGTAACGTAACGTAATTTAACTTAACTTAACTTAACTTAACGTAATGTAACGTAACTTAAATTAATTTAATGTAACGTAACGTAACTTAACTTAACTTAACTTAACTTAACGTAACGTAACGTGACGTAACTTAACTTAACTTAACGTAACTTAACTTAATGTAACTTAACATGAAAACACGCTACGCCTATTGGCGAAATGGTATAATGGACTATGATAGACCATTATAACATGAAAACACACTACGCCTATTGGCGAAATGTTATATTGAAATACGATGGACCATTATAACATGAAAACATGTAACGTTATATTTATTAAATTACGTAACTTAACGTAACGTAAGTTAACTTAACTTAACGTAACGTAACTTAACGTGACGTAACGTAACCACTTGTCTTAACTTAACTTAACTTAACTTAATTTAACTTAAATTAACTTAACTTAACTTAACTTAACTTAACGTAATGTAACTTAATCTAACGTAATGTAACTTAATCTAATGTAATGTAACTTAACTTAACACGCTACGCCTATTAGCGAAATGTTATAATGAACTACAATGGACCATTATAAAATGAAAGTAGGCTACGCCTATTGACGAAATGGTATAATGGAATATGATTGATCGTTATAACATGAAAACAGGCTATGCCTATTGGCAAAATGGTATAATGGAGTACGATGGACCATTATAACATGAAAACATGTTACGCCTATTGGCGAAATGTTATAACTTAACGTAACGTAACTTTACTTAACGTAACATAACTTAACGTAACGTAACATTATATTTATTAACTTACATAACTTAACGTAACGTAACTTAATGTCGATTTTGAAACTGGTTATGTCTGTTGGAGAGTAGGTTCTTGCTACTCATTTGGAATTTTGCAGTTTGCTAAACCATTTTGGTGAATCCAGGATGGTTTTGATTAACGTAACGTAACGTAACTTAACTTACGTAACTTAACTTAACGTAACGTAACGTAACTTAACGTGACGTAACGTAACGTAACATATGATTTATCTGTCACTTAAATCATGTATGAACCTGGTCCTAACTTATCACTCTCGTGCATCGATAGGTCCAATTTATTGTGATGGTGAGCCAGTGTACGACATATGCACATTGGTCATGCAGTTATCCGCATCTCTAGGCCTTTATTATTTGTGATTACATTCATTTGTTCAAAGCGAAATAATAGAGAGATTGATAATCACCACAATCAACAAGAATTGAATGAACATAAATATGAATTAAAACATAAATTCGATACAAGTTACCCCTCACCTCCTAGATTATGATGATTTAGGTCATCATAGACAATGAACAGGACATAGAGATGAACGGAGACATGATTTGATCTTCAATACTTGTAATTACACAATCTAAATATGTTATACAACCTAAAATCTATCCTAAAGCTATACAAAACTGTTTCCAGCCGTTTTTCTATATCTTAGCCTTTGGCAACCGATTCCTATTTATACCATAGAGTTGTATTCCAATCGAATCTCCAGTGAAAATACGACATTATCGCATTCTGACCACTTTGCGGTCGCAAGGTCTGGGGTACCTTGCGTCCGCAAGGTCTCCAGTATTCCGGCCCTTGGTTTCTTGAGCTACTGTCCACCTTGCGAGGGCAAGGTCTGAGGTACCTTGCGACCGCAAGGTCTCCAGCGTGGATTTTCTTCATTTCTTCTTCATTTTCATTCTGGACCCTTCTTGAAATTTGCATATAAAACCCTTGTGTTTTGCATATTTTCACTAAAAACCCTGTAACTCACAAAACTCACTGAAAACACGTATCAGTAGTCAAAAGCCTCGTGAAATAGCATAATTTAAGTCATAGAAGTATATGAAATCGACGTATAAAATATATCGATCACTAGTCTACTGAAGACTTTTGACATTACTGCAAGTCTGCCGGTGCTTAGTGCATATGAAGTGCTGGTCTGTTTGATCATCATGTGGGAAGGTAGGACTCGATCAAGTTACACATAATCTAAGACCTATATGATGCCACACGAGTTGCCACGCTAACCGGTACGCAGACCTTTTAGTCACTCGTGATGACTCACTGTAATGGGGACAAGTAAATCAACATATATAGAATATGGAAGGTGATAAGTAAATTATCAAGAAGCATATTCCAATAGCTAGCGCCTTTTCGTCTACTCTCATCGGTACTCACCAAAGGCAAGCTTTTTTTTTTTTTTTTAGGAAACAGGGACGACACCCTGCAAGATTTTGTTAATAAGAAAATAAGTACAAACAAGAGGGGGACAAGCCAGCCTGACCCTTATAAATGGGGGGGCAAAGGAGCCTAACCTCAAAAACAGAGAATACAAAAAGAGATGCAAAAAATAAAACTAACGCTGCCTTCTAAAATTATAGAGACCCAAACGATCATGCACAAGAGCTTGACTGACAGCACCGGGGAGATCTGAGACCGAATATAACTTCTAAAACCTCTGTGATCATGCGCAACAGCCGCAAGCCTATCAGCAACAAAATTTTGTTCTCTGAAGACATGAGTAATAGAGTAATTGCCAAGATATGAAACGCAATCCCGAAGTTCATACTCATACTTCCACGGAGCACTATACTGTCGATTTAAAACCATGACTGCAACCATAGGATCAGATTCCACAAGCACATTACCAATGTTCAGAGTACGACATAACCGAAGCCCATCACGCAAAGCCTTTATTTCAGCACTAGTATTAGTACCAAGCTCATAGAAAGCTGAAAAGGCCGTCACCAACGATCCGTGATGATCACGCAAAATTCCACCACCAGTATGAAAACCTTGAATAGCCGAACCATCAGTGTTAAGTTTATAGAAACCAACCGGGGGAGGAGACCAACAAACCCAACAATCCTTCCTGAAGATAGGACTGATAACAAGAAGACCAAGACGCTCCATACCCACTTTAGCCATAATAGGAATAGAAGATTTGGGGCGAAAAACTGAAAACATATAAAAAAGATGGCTTTTAACACGGTCAATAATTCTTCCCCGATCGCATCACCGAGAATCACAACACCGAGCCTAAAGAGCACAACACCGAGCCTAATTCCATATTTCCCAAAGAAGAGAATAAGAATATACCCACACAAAGAAGCTCCAACACCGATTACATGGGAAGAGCTATCTCTACACCAAGTCACAAATAAGTGTTCGAGAGAAACATACAGACCACATTTATAGAAAATGCGCGCAAAATAACCCCACACAGCCTTGGCAATATCCGAAGTCAGAAACAAGTGCCCAAGGGATTCACAATCCGGATTAGAACAGCACTAACACTTCGATACAATAGGAAACCGTTTAATATGCAATTGCATGTCCACAGGAATTGCACCATGAAAAAGTTTCCAAGCAAAGCAACTAACCTTGACAGGAATCCAAGGCTGCCAAATTTTTGAAGCCCATAACATAGCTGGAGAATGAGGTCGGATGACCTCCAAAAAGTCTGAAGAAAGAAATCTGCCTGAATTAGATAAAGTAGAGACCAGCCTGTATGAAACCCTGTGATCACACCTCATATTACGGGCCAACTGTTGAATATGAGACGGAAGGAGCGGCAGTAATTTATCAAGATCTGAAATGGCTTGTTTAACCGAGAGATTGGCATCTACAGGACGGGGACCATCCAGAACCTCGCCACTCCAATTATCTAGCCAGAAAGAGACCAGACCCTCACCAACTATCCATCTGCTGCAAGAAACTACGTACTAGAGGAAGTTGAGCCATGATAGCTTTCCATTGAGGCGCAGCCAATAAGCTACTAGTAAAGTCCCGACCATTGCCATATTTGTTACGAACAAAACGAGCCCAAAGACTCCTTCCTTCCAAAGCACTCCAAGCCATCTTCGCATGCAAAGAGCTCATCACCTGATTAAGGGAACGAACGCCAAGACCACCCTCATGAAAAGGCCGGCAGATAGAGGTCCAGGAAACCCAATGGGACCGATGGTTACCCATAGAACTCCAAAGGAATTCAGCCATAATAGATTCGAGCCGCTGAATCACAGAAGTAGGAACCCGAACAGCAGCCAATGTGTATATAGGAATACTGCTTAGAACAGCTTTCAATAAAGTGAGAGGACCCCCCATAAACAGGAACCTTGCTTTCCAACCCGAAAGACGATGACGGAACTTAAGTTCAATGCTCTCAAAATACGAGCACTTCATTCTGCCATAGAAAATAGGGATTTCCAAATAACGCATAGGAAAGGTTTGGCGGCTGCAGCCAGACCACTCCACAATATTACGAGATTTGGAGGCCGAACATGACTCATGAACATAAAAGTCGCTCTTTTGGAGGTTTATTAACTGCCCAGAACTTACCTCGTACTTAGAAAGGATACGGTGAAGAGCCAAGATCGACCTTTTGGCAGCATTACAAAAAATTATCATGTCATCCGCATAGAGAAGATGCGATATCGTTAAACCCTCACGGCCATGAGAAAAAGCAGTAATGGTTTGATCAGCCACAGCTTTGTTGAGAGCAGCAGACAAAACTTCTTGTGCAACGATAAAGAGAAGAGGAGATAACAGGTCACCTTGACGAAGCCCCCGCGTGGAAGAGAAAAAACCAAAACTTTCCCCATTAATACGGATAGAATACCAGACATTACTAATTAAGCGGCCAACTAAATCACAAAATGAGGTACAGAAGCCAAGAGTCAGGAGGGATTTTTTTAGAAAATCTCACTCCAATCTGTCGTAGGCTTTAGACATATCAAGTTTAAAAGCTACATTGCCACCCCGACACTTGCGACCAATCCTGTTAATCATCTCTTGAACAAGAGCAATGTTTTCCTGAATGCTTCTCCCCTTGACAAATCCAGATTGTTCCCATGAAATAACAGAAGGCAGCATAGTAGCAAGACGGTAGGGGTGTAAATCGAAACCACCGAACCACGGAACCGAACCAAACCAAACCAAACCAATCGGTTTGGTTCGGTTTGGTCGAAGACGTCTGCTCTGTTTCCAAGTTTCAAGAATTGGAAACCACGCTGGTTCGGTTCGGTTCACGGTTTTTTTGCATCGAACCAAACCACCCTATATATTTTTATTTATTTATTATATAATATATATTATATTACATTTATTAACGATTTTGAACCTTTGATTTTTTCATTATATATATATATAGATGGACACTAAACCAAACAAAATCTTGATTATTGGAGAACTATTATTTTTCCATTGTTTGTGTTTATTTTAGAATTTGTATTGTTTTATTTATGATAATTTGTTGTTAGTAGATTATTTCCTAATTTTGATGTTAATTCCAAATTAAAATATTATTTTTATTGTTATTTTTAATGTTGGTTAATTTAATTAAAAATAATTTATATAAACCACAAAACCGAACCAAACCAAACCGAGTGGTTCGGTTCGGTTTGGTTCCAAGTCTTACTCGGTTCGGTTTGGTTTGAGATTTTTGGAACCACTAAGAGGCGGTTCGGTTTGTGGTTTTGGCATAAACCAAACCAAACCGAACCACTTACACCCCTACAAGACGGGTAGCAATAATCTTGGAGATAATTTTACTGGAGAAATTACATAAGCTAATGGGTCATAGATCAGATAAGTTGTTCGGGTTCTCCACTTTTGGAATGAGGACAAGTAATGTGGCAGCCATACCTCTGAACAAAGGAGAACCATCAAAAAAACTCTTGAACCGCTGCAGTCATGTCCCCCTTGATTATGTCCCAACACCCCAAAAAGAAGTGACCAGTAAAGCCGTCTGGGCCAGGGGCGCTGTTAGGATTAAGATCCTGGATCGCTTGCCTGATCTCAGCTTCCATGGGTCTTTGCATAAGCAACTCGTTATTCTGAGAAGTCACCTTAGATGGCATATCAAGAAATAAAGACTCATCAATTACATGCTGCCCAGACGAGAAAAGATTCGAGAAATGAGTAACCGCAATCTCCCCAATCTTACTAGGATCTGAACTCCAACAACCATCATCCATTCTGAGTTTAATTGTATTGGTGCGGGCTCTATCCTGAAGGCTAGCATGAAAGAAAGAAGTGTTACGGTCACCATCTAATAACCATTTATGTCTAGATTTTTGCTGAAGAAGTTCCATGTCCCAGGCTAGAAGCTGAGCCACCTCTTGTTTAACCAAATCCAGTCTCCTACACGTGCCCGCATCCCAATTCTGTTGAAGCTCCAGTTCAAGTTTATTAATATCATCTTGTTTGGCAACTAACCTCCTTTAAACATGTCCAAAATCCTGCCAATTCCAAATTTTTAAAGCCTGACGAAGCAATTGAAGCTTACGGTGTAGAATGAACATTGTCTTTTTTTTTTTTTTTTTTAGGAAGCAGGGGCGGCACCCTACGCAGATTTATTAAAAACAGAAAAGGAAACAAACTTGAGGGGGACAACCAGCCTTACCCTTATTAACGGGGGGACTAAGGAGCCTAACCTCGAAATGGAGATAACAACAATAACAAAACAAAGACCTAAATAGACGAACACAAGAGAGATCATCTAGCCCGACTATGAAAACTATAAAAACCATACATGTCCATATGCAGAAGATGCTTAACCTCTTTCGACAAAGAAGAAAAGGAGACAAAACTTCTATATCCCTGATTAAGATGCGCCTCATCTGCCAGCTGGTCTGCAACCCTATTCTGTTCCCTGTAAACATGAGATAAGTGAAAGTCTGCAATCAATCTCTTACAAGCTCGAAGATCATAAGTATACTGCCAAGGAATACCAAGATTGTGAACTAAGAAGCCAACTGCCACTAACGAATCTGATTCCACAACCACCCGGGAAAGGCCCAAAGAATGACAGAGATTTAGACCGTCCAACAAAGCTCTAATTTCAGCCTTTGTATTAGTGCCATGATTGTAACAATTAGAGAAAGCCCCAACTAAAGCACCATTGGAGTCTCTAATAACCCCACCTCCAGTACAAATACCATTTATTGAAGAACCATCTGTATTTAATTTAAAGATACCCGGATCCGGAGGATGCCATCTCAGCCAAAGACCCCTAGATATCACCACGTGCTTGATAGGTATATGAAGCTGCTGCATAATCAGATTACCAAAAGAGCCACTGTCCGATTTTGGGGTATAAATAGATAACATACCTTCAATATCTCGCAAAACTGCCAGCCGAATTTTAACAACTTGCATGGGCATGTTATCAAAAATAGCAGCACACCGGGCCTTCCAAATTTCCCAACAAACGTACACAAAAATCCCCAACCGACACGCCCCGCTGATTACGTAGAAAGAGCCCTCACCCAACTTTTGAAGAATTGATGAATTGATGGGGCATTAACAGCCAACCCAATAAGACAATTGAATTGGGTCCAAATAGCCTTGGCAATTTCAGAATGAATGAACAGATGGTTAATAGATTCCGAATCATGATCTGCGACAAAGAACTACACTTGGATGCAAGAGATATGCAGATTGCAAGTTAACATCAACGCGGACCATTATGCAGCAATTTCCAAATAAAACAAACTTACTTTAATGGGAATCCAAGGCTGCCAAATTTTCGAAGCCCACTCTATGACCGGATGTCGAGTTCGAAATTTCTCCCGAAAGCCGAAGCGATTGGAAATCCCGTAAGAGGTTAGGGAACAAATCGACGATCCGGGTACTTATATCACAAGATACTCGTTGAATGTATTCCATTGTAGAACTCGGCTCAAATCACGAAACTCTTCTATCCGGGCAAGAGCATGGCGAACTCAGTAAGATTACGATCCACGGATAAGGACCTCGAGACGATGGCCACACCAATTATCATCCCAAAAGAGATGTCTCCCTACTACCAACAACCCATCGGCTACAACGAATACGCCATGCACGGTTTAAAATTGACGCCAAGTGGGCCGAAATAATTCTACTGGATCCATGCACACCTCCATATCTACCCAAACGAATTTAGCCCAAAGACTCTTGCCATTAATTGCACTCCAAGCAAGTTTTGCATGCGAGATTTCAAGAGACTGCTTGAGTGGCCGAATACCCATTCCCGCCTTTCCTCGCCAAGGGACGGCACACTTTACTCCAAGAAATCCATTGAGTCCTAGATTCCCCATTAGCACTCCATAAGAAAGTAGCCATCAAACCTTCAATGCGGCGCAAAACAGTTTTAGGAATTGGAAGAGCTGCCATAGCAAAAACTGGAATACTGCCGAGAACGGATTTGATCAAAGTGAGTTTAGCGCCAAAGGACAATAACCGAGACCTCCAGCCTTCAATGCGTTGAGAAATTCGATGCTCTAGATCCTCAAAATATGATCGCTTCGCCCTTCCTTTGTAAAGAGGAAGACCTAAATATTTCATCGGCCAATGTCGAAGAGGGAATCCCAGCCACTGAGAGATAAGAGCAGCCTCCGAGAAGAACATTTACTGATATATATAAAAACCGCTTTTAGAAGCATTGATCATCTCGCCTTAACTTTACGCATATAAATTAAGAACATGATGTAGCCCTTAATTGATCTTTTGCTCGCATTACAGAAGATGAGCATATCATCTGCATACAAAAGATGTGAAATTTGCATCCCAACACTGCCATGATCATAGCGCAGAACGTCACCATTCAAAACTGCCTTGTTGATGTTAAAAGAGAGCACTTCCTGGGCTAGAATGAAGAGCAACGGAGACAAGGGGTCGCCCTGTCGAACCCCCCTAGAAGACTTGAAGAAGCCAAATGAGTCCCCATTTATACGTAAAGAATACCAAATATTGCCAACTAGATGAGTGATCAGGGTCCGAAATGATGCACTGAAACCATGAGCAGCCAAAGCACGATGAAGGAAGTTCCACTCCAATCGGTCTTATGCTTTAGACATATCTATTTTAACAACCATATTCCCCCCCACGAACCTTTTTATCGATTCGTTGGACTAATTCGTGAGCCAACAAAATATTTTCCTGGATGCTGCGATCTTTTATAAAACCCGACTGTTCTTGAGAAATTAAAGAAGGAAGCAAGGAAGAGAGACGGGTAGCCAAAATACGGGACATAGAATGAACATTGTCGATCCAGTCACAGACCTCTCCCATTGCTTCTTGACAAAGTCCTGGAAACCAACATGATCCATCCACATTCGTTGAAAACGAAAAGAGCCTTTGGGTTTTTTAATGCATGGGAGATCAACAAGTAAAGGTGAATGATCAGAATGCAGCCTGCTAAGATGAGTTACCCGTAAAGCGGAGTAGCTGGACTGATAAAGACCATTAATTAAAATCCGATCCAAACGCTGCCAAATACGACGAAGACCCTCTTGATTATTGCACCACGTGTATTGACTGCCTTCATAACCAGCATCACATAAACCCGCCCTTGTCTGACAATCATTAAAATCACGTATACTGGCCCAATCATACCCAGCGCCACCCAACTTTTCACCAGATTGGGCAATCACATTGAAATCACCTCCTACAATCCACGGTTCAGAAAACTGAAAAGAAATGTCTACCAAGGAATCCCAGAGCTCCTTCCGATCATCCCGCTCACATTTCGCATAAACACATGACACGAGGACACTGAAGTTGTCCCCGATCACGCAACGGACTGTGATTTGTTGAGAGTGAGCAGCCACCAAAGATACCTTGATACGATTATCCTACATGAGCCAGATATGCCTATTAGTCGGGTTACATTGAAGACAGTATTGAAAGTTTAAACGTCTAGCTAACTTCGTAATACGATCCCCTGATAATTTAGGCTCTAAAATTACATATAACATAATATTGTGTTGAGATTTAAGCAGCTTAAGATAATCTCTTGTCTCCTTGTTTCCCACTCCTCGAGCATTCCAAAAAATGACCGCCATATGGTGACTATTGGGAGGTAGTAACACACGGGGCTTTGGACGCAGCCCTTGTTTGACGGCGGTTATTATCCCTGAAGACACGCTCCTTATATTTCTGTAGAAGAACTTTGCACCGTTTACGAAATTGGAGAGTAGCATGTTCCGAAGGGGGGAAATTCTGCAAATCATCTATGGAATTGGATCTCGTTAACTTGTGTGTATACATACCTTGGCATGCATGCCCCATCAAAAGATAAAGATCGAGTTAAGACCCTTGGCATGCAATCCGTCCCAGTCGGAGGACACGTCTCCTGGATACCTTCATCTTCTAATTCCGATAAAATATCAAATTGATTGCAAACTTGGATGCCAGCCTTATCAACCCGAGGCGGAATAGTCGGCCGGTGGACAACCCCTTCGGCCATATCTAGCTGCAAAACAGTGGGACCTAAAACCGTTGATGTATCCTTTTCGAGATGATCCAGATCACCCACAACCTGCTTAGGAGATGGGGCTGGGATAGGATCAGTAGGGAGGGCAGAATCTTGAACGTCCTTGGTATTAGATGTAAAAGCTTGGTGTTGCTTGCCAGCATTAACAACCGGTCTCCATTGAATGTTAGCCAATTTATGCCTATCACGCAGCTCATCTTGACCTGAAAATTTATTACCATCTACAACATGCTTCACATAATTATGATTGGCATTTAAAACTGGTTCCTTTCCATTTTGATTGGGCGGCACAGCAGTATGAATTGAATGAACCCTATGAACTTCAACCCTACGTTGCCCCTTCCGACAAACTTGGACAGAATGACCAAGAAGACCACATCCAGAACAATATTGAATATTACCCTCAAAATCAAGGGCCTGCCAGAAGCCACTTTCTTTAGATGTCCCAATCCAAATTCGAGAAGGCAGTGGCTTAGAAACATCAATTTCAATACAAATCCTAGCATGCATCGGATGAGAGAGAGCTAATGTTTTATCATCTGCACGAAGGAAACGTCCAAATGTATTGCCAATCCGCTTGAGATAGGATGGTGTGAAGAAAGGTAAAGGAAGATGATGTAAGCGAACCCATACAGCCACATAGGAACTATCCTTACCAAGTGTGAAATCTGGAGACCAACGGAAAGATCGGAACATATAACTGGTTATCATATGGGACTCTTTGGACAAGGCAATCACGAAATCTTCAGCAGAAGCAAAGATGCACCATTACATGTCGGGGGTCAGGTAATCCACCCACAAAGGACCCCTTAAGTTTCCAATTAGATATGATATGATCATATCGCAAATAACGGAAGTGGAGGTTCTAATAAAAATTTCGTAATGACGAGATTCTCGAAATTGCTTCTCCGCCATCTCCATCTCAAGCGGAGAGAAAATACAACCCAAATCATTATCCACCATAACCGATTGACGAGGAGCTAAAGGAATATCAACTAGGGTAGGCGAAACATTAGGGTTTAGGCAAGCTTCCTTAGCACGCTCCAGCTGTATTCCACTAAGGGTCTAGAATCTTCCATGAACCTGCCTTCCAAACCTATCATCATTTTCTCAAAAATTCACAAGTGTTGGAGCCCGTGGTCAGAACAACACCATCCAACATGTACGCTCCGAGCATGAATACTCGCCAGACAAAGAGCTAAGGGCATCGATGTGCCCGCCTAAACCGGAGATCCCAAAGCTTGGCATCGGCATGTGCCGATCCGAGCATAATTAGATGGAAATACCGGCTTAGCGGGCCGAGTAACAAGACATCAAGCGATGGGTAAAAAGCAGCTCAACCCGAACTCACCGACCGGCCTCGCCTACCCGACCAGGGTCCATGCCTGGGGATCATAATCATAACGGGCAAGGAATCAAATTTATCCCGTCCAAACATGGTCGAACATTGGTCTTGCCTGCCCGACCAGGGGCCACGCCCGGGATCTACACTTACCTCAAATCAGTCTACACCAGGTAGCCGGGCAAAGCCTTGCTCGCCCGAGCACACATCGAGCAGGAAACTCCAGAAACTTGCTCCCCAAGACAAGTCAAAGGTTTCCTTATCCGAGTAGGACGCTTGTCTTATCTGCTCCCTACGTTCACGCGACGGCCAAGCTGTCATGCCACAATTTAGGATTACATCCTTAATTGTTGGTATCTATAAACCCGAATCATCAGATTTTAGGTCATTAGGGGCTATAAATACCCCTCCATAAACCACAAACAAGATGCAGCGCACTTTCTTGAGCTTAGAACTTCTGTCAAATTCTCTTTTGACTCTTACACACGATACTTACTCTCACGTCGGAGTGGTTTCGCGAGGCCAAGCCTTGCACTTCCACTAAGGTGTTTTCGTGTCCTTAATCAGGTTCAGGAAAGCAGATCAAGCTCAGATATTCTACTCATCACACGAACGGCCCAAGCTGCATTTTTGTCACATCACTATTGATTACTTTTAGGACTTACTGATACGTACGTTAAGCACACCCCGAGCCAACTTGGGTGTCGGGTGAGCCAAATGAGGGGTTAGCATGAAAGATGACCAAAAAAAAAAAAAAAAAAGAACAAGAACAAGAATACTTTAACATTACTCTTAATAATAGGCTAAATAATTTATATGGTATCTTATCTTTGTATTATGTGGCATGCTTGTATGTTGATAGAGACTAATTCAACGATGTTTAGTAATCTGTTTTGTCTTTCTTGATACCTTTGTCCAAAAAAAAAAAAAAAAATTTTGTTTGTAGTTAGCGGGAAGATCTTTGACTTTTATAAATTACTGTAAAAATTAAAAATAAAAAAAATCAAATTTGTAATCGCATGTGAGATGAATATCCTTGAAGTGGAATATAGGTTACTCTTACTCAAGTGTTTGATAGGTCAATAATAATAAATACTAGTGGT
>CM028381.1:108453253-108576330 GCA_013146195.2 Codonopsis lanceolata | reverse complement strand
GGACTGCTCCAAGCTCCCGATATTTGAATTCCTTGATAGTCTTTGGGCCATTTGTTGATATACGGCGACTCCGGGTGGTTGCCACCGTATTCACAATACTTGTTTGACCACTAATGGGAATATTTGCAGTATATCCACGATGGTCTCGACCCAACCGGTCTGAGCTCGATCCCCTACTTGACTAATGCTTCATATTCGGCGATTGTTTGAGGTTTTGAAGCCAAACTCCAATGCGACCCAACTCTCCTTACGAATGCGTCGGTGAGATTCACGCTCATTTCTTGTTCTTTCTGCTTGAGCCATCGGCGAATAAGGTCCGTCTTTCGGGTGGTGCGGATTTTGCCGCTCATTCCGACACTTTCTTTGGTAGTTTTCGGTTCTTCCTGGTCTCTTTTGGCTCTTGGTTGGTTGTTTATCTGGTGAATGAGGTTTCGGCAATGAAGTTCGCCAACACTTGTGCTTGTATCGTCCTCCTCGTTTCATATTCAATCCCGTAACCCGACAACTCGACCGACCATTTCAGCATTCTACCCGCCATGTCTGGTTTGTGCAAGATTTGTCTTAGAGGAAAATCAATGTAAACCACTATTGGGTGCGCTTGGAAGTAAGCTTTCAACTTTCGAGCAGCAATTACCAAGGCGTGCACCAACTTTTCGATCTTCAAGTATCTTCCTTCAACTTCGGTGAGAGCATGTGAAACGTAGTAGATTGGCTTTTGCAGTTTGTTCTCCTCTCTGATCAACATTGCAGCCACCACTAAGTCTGATGCTGCCAAGTACACGTATAGCTTTTTTTCGGGGATGGGGATACTGAGGAGTGGGGGTCAACCAAGATATTCCTTAAGCTCGTCAAAAAGCCTTTTTGCAATCACCGGCCCATTGGAATTCTTTGCCTCCTTTCAATGTTTTAAAGTAAGGTAAGCTTTTTTCTGCTGATTTGGCTATAAAGCGGCTGAGAGCCGTGATTCGACCGTTGAGCTATTGGACATGTTTAATCGAGATGGGTGGATCCATGGTCGCCAAGGCCTCTATCTTTTCCGGGTTGGCCTCAATTCCCCTCTTGTTATTCTTCCTTAAGTTCGCGAAGGTCTCTTTTAGGTCCTTCACATGGTTAGCATGTTTGGTCTTGATTACCATGTCGTTGATATATGCTTCCATATTTCTTCCTAATTGATTGCCGAAAACCTTGTTTACCATCCTTTGATAAGTGGCCCCGGCATTTTTCAACCCGAAGGACATCATAGAATAGCAGTATAACCCTCCAGTAGCTTGGAACGTCGTGTGTATTTGGTCGGCCAGCCACATTCTGATTTGATGATATCCAGAGTAAGCGTCGACGAAGCTCAAGATCTTGTGCCCGGCTATGGAGTCTACTAATTGGTCGATTCTTGGCAGAGGATACCAATCTTTTGGGCAAGCTTTGTTTAGATCGATAAAATCAACGCATATTCTCCATTTTCCACTTGACTTCTTTTACCATAACCACGTTAACTATCCATGTCGCATACAAGACTTCCTTGATGATCTTCACTTTGAGTAGCTTAGAGACCTCTTCTTTGATTGCCGCTTGTTTTTGCGGGGAGAAAATTCTCACCTTTTGTTGGATTGGGATAGAGTTGGGGTCAATACTGAGCTTATGGATAGCCACGTCGTGGCTGATTCCCTCCATGTCCTCGACTCTCCATGCGAAAACATCCAAGCTTTCTTTCTAGATCTTAATAATTACTGCTCGTTCTTCTTTGGGTATTTCCCTCCCTACTTTAACCTTTTGCTCGGGAAAGTCGAGGTTGATGACGATCTCTTCCAGATCTTCATGTGGCTTGATTTCTAATCGATCCCGAGTATCCAAGCTTTCAATCATCACTATTTTCTTGGCGCCCTTTTTGGGATTAATTGGGGTGTGGAGTGTCGTGGTGCCCAGATTTTCCTTTGCTGGCGAGCTGGCGTTCTTAGCTCGCATTGATTGCTATGCTTGAGGTGGGTCGGGGATTACGGGTTCGACGACGGGAATGATTTCTCCTTCGCTTTCTCTGGCCCTTTTGATCGATCGACTTGCTTGGATCATTTTTCCTTCAGGCTGGGTAGCCACCACCTTTTCTTTGTGTTTCTTTTCCTTGTATATGTATTCAAGTATACTAGTTGGGTCATTCAACACTGTCCCCATCCCATTTGCTGTGGGGTACTTTACCCTTTGGTGAGCCAGTGAGGCGATCATCTGAAATTTAGTTTGTGCCGGGGAACCTAGAATGACATTGTATCGGGAAGCGTGATTGATTACGAAAAAGTCCACGTCCTCCGTTTGAGGAGCGGCTGTGGGTGCCCCGGAATGTGGCCCGCGCCCCGCGCTCCCTTGGTTAGGGGAATGCGGTGTGCGGATGCGGACACCACGCTTTCCATTTCATCCTCCCTTGTCTAGGGGAAGACGAAATTAAAAATACTAAAAGGGTGCTGTCAAAAAACGCGTTGAATACACCTCCGTCACTTCAGTGATTTTTGGTCCGTTATGGGAGCTATGAGTTTTCTGTATCAGGTTATCCCTTGTTTAGGGGATAACAGGATGCAGGAAAGCATCACCCTTTCATTCGCATCTTCCCTTGTGTAGGGGAAAATGGAAAGTGCAACAAAGGATGTTGCGGGCCCCACTACAGACTTTATAAAAATTGCCTTATGGCCTATTTCGGATCACTATGAGTGCTTTGGGGTTTCTATATTAAGTTATCCATTTTTTAGGGGATACTAGGATATAGGAATACATCACCCTTTCATTCACATTCTTCCTTTTTTAGGGGAAAGCGGGAAAGTGCAAGAAAGGATGTTGCGATGCCCCACTGCGATCCAAAATGTTTTGACAGAGTCGCCATCTTTATTTTAAGGAGAAAATAAAGAAAAAAAAAGAAAACCAGAGAATGCAAAACGGGTTCGGAAGCTAAGTTACGAGTTGGGAAGGTGCTAGGCACTCAAATCGCTCTTTCGGTCTCAAAAACAAGTTTTTGGCTAAAATATGCTTTTTGTTCTATTTATCTAGTAAGTAAATAAAGCACTAAAAGCCAGAAAAGAACACAAATACATCAATATTTACATTATTTATGGACTTGCAGCCGTCTCCTTCCAATAATTTACCAATACATTTAAAACTATTTGGCCATAATAATGGCTCTTTTTAATGCTATTTTCTTAATTAATCCGGGCAGCACAACGGCTTATATTTTTACATTGGGCCGGATGGAAAATAACTTTTTATAAAATAACGTTTTTAAAGGCTCACCTTTTAGAGCGTGGTGTGCTCGCTCTGTCCTTATCGAGAGAGGAAGTCTTTTTTTGCTTTGTTGTTGTTGCTGCTGCGATTCGGGCAGAGTAACTGCTTCCGAAGGTTGCTTCTGGACACCGTAAAACGGGCAGAGCAACTGCTTGCTTTTTTGCTGATGCGTGCTTGCTACTGGCGGAAATCGGGTAGAACAACTACTTGTTTTTGACAGATTTGGCCTTTCCGAGATTTTTGGACCAGGGAAATAGGGTGGGTACCTAGCTGGGGGGGGCTAAGGATCACTTTAACCGGTTGGATTTGCGTTTGGAGGAGTTTTGGCAGGGCTTCGAGGCTTTATAGGAGGGGACGCTCACTATCTCTAGATCGCTCACTATTTCTTACAGGGTAACAACGCTGAAAGCTTTTGGGGATTTTTCGGTGTGCTGAAAGCGAACCCCAGGGCCTCTATTTATAGGTTGAGTGAGGGACATCGAGGGAATTTCTTTTTCTCTCTTCATGCTTCTTTTGCGTGTAACGAGTGCCGAAAGATTTGCACAATGCGTTAACTGTAGCACTCCTGTAGCAACTTTGGGCTCCATTGTAGCAAAAATGGGCACCGGTGTAAGGCCTTTTGGGCGCCGCACCAAGCCTGCCTTATGGCAGCGCCAAGCTTCAATTCTCAACCTTTTTTTGGACACTTAGGCCCCTGCATTTTCCTGTTTTGCACATCCTCCTTTGTCTTTTGCATTTTTAATCCCTGTAACTTGACATTTGTTAAGTTTTAATAAGTCTTGATATCGCATGCCAAAGTTACATACCAAGGGTACGAAATTGGGGTGTCTACAGCGGCACTTTCTTCTCCAAGGGTAACCTTAAGGGTAACTGACCCCTTTAATGCAACTTGATGGCCAACCCTTCCAACTGTACGGTGCTCGGTTTGAGGTGTGTGTCCCCCAATTCCAAACCGAGGAAACAATTATAGTACAAGATATCCCTTGATGCTCCAGTGTCTACCAGAACTCTTTTAACATCACTGTTGTGAATTCCCACTCGTAATATTAACGGTTGTTGCCTAGCCGTCTCTCTAATTGCTAGCTCGCTTGGTTTGAACGTGATTCCTCTTTCCTCATCGTCTCGTGGTATGGTGTTTACCACGTGTTTCAGGTTGTAGATCATGTTTTTCAATCAGGTGCCGCTCGGGGCCGCATCCTTTATGGTGTCGATTACATTTCTTGGTCTCACATTGTTCGGTTGTGGGTTCTGATTTCTTGGTTGTTCCCTTCCTCTTCCTCCTTGGTTGTTGTTTCTTTGTTCGAACCTCTTGAGCTCTCATCGGTCTATAAACTTTTGGATAGCTCTTTTCAAATTGATGCATTCTTCGGTCGTGTGACCGATGTCTTTGTGGAAGGAGCAGTGTTTGCTAGGATCTCGTGGGAAACGAGTGTCTTTCAGTGGTCATGGTCGTTCGATTCGATCTTGGTCGAGCAACACATTAATGATATGCTCGCGAGTTGTGTTTAAAGGAGTCTAGTTCATGTCGTCCCATTTGTTCAAACCTCGGTTACCCTCCTTTCTGCATATCGATCCTCGATTGCTCTTTCCCGAATTGTCCTGAGCTTGATGTGTTCCATCGTGCTCTTTTCTCTTCCCGTCACTCTTTGCTTCTTCTGTGTTAATAACTTGGAGGGCGTGTGTGTACATCTCCCCTACAGATCTATGATCTCGCAGCATCATCTCTTGCCTTATCAACCCTTGTTGCAGACTTGAGATGAAGCACATCTTGATAGATCCCTCTGAAATGTACGGTATCTGGTCGACCATAGCCATAAACCTATCCATGTACATTTGGTTGGATTCATTTTTACGTTGTTGTATGCCACACAAGTCTGTCTGCTTTTTTGGTTGGAGTTCGGCCGAGGAGAATTGCGTGACGAACATTTGTCTGAACTCATCCCAAGTTTCGCCCGGCAGGAGGCTGGTGTACCACTTCAGAGCTTTTCCTTGCAAAGTTCCGACGAATATCTTGCCCCAAACGTCTTCTTCCTCGGGTGCCACGACATTCATCTTGACTTCGAAGCTCGCTATGTGGTCGACTGCGCTTGTAAGACCTTGATAGGAATCCAAGTTGGGCATCTTCTTGTCGGGCAGTGGAGCCTTTCTCATTCTTTCCCTGAAGGGTCTGTTCTTGGAGGGAGGAAGCATCATCGGTTTTCCCTTTTCTATGGCTTCAAGTCTTCCTCGAAGAAATTTCACCTCCTGCTTGACCTCTAGGGGCGGAGTGGGAGTTAATTTCTGTATTTTAGTGATCGCGTTCCAACCACTCTTTTGATGTCCTGTCCCCGATTGTTGGGGGTGCATGCAACGTTCGCATGTTTTGCTCTTCATCACCTCCATCCTTGGCCTTGATTCTCCTTTCTCGCTTCTTTCTCGCGTTCGAGGAGGATAGTTGGATTCATCGGGGAAGGTCAATCGACTATGTATGCTTGGTTTGGGCATGTGCTCGACTATCCTTTTTCCTAGCCTGGATTTAGCGCTGGGCCGAGCTGTGACGTTCCTCTTTTCTTTGCTCTTTGATGTAGTTCCTATAGTGGTTTGGCCTGGCTCCCGAGTAATCATTGCGTTGGTTGTAATTCCCGCTTTTTTGCTAAGCTCGAATATTTTACACTCGACTTCTTGGATTCTGGTAAGATAAAGCTTCTGGCGTTCCCAGAACTTTAACTCCTCTAGGTATCGCTCTTGTTCGTTCGCTTGCACATTTTTATTAGCTCTAGAGCTCATGATTAGCACTTCGTCTTCCTCCTGCTCGCCCTCGGCGAAAGAGGTGTCCGCTTGATTGATGTCAGCTCCTAAGTTACGGGCTGTGTCCATTACTCCTCTTCCCCTTAGGGTTTTTGAGCTGGGGCTTATCAGATCTATATCCATGAGTTTGTTTGTTGTAGAAGGAGGTTGCATGGCTAAGGGGGTTGTGTTATTTGCTCCCTGTTGACTTTGTTTCGTGGGTGTGTTCTTCTCCATGATTTTTTGGTCACAGTGAAAGGGTAACTTATGAAGAAAATCTTCGTTCCCGGCAACTGAACCACTTGATCACGCCAAATTATAGGGTGACTACGCTTGGAAGTCCACGTGGTGGAATGAAGCTGATGAGTGTAAGTTTAGAAATTAGATTACGATATATTGCTTAACTGTTGGTGAGTGCGTGCTGGTTCTTTGAGCCCTTTCCGTCTAGCCAAGGATCTGCAAGAGAAAAACGCCGTTAGGGAGCTGGGAGGTTATCACAGCTAAAGCCCTCCGGTGTGAGAGGCAGTACCAGTGGATAACGTTGGGTGGAGCACAGGTGTTCCCGGTGGCCACTTAACTTGAGTAAGATATGTTGTATGATAGTTTGAATGAATAGTGCCCTACCTCTCGAAGGTGACGAAACCTTCTATTTATAATCTCTCAAAGCTTGTTTCGCAAGCCAAAGCTGGATGCCACAATCGGAGACCAACCTGTATTGGTCAGCTGAGTTGGCTAATTCCCATTGGTCCGTATCATTGTCAGATGTACTCAGCGTATCAGGAAGATAGTCAGCGTTGAGATGTACGGCATGTACAGAGCACGTTGATGTTTTCCCAATCAGATGACGCCACCTAGTAAGTGTCGTACTATGATGACGTTTTAGTGTTTGACTTTGGCGATTTCGGGTGTCGACCATGGAATTTCCTGGTTGGATGATTGTCCGTGTCTGGGCTTTCCAGGTATTCTCATGGTCGCTGGTGGCCCTGGTCGGCCTATCTTCGGTCGGCTTATCCGGCGAGTGGTCGTCCTTGACTCGATCTTGGTTGCATTGACCGCCACGTGTCATTCCACGTGGGGAGCATCAAGTCGGGTCCCTTCAGGTTCCAACCCTTAATTTCCAGTTTTTGGTTTCTGTAAGCTTAATCCTAGTTTGTAGTAGTTTGAAACCTGATCAATTTCCAATTTCCAGTTGTGAAATAGGTTGTAAAAAAAATCAGAGAAGAAGTTGTTATATGATATGAAAAAAAAATCCAAGCATTGTTGGTGTTTGGTTCCAACCCTCAATTTCCAGTTTTTGTTTCCTGTAAGCTTAATCCTAGTTTGTAGTAGTTTGAAACCTGATCAATTTCAAATTTCCAGTTGTGAAATAGGTTGCAAAAAAAATCTGAGAAGAAGAAGTTGTTGTATGATATGAAAAAAAAATCAGGCATTGTTGATGTTTGGTTCCAACCCTCAAGAAAAATATGTCTTGAACTTATTATGAAGAAAAAATCTGCTTTACTTTATTATGAAGAAAAATATGTCTTGAAGCATCCTTTTCACATTCACCAAAACAAGACTTTATCTTGAACTTAAATGTTTACTATAATGAAAACAAAAGGCAATGACATATGAGAAGAATTAAATGGAGGCATGTTTGGAGTTGGTAAACAAAAAACTGAGGAGAATTACTTCCTAATGAAACAAAAGTAGGACATAAATATTCATTTCTAGGCTATTACATGAACTAAGATAAGAATTCAATGTTAAGGCAATTACATTTACAAAAGTAAGACTTCACAGTTTATCCCCAAAAAGAAGTGTAATTGCTAACATTAATGATTCATAGTAAACCACTAGGACAATTCAATCCACATTCTTGCTTTTATTACTAGGCAGCTTCCTCTTCTTTGCACCAACATCAGCACTTAATGGCTTTTTTGCTGCATTGATATTACTTGGTCCCTACAAAAAAAACAAACAGATATAGTATTAACAATAAGAAAACATCAACTTCAATTACAATAAAAAAAATACATAAGCAATAATTAGAGTGTGCAAGAAATGATCAAAACTTGGGAAGAACTGTTAGGAGTCCTTTGACCCCTGTTTGAAACTGGCTGGGAAGCACTTAATGGCCATTTTGCTGCATTGATATTACTTGGTCCCTACAAAAAAAAACAAATAGATATAGTATTAAGAATAAGAAATCATCAACTTCAATTACAATAAAAAAATACATAAACAAGAATTAGAGTATGCAAAAAATGCCACAACTTGGGAAGAACTGCTAGGAGTCCTTTGACCCCTGTTTGAAACTGGTTGGGAAGCACTTAATGGCCTTTTTGCTGCATTGATATTACTTGGTCCCCACAAAAAAACAAACAGATATAGTATTAAGAATAAGAAATCATCAACTTCAATTACAAAAAATAAATAAATACATAAGCAAGAATCATAGTATGCAAGAAATACCACAACTTGGGAAGAACTGTTAGGAGTCCTTTGACCCCAGTCTGATGTTTCTGCACCCTTGCCTTTAGAGCCATTTACTTTTGTTGGTCCCTACAAAGAAAACAGAAGAAACTGAGTGAACTTGAACAAAAAAAAAAGGAATCAGGACTTGAACAGAATTGCTCACAGGTTGGTCTCTATTTGTCTTCCTTCTCTTCATTGTTTCACAACCATAACCCTTACAAACCCTTGAGTTATGACTAATGCCACCACATCTACTACAAGTCATTGTTTTTCCATGTCTTCCTACCTTTGTGGGGATCACTTTACCAGCTCCAATTTTCTTTTGTCCATCTGCATCATTTTTTCTTGCCTTCTTGGGTCTCCCAGGTTGAGTCTGACACAGAGGAGCAACTATCTTGAACATTTTTCCTATATGAGGCCACATTTTAGGTCCATTTATAGGTTTGATTGTGTGGTTATATATCTTTCTTTGACATTCTATCTTATAGCACTCATCAACCCACAACTCAGGGACCCCATTTCTCTCATTCTTACCATTATACTATATGGCAGAAACACCATTCTTACATGGAACCCCACTCAATTGCCATTTCCTACAAGTGCAAGTTCTATGACTCAAATCAACTACACATTGTTCACCCTATGGTCCTCTAACTTGGTATTGAGTTCCTCCATTCCAAACACAGATAAAATCCATTGCCTCCTCCTTTGTCTGGTTGATATTCTTTTGTATCCTTGGCAACAAATAATTATCACATTTCTGAACCTCTTTTCTTTTCTTTCTAATTCTAATCATCAAATAATTCCTTATCATCTCTAGCATTGTGATAATAGGCTTATCTCTAGTGGAAACAATATGCCCATTGAAGCTCTTAGAGATGTTATTCATCAAGACATCACATTTGACTGCATCAATGAAATGGAATCTAGATCAGTGCTTAGGACTTGTACGACATGCCCACTCAAATGCTTCTGGTGAAAATGACTTAAAAGACTCCATTGCAACCTCAAATGCAGGAATATTTGTTGATAAAACAGCTTTGTAGAGTTTATCCTTCATCTCTTTACCTTTAAACAACTTTTTGAAATTGTTGTACAGGTGTAACAAGCAGAATCTGTGCTCCACATCAGGTAATAAATCCCTCAATGCCAAGTCCAATCCTTGTATTACCAAAACAGAGAAGAAATTGGTTATGGAATAAGTGGAAAAATTGGAAAAAAAATAGTATACAAAAACAGAGATCAATTAAGAAATACCTTTTGTTGGTTAGATATGAAGACCCACTCCTCATTACTTTGAATACCCAGGTCAGCTATCAAAAGTTCGAGGAACCACTGCCAGGTTTATCTGTTTTCACTCTCCACAATAGCATATGCAATGGGATACATACCATTATTAGCATCTATACCAATTCTAGTAAGTATCTGACCTAAATGAGGTCCCTTTAGAAAGCATCCATCTAGCCCTATCACCTTCCTGCATCCAGCTGCAAATCCTTCTTTCAATGGCCCCAAACAACAGTAGATCCTTTTGAATTTTCTTTCATTTCCATTAACACCCTCCTCAGATCTCAGCTCAATTTTTCATGGTTGAGTTGATATTTGTTCTGTTAATCTCTGCACAATAATCCCATAGTAAACCAAACTGCTCTGAATGGTTTCCATAGTTTAACTGATCTGCAATCCTTTCATCTCTGTATGCTTGACTCAAGGAAATTTCTAGATGTGTTTCTTCTCTAACTGTTACCATTATACCCTCCAAGGTCCAATTAGGTGTAGACCTAAACCTCTCAATAAATCTCCTTGCAACCCACTCAGATGTCAAATGCTTATTTGTATAGGTGGGGATACATGTGCATATGCACATTCACAAATGTCTTTACTTCCCAAGTACTCTCAAACTGCCTAGGGGAAATAAGTATAACCCAAGGACATAACTTGGTACCCCTACACTTGGCCCTAATCCTTTTTGTGTCATTTTTAACTAAATGAATATCTCTCCTATTTTTTATTGAGTACTCTTTTAATGCTTGTTTCATCTCCTCAGCATTTGAAAACCTCATTGCCAACTTGTACACTGGATTTCTCATTTCTTTTTCAGGCTGAAAGTCTAATCCTCTTTTCCTTTGTCTTTCCTCTTCATCATCAGAGCTTCCAATGCTCCATAAGTCATCAGAGCTTGAATAATCAGACTCCACATCTATTTCTTCACCGCTTAAAATATTTGACTTCCCTTACCCTTATTACACTTCTTAGCTTTCACACCGTGCCACTCAACCGACTGTCAATATTTTTTTCAAACTCGCATCATCAAGATCATTACTGCACCGTTATACTCGTGGTCAATAAATTGATTATAATCCTCATCATCCTCAGAATCATCATCTTCATGTTCAACCTCAACCTCAGAATGTCCATGTTCAAAATCTACATTATCATCGTGCTCAACCTCCACATCATGAGTTGGTTCAACCTCAGAATATCCATGTTCAAAATCTACATTATCATCATGCTCAACCTCCACATCATGAGTTGGTTCAACCTCAACATGATGTTCTAACCATGCATCATCAAACTGAACATGTTCTGCATTATCAATCGAAATCTCATGCAACTCGTACTGCATTGGTTATGTTCTTTTTCTCGATTTCACGATATTCATATTCAAATTTAGCCACAACATCGACAAGTTCATCCACATTATAAGTTAGTAACAATTGATTAAGTGTTTTTCTATTTTCATCTGATATATCCAACTCTTCAATAACTACAGAGCTTTTAAGTGTTGGTTCCACAAAGAAGTCATCACAAGAAGTGGCACCATGTTCCAAATACACCTCAATTAATTTACATTTCTTTCCTATCTTGGTAACAACCATCATGTCATCATTAGTACCTAAAGCTTTCAATCCCTATTCAAGGTCCAATGTTGGAACCTTATAATGGTAAAACATAATCCCACCATAACTAAGCCCCTTAATAATCTGGTTAATTTTTTGAATAGACATTTCATCAGGATGACAAAAGTCAAAATGATCAATACAGCCCCTACTATAAACCCTTTGTAGAGTGTAGTCAAACTCTCCACCATGGTATAACTTAATGCTGAACCAATCTGAGTCATGATCTGTGGTAAAGGCAACAACACAACCTAGATAAGATATAAATGAAAACACAAGGGACCACATGTCCTATCTTTTTCTACTCACTAATGCAGAGTGAGAATTTTAATTTGACTATATATATATATATATATATATATATATATATATATATATATATATATATATATATATATATATATATATATATATATATATATATAAGGTCTCAAACTGATAACCAACAATATTAATTTACATTACTAATAATAAATATAAAAATCAACAAAACAAAAGCATCTGATACAAGGACCAAAGCAACAGACAAGTGAATAACACTACAAAAAAGAGACCTTTTTAAAACCAAATAAAACTTTACAGAACAAACAACATGTCACGTCTCTAAACAATGCATTCCCAACACCACATTTTCTTTCTCTTCCCCCAACCCTTTACAGTACAAAAGAAGCTAAGAACCTTTTAAATGACGAAGAAGAAACAAAGAAATATTTACTGTAAATATCACCGACATCCCACACTTCTCCTCTTTTTCTTTGAATCCAAGTCATTGCAGAGGAGTTTAGTCGAATCAAAGCCAACCCTTAGTAAACCTTAACAAAATTTTGCTTCAATCGATCAAATGACCCTTCTCCTTTCACCTACTGATGTGAATACGAGTATTATGAACATTAGCTCTTTTTATTTATATTTCACAGTTGGTCCATGTACTTTTGTAAGACGAATTGTCTATTTTGCCCTTCCACAAATACACCCACGTGGCACGTGATTGTACTTAATGACCAAAAGTTGACGGAAGGACCAATGGTGTAAAAGTTTTCAGTTTAGGGATCATTTGCAAGGTGTAGGGACGAATAGCCAAGAACCTCAAAAGTACAGGGACCAATTGTGTAGTTTGTCCTAACATCTATAATCAGCATAAAAAGTTTCTGATGTGCGGCCCAAACTCGGTCACGAGTAAAACATGAGCACCCACACGTGCCAATCACGAGCTCAATTAGCGTGTGACCTACCAACCTAACGGGCAGAGCTAGCGAGGTACCGAGCAGAACACTATAACCTCCATCTAAACCCGATCGAGCATAGGCCTTGCCCGCCTGACCAAAGGCCATGCCCGGGGTCCACACTTGTCTTCAATAGATCTGTACCATATAGCAGGGCAGACCCTTACTCGCCTGGGCAAGCACCGAGCAAGGAACCTCAAAAACTTGCTCTCCAAGACAGGTCAAAAGTTCCCTTATCCGAGTAGGACACTTGTCATATCTGCTCATATATTTACGTGGCCAGCCGCCTGTCACGCCTACAATTTAGGGATTTCCTCCTAAGTTGGCTAGGTAATTATGGAAACCGAATCTCATAAGAATTTTACGTCATTGGAGGCCTATAAATACCCCTTCATAAACCACAAGCAAGATAGACACTATTTCTTGAGTCTCGAACCTCTGGCAAATTCTCTTTTGACTTCTCACATGATACTTATTCTCACGCCGAAGTGTTTCGCGAGGCCAAGCCTTGCACTCCCACTAAGGTGATTTCGTGTTCTTAGACAGGTTTAAGGAAGCAGATCAAGTCCAGATATCCTACCCATCACACGGACGACCCAAGCTAGATTTTTGCCACATCAGTTTCTAATTTCTATATTTCCAAAAAAACAACATGGCCATAAATTTCTATAACTTACTAAACTCTTTTAGGTTGAAATTTAAGTAAATTAACAAAAAAATATTTTAAAAAATAAAGAGTAAACTCTTTAAATAAAATATGATTAATATATTGTTTAGTCCCTGGACATGTCGAAAAAGAATGTTTTGGTCCTCGGATATTAAAACAATCTAATGTGGTCACTCAACTTGTTTTTTTTAAATCAATTTCTCCCCTCCCACCGTTAGCGTTAGTTTTGCAGTCTATTTTTTTAAACTGACGAGAATGCCCTTGATCTAAACATGCGCATGAGAAACACATGATCTATAGGTGAACTTGGTGACTGTTATTCACATACATTTAAGAGACATAAACTTCAAACCAACTAGAACATCACGAAATGAAAAAGCCTATGAGATTCAAATTCATTTCTATGAGATTCAATGTCCTAAAACACCAAAAAGAAATCAAATTCAAGTGTTGGAACTTACACTTACCCCCGGTACCCGGCTACCTCGCAATCGCTCCCAATCAATTGGCCAAATAATAGGACCCAAGAAAGGTTGCACAGTGCACACCCCTTGTCAAGATTCAAGAAAAAAAAATAGAAATTTAGAATGGCAAATTGCAAGTCGCTGAGTTTGCATTTTGCTTTGAAACATGGAAGGGGAAGAAGTGAAGATTGAAGAAGGGTCGAACTTTAAAAGGTTGTTGGCGGCGAGCTAAGTGAAGAGAAGCTTGGAAGGATTATTGGGAGTCCATTCGTCGACATCGATTGCGGTGGCTGGTAAGTAGATCGAGGAGACACAAAAGTGTGAATGACGGATAGTAAATGCTGAAATGAGTATAGGCACGATCACAAGAAGCTGGTTTGATTGCCAAGAAAAGACTTTCTTCGTCGGTAATGGAAGGCAAGCGCTTTGTTGGGAGACGACGCTAAGGACCGACACGAGTGTGGAGTGATTATGGCCGGAGATTAAAGGAGAAGGGACGACGGCTATGGTGGGTGATGTGGTTGGAGGATCAAAGATGGCAACAGAGAGGTGGGTGGGTATTTGGCCGGATATGGAAAAGAGAGAGTGGGATGCTAAACGGGGTCGACATTGGAGAAAGAGAGGTCGGAGATGTGAGAACGGAGCGGAGGCGGTGGCTATGGTGGATTTGGAAGATGGCAGCCGGATCGATTTTTGGTCGAAGATGAAGTGTGGGGGTCGGCGATAGTAGCAGAAGGAGCTGACGACTAGATCTATTTTGGTTCTTCTCCTCCAATAACCCAGACCTGTTTCAATATTGAAAATGACTATTTTTTGAATTGACACATTAACCTCCTATATTTTAGACATTTTGAAAAGTTATTTTATATTAACTTTTAAGGGTATTTTTGGCATTTGTAATAATATTTGACGGAAAATGTAATGATAACGGTGGGAGGGGGAAATTGATCCAAAATGACGAGCTGAATGATCACATTAGTTTGTTTTAAGGTCCGAGGACCAAAACATTTTTTTCAACATATCCATGGACCAAAATATTATTTTATTCAATAAAATAAGACAAAGACTTGTGTAGGACGGTCCTACGGATCCTAAATCCGTAAGACGGAGCCCCATTTAGAAATTCGCGGGTTAATAACTAAACATGTTAATAAAAATCATAAAAATTAGCCAATCGAGTTGGTTAATGGAGAACCTAAAAGGTTTAGCCCAAGGAGGTTAATGGTTCGACACGCCCTAGCTACAAAATTAAGTTTCAATGCTTATTTTCTCTATTTACTCCGATGTCCTTCCACTTTCAATGTTTGCTACCGAATTCCCATGCCTTGCAATTTAATCATTCCGTTAGCCATCCATTAGCATCAATTGTCTTGAGATACTTGACAAATCTTAATGGACTTTGACGAAATGCTAAATGACACATTTAAAACAAAACATGACACATTAAAAACACAAAAGTGACCCTATAAATGAAAATTTATTATAATTCTTATTAAAATAGAAAGTAACACTCTTAATACTAAAAAGTGTCATTTTAAAACTAACGGTGACTGCCAAAAGTGACACATTTAATAATAAAATGTGATATTTTCAATGCTAAAATGTGATACTTTTTATTCTAAAAAGTGACACTTTTAATGTTATAAAATAACATTTTAATGTCAAACGTAATGATTTTTATTTATAAAAAAATGAGACACTTTTCAAAGTGAAAGTAACACATTTAAGACTAAAAGTGACACATTTAAGCCCAAAAAGTAACACTTTTTTTAGGGAAAGATTATAATTTTCATTAAAAATGTAAAGTAACACTTCTAAGGCCAAATGTGACATATTTTATACTATAAAGTAACACTGTTAATAGTAAAAAGTGACACTCTGGATATATAAATATTAGAGGTGATGCTGTAATTTTCAAAAACTAAGGGTTGCATTGAGATTTCTGAATTTTGTCTCATTTAACCTGGGTAGATTCGTATAATAGATAAGGATCCGTAAGACCGTCTTACAAGAAATCACTTCATAAAATAAAGCGAATAGAATATTTACCTACATTAATTTATGATTTATATTGTGGTTGAAGTCTTCATTTATGTCTCGTGGATTTGGTCCAAGTATCTAGCAAATTTTGTTCGCAACATATATGGACACATAAATAACAAAAAAAATAAAATTCTGATAAGTGTTTGATCCATCCGTGAAACATGATCACATTAAATTTAATCAAATTAAGTAATTACTAGACGAACATTAAACAAATTATATATAAAGCTGTGTTTTGACTTTTGAGATTGAAGAAGCTACAGAAACCCTTTTACTTATTTAGTTTATTCATCATCCGCCGCCAAGTCGGCATCTCTATCGAATTAGAAATGTCCAAATCATTGACTTCAACTATATTGCATATTCGTTACAATTTCATTTTATTATATATTTTTTTAGTTTCAACTATCGTAAGAACTTTCATGATATATATATATATATATATATATATATATATATATATATATATATATATATTATTTTTTTTTTTTAATTTTTTGTGCTTGACAAACGTAACTTCCTTACAAAAGGGAAGGGCAGCAAGCCAGCAACTTCGTATGGGTATCTCTTGATTTTGATCAAATTATGGTCCAAGTATAATGGAGTTTTTGAGAATCTAAGATCACAAATGGATACCGGCCCGATTCTAATTCAAACACTTAAAACCTGCTAGATCCTTTATTGATCATATCCTTCGATTTGAAATCATTGAATCGCATGATTTTACACAACCCTCCATGCTAGAAAAGCTTTCTGAATTTTTGAACATAGGTTCATATCGAGATTTTTGCAGTCTTTTTTCATGCTAGAAAAGACGGTGTTACAACTATTTTATGTAAAATGGATCATTTTGATTCGACCCTCTGTGCGTTGATGGGTTGAGTTAGTGGGCAATATTAGTTCCAAATTCTTCTCATAGTTTCCGTTTAAAAAATCTCTCCATAATCACTAAAATCAAATTCTTTCGAAATCAACCATAATTTAGAAATCTACACCAATTTTTAAAAAAAGGCAAAACCTCTCTTTTGGCCACCAAACTTTTCAAAAACTTACAAATACGGTCATCGAAAGTTTAAAATTTTTATTCTTGCCACTGTACATTAGTTAGACTGCAAGTGAGCCCAATTTTTGGATGGACATTAGATTTGACCGTTAAGTTATGTCAAATATCTATTTTATCCTTCTAAATATAATTTTGTGTGATATTCGAAATCCAAAAGAGTCTAATTAAAAAATAATAATTATATATGTCATTTGTATAAAGATTAAGGATCAAAGTATAATTAAAAAACTAAACAACATGTAAGGGTTGAATGGTGATCCAAGCTATCTTTATCTTCCTTAATTAGGTGAAATGCATTCATTATCGCCGACCAAGCCATACTCATGGTCAAACCACCAATCTTTCGCATCGACTCTCTATTTTTTTTTTACAGTTTAATCCATTAATATATGATAGATCGAGTAAAAAAAATTCATTTTACAAAAAATATCCGTAAAACCGTTTACTCATATTTTCATCAAATAAATAATTATACAATTGCATATATGTGAATAGGACAAAACTTTGACTAGGAAAAGATTGTAGTACGGAGTAATTTGTTTGGGAGTGAAGCACCGTTGAGTGCAGAGATGTAAACGCAGTTTGTATCGCATCCAGCTAGTTGGTGTATCATTTTCCATTTCTTGACTTATTGACTTTGAAAGTAAAGCTACTCTTTTCACATTTCTTTTTTATTTCCCAAGTTATCTGCATTTGGGCAAAATATCTTACTCCATTCTTTCCTAAATTATTGTATCATTTGATTTTTAAATGGAAATGTAACTTTTATTTTTTAATAAGAGAATAACTGTATAACAAAGAAGAAGAAAAAAAAAAAAACTACTTGCTCTTAGCCATAGTACTAGGAGATGTATTATTAATAACACTGTTAGACCATCTCCAACAGTTTGAAGTGAAAATTGCACAAAATCTTTAGATTGGTGCAATTTCTGCACCAAATTTCTTACACTATCACCAACAATTCTACTTCAAAGTTTACTCTAAAAGGAATATTCCAAGTATATTCTTCATTATTTCATTTAATTTGTATTCCAAGTATATGTTTTATTTTATTTTATTTGCATTAATGTATTTTAGCAAAACAAATATATTATTGATTTAATATTAAATTAAATTAAATATTATGCATTAAAAATAATAATTAAATGCATGAATTTAATTGAGACTAAAATACAAACATATTAAAATTAATAATTAACAATATAAATAAAATAATTGAATTAATTTTTTGTATTATTTAAACCAAAACATCTCAAAATGGTATTTAAACTAAACAACTAAACTAACAATAATAATGATAACATAAAACACAAAATAATTACTTAAAGCAAAAAAAAAGAGGAGAGGTAAAATGAAGTATGAACAGTCTACTCTGAATTTGAAGTTCAAAATCATTCACTTCAAATCTGAAGCTAATATAAAGCATTCGTTGGAGAGAGGAATAGTAGATTTGGCCTTCAAATATGGAGTTTAGCACATCCCTTGGAGATGGTCTTAGTACCAAACTTAATTTTGATACTCTTTATTTTACCATATATTTATATCTTAATATGTGTTGGTAAATTATTATTCGTTATTATTTTAATTTTGTTTTTATGTTATGATATGTGTTTGATACAATTTTCTTAAATTTATTATTACATTAAATTTTGATATTTACGGTTGAAAATAATAATTTGATATCCATAAATAGTAAAAACGATAGATAGCTATGTGCTATGAGACAAGTACCACAATTGGATTTGTCCTTAGATTAAGATTAATTATAAACTCAAAACAGTGAATTGAGAGAATTTTTTCACTGTTAATAAATTTAGTGCAATGTCGTATTGAATATTTGTTGAATTCATGGGGATATAATTTCATATGAAATCAATTTGAAAGTCCAGGAGATTGAATTCGTAGCATTTGATTTTCCATGAAAATTGGAAAACATTGTTTGTAAATTGTGTGGGTGGCCAAAATCATATTGTAATTGAACTCTTGTAAGTCAGATTGGAGTCTGACAGTCTGAGGCCTAAGCTCCACAATTTAAATCGATCAAACTTCAATATTAAAGTAAAACATGCATAATTGCATATTGACTTTGGTTAAATCACAAAGGCTTATCTTCCGTCATGAGTTTGCCTGTACGTAACGTAACCTTGGACCAATTTTAATTTTAAGGTTTGTACGTTCCTAAATTATTATTTAGTTAAATTATTTTTATCAAATTAAATATTTTTTATATGCTAATTTGACGTATATTTTTTTATTTCTTTAAAAGCTAAAAAAATACGTAATTTGTAGTAGTATTAAAGTGAAAAAAAAATTAAAAATTAAATGTTTATGATTTTGAAAGATTAAAAAATATATGCCAAATTTGCACTTGAAAAACAATCATTTTGACCAAAATAGGTGAAATAGAACAATAATTTATGGATAGAAGGAGTATTAAAAAGTGTCTTAAGTACGTTCATATGCCGATGGATTTAAATATTTTTATAAACGTAATTTTCCTGTTTTTATTTTTATACATATATAGGGTGCGGAAATGAATGAACCCTATCATCATGTGCTTTGGTTAAAATAAACATTTGTGAGTTGTTTGAACTTTCCAAATTGAGGTTTCTTTCTTTACTAGCAGAAGAAGTTTTTTGTCTAGTTGGTAATATGGCAAAATCACAGCTTTGGCCATCTGTATGATGGGTAGGATATCTGAACTTAAATATGTTTCTTTGAACCTATTAAAAATCATAGAAAACCTTAGTAAAAATACAAGGCAGGACCTTGCAAAAAAAGAAGTTTTTTGTCTCGTTGGAAACCTTACTTTTACTATGTTCTTGTAATGACATTCACCTGATTTGCATTGAGACCTAGCTGATGAGGATAACAATCATCTCTTAAATAAAAAGCCAAATTACTTATTCCCCACAAACCTCCACCTAATCCCACTTTGCTATCCAATCTATATTTTGTGTTATTTTCATATCCAATGTTGTATTCTTTTTTCCAGTTTTCCTCTGACCATGACCGCTGTTAGAAAACTAAAAAAAAGTTAGCATGTGCATCTAACATGTAGGGTAATTTAGTCTTATAAAAACCAATTATATAAATCAAAACTAATAAAATTAAATCACAAAAAATAAAACTTTGAGTAATCGGGTCAAAGAAGAGGGTCATCTGAATACTTTGATGATTTTCTTGACTGTTCTGATTCTAGCTTGCACAATTTTATATCCCAAGTTCTCATGCCACTCTTCCGATGAAGTTTTTTTTTTTTGTAGGGGCCGCGCGAACGTAGACCCCCTCTACCATAAATTATGACGCAGGCTCGACCACTTGGGCCGACCTTAGGCGGGCGAGAAGCTCCCATGAGTCGAAGCAATAGCTCATCGGTAAGACATATGTCATGCCTACTCATTAGCTTCCTGGCAGCGCATTCTTGACGCATGTCACTCGGCAAGGTTGTTGAGAAGCCAAAAGTCCATGCAACAGTTGTCATTCACTCACACCAGCAACCCACTAGACACTAGGGGTGGCAATGACTAACACGACACGATAACACGAACCAGCACGATATGATACGACACGAAAGACATGAAATTGTTAATATATTCAAAATAATATTTATTGTTATATTTATGATTAAATAAGATAGATAACATGAAAACACGATAGTGAGACACGAACACGACACGATAGTACGAATTGTCACCCCTACCAGACACAGTGTCAAAGAAGCTCAGTTGACTTACTGGTTAGCCAATGAAAAGCGACCACATCACCAGTGTTCCCAGGTATAAATAAGAAACATTCCCCTTATTTATTTCAGATGCCACTTTGATACTCAAGAACACTTATTACATTTACTATATACTTGACTATTGCAACCACCGTATTTCTTCCATCATTACTTTTCACCTTAACGATGTTGTTCATCTTTATAAGTCAGGACTCTAAATATTAGCTCACCAATCCCACTCACCTACATTGTTGCACACCTTGAACAAAACGACAAGGTCACTTACATTTTGGCGTGATCAAGCATATAAGTAAAGATTTGTACCCGTAGTTAGCTATAACCTTTCTAGGAACCACTACAGCCCAAGTCCATTTAACCTTCTACAATGCCCAACATTCTTCACAATTATATATAGAAGATGAAGGCATCGATAGTCAATAAGGCTAGAGAAAAAAGACCAGACCCTCATAACCGCAAGGCATAACCTCCCCAAGCTCGTTCTTGCCATGATGAGGTTGGTCCAGATCTCAATTTGGTTAAAGGCCACAACAGCGTCGACGCCCTTAACTCAAGCTCTCATAAATCTTTCTAACTTCGCCAAAATTCCCATCAAAAGTGCTTCTCTGTCTAGTCTATTTAGTTTCCCTTAAATTTATTACGTCGAGAATCATCTCTCCATCTTATTCTTAGGTGACCATTTGAAACTCGATCTTGCCACCTACGACACCGATGAAGTTGACCCATATTCCTCATTTTCATGCAGTTTGATCTTCATTTTTGTGGGTTTTTGATCTTTAATTTAGTAATTTTTTCACTTGAGGGAAGTAATTGAGATTGGAAGCCTTATTTTGCTGTTGATAATATGAAATACATTGTTGATTTATAATTCACAACTCACCATTCATGACTCGGTGATTAGGTTGAGTTTAGGTAAGCCAATGCGGAACTTTGTTACTAGCTACAATTCTTTTCAAATAGTATCGTTGGCTCAAGAGTTGGTGGTCGCAAGAGGTTGTGGTCAGCGGTGAGAATACAACATGTGTTGATGTATTCTATCACCGTAAATGACTACACGTGCGTTCATTTATACCCACATAAGCCTTTTATTTTACCCTTTTAAAATAATACATACGTCCATGCTAAATTACTAATCATTTTGAGGAGAATTAATTGTCGGCCACTACTACATAGACCATACCTTCATTCATTTTTCGGTATTCGGTTGTTTATGTGACTAGCACATGCCATTTATAGCTTTAGGCTTAGGGAAATTATTGTCCAAAAAATTGTACTTGTAAAATATTCATTCCGTGTCATAATTATTGTCATTTTTTATTTTGTGCACGAATTAAAAAATTATAATTGACTTGGTTATTAGTATAGATTTGATATATAATTTCTTTAAAACTTATGTGTATGTGGTCTATAATTAGAAAGCTGAAAAAGTGGTCAAGGTGTTAGTTTAAAAAGAAAAGTTTCAAACAAAATAATTATTTTGTGATTGATGAAAAAAAAATATGACAATAATTTTAGAACGGGTGAGTATCAAAATACTTAATCTTTACTTAATTTTGAGAGGACATTTTAGTACCTAAACAGACTATATTTTCATTGCATCTATTCTCTCTTGATCTAGACCAAGAATCAGCTCCGAGACCCCTTGTTAATTTAACCCAAAATCCCATAGTAATTAGTAGACCGATTAATATGGAGTAGAACACATAAAAGTCTCTCCCAATGCCATCCGCTATGCGGCTCAATTATTAATAACCATCAATATCAATACTGTACCTTCAATTAGGTTAATCGCACATCCTAAATATTAATCCCATAGTAACAAGAATAACAACTTCATCAAATTATAATAGAGTTCAATACTATAAAATAGCAAAAAATGCCCCAAAATAGCTCTATAAACATATTTAAAGGTTGCACACTCTAAAAACACAATCAATAAAAAATTATGAAAAGACCCTTAAATTTAACAAAAACTTCAAGGCCTCCTAACAGTATTTAGACACGTTTTTTGGGCCTTAGAACAGCCACATCACCGGTTTACCTAATGTATTTGAGATCCTAAGCCAAAAGTTACGCTCTCAACACAATCCATTTTTTCAAGAAAAGCCAAAGCTATCTCATCTGATCCGCATCATGATGAATGAGACAAATTAACGTTGAGTCTACTAGGCTCCAAAAAAAATTATAGATTGTGACAAATAAATAGAAAAGAAAAGCTAAAAAGCATAAAATAAACAGTATTATTTCCAAAATATGTAATACAACATATACACGACTAACCAAAACCGAAAAAAAAAAAAAAAAGGAAACTAATTGTTGTTATTCAAATTTTAATGATTGGAATCTCAAGACTCAATTGTCCAGATGGTGACCGCCGTGCGACGAGGATGTAAATGACGTAGAAGAGCTACCCGACCCAAAAAAAAGATCCGAGAAAGCATTACTCAAATCCTCAGGTGCAAATTTGACCACATGCCCACCGTATCTCTCTTTCGTCATCTCATTTGCATGGGTATCGTAGAACTCTCCATACAATGGCAGCACCTTCCTTGCTATGGAAACTTTAATTTCGTCCCGGAGCTTACTATCCTGTATGACGCAAACAGAATGCTTCTGTTGCGTCTCCTCGAACATGGCATTAAATCTCTTGAAACTCTCTCTAATATTCTCCGGCGACATCACCGTTGTTGGATGATTTACGGGGATGGCTTCAATGACGTGGCTCCATCCTAACAATTCGTAGTTTGCCGCAAACTTTTTGACTTTGGCTTCGTGCTGGGAGATCCAGTCATCCCCGAGAAGGTACTTGAGGTTGGATGTACGGACCTTTGAGATGACGTGCTGGATATTGTTGGCTAGGAAGAGGTAGGAGAGAGAAACGTCTTTATAGTGTTTCGCTTTGCCGTCGAGCTTGCATAGGAGTACGAGAATCAACCAAGCGAATCTGGTTGAGATTGTCGGTACTGTCGGATAATCGTCCGAGTCAGATGTGTCAGCGTTAAAGTCCGGTAATGAAGTTACTGTCGGCGGTGGAGAGTCTAGGAGAATGTTCCCCAGAGCGTCGTAGTCAGCCAGGAGAGAGAGAAAGTTCATCACGTCAGTTGTTAAATGATGAATACCAGCGCCGTGAACCGGAGCTTTTGAAGAGTCCTTCTGAACCAAGGCCTCGAACTCAGTTAAAGCTTTGCGTACCCAGTCTCCGAGTTTGACAGTTGAATTGAAAGCTAGATCTATGACTGCAGACGTGGAATCAGACGAGAAAATCAACTCGATCTCCGGCCAGTGATTAGCAACGACAGTGTACATATCCAACACACCAAAAATTTTCTCCGGCGATTTCTTGCTGTGTTTTACTACAATTTCCGGGAATCCAAACAAAATACTAGCTCCTTCTTTTGTAATTTCATTAAAACATGACTCACGGATTGAATCCGACGCCATAAACACGTGATCACAGAGAATCCTCTCGCCGTTGAACAAAGTATTTACGGCAACTTTCACCGCTTTCAACCAATTTTTTATTTTGAGGTCCAAATCCTCCCAATTCATTTTATGAATTTTCGAAGATCTTTCCTTCTCAACACCAAGCTTATATATGCCTTCATCAACTATTGATTTACGGATAGCTGTGTATGTATCTACACACTCTTTTCCGTAACCGGAAGAAATCATACACTCCGCTATAAGTTTCAAATCAGCCATTACATTTGTTGAAGAATCTTCTACTTCAACCACCAACTTGTCAGCAACATGAATATCATCATCCGAGTCTTCCCCACCGAAGTCTGATGAGCTCGATGGAGTTGACGGGAGTGAGGACGTCCGAGTAGAGACCAACTCAGGATCCAAAAAAGCTCGATTCATCGACAAAATCTGATAAAATTCCTTCTGCAACCGCTTCATTGCGATTTGCATTAGGAATTGTGCACGTACAAGCATTTGCGATCTCGAGTTTTCAGAGAGTAAAGAATGCATCACCTCTTGCAAATCGTTGACGCAGTTGATGAACGTCCATGCTTCTGCATGACTTTCCTGGAAGAGCGAAGAGCTAGACTTTTCTGGATCCCATTTGGTGACTATTGAATCGGCCTGTTCGAGCTTTTTAGTCATTGGTGAATCAATATTGAAGCTCGGCTTGGGGGTTGAATTATTCGAACTAGAAGGATCAAATCTAGTCGTCAGAGAAGAAAAAAGAGATCTCATTTCCTTCATCCGAGTCATAGTTTCGTGACAATTTTAATTCTGAGAAAAGATTTGATAGCTTTGCTTTGAGTTTGAATGTTTTCGATGGATGGGGTGCAGACGATCTTTTGGTGGCTTGGGTACAGAGAATTTTGTGATGAGTAGAAAAAAGGGGATTATGGTATTTATAGAGAAGGAAACCGAGGGGCGGGACACGGGAGTTAGGACTTGAGAGGGGGCCATACTCCGTATTGCGGATGCAGGTTTAAAAGCGGCGCTCTTTCGTGATTCTGTTATGCGGTCCCACGTAACAAGGCGTTAGGTAACGAATTTTCTCGAAACGCTTCTAATTACTCCCTCCCTATATAAATTATCTCTTTTTTTTTTGTCCATCCTAAAATAATTGTTCACTTTAAAAGTTATTATTTTAGAACATCATTTTTACCACTTTATTCTTACTTTTTCACTTTACTTTAATTACGGGCCACATACACATAAACATTAAAGAAAACTACACATTAAACCAATATAAATAATCAAGTCAATTATTTTTTCTTAAACTGTGCGCCGAGTTAACTAAGACGATTATTTAGAGACAGAGGGAGTACTTCAGAATAATAAATAGTATTAAAATTCCAACCAATTTTAGAAACAAGTTTCAGCCTGACCCTATGAATACTTTGACAAAAATAATGCTCCATCCGTTCTTAAAGAATTGTCACGTTAAATTCGACACACGATTAAAAAAAATTAATTTTATTATAAATATTGTTGTAGTATATAATTTTTAATAATTAATTTTATTATAAATATTATTGTAGTATATAATTTTCTTTAAAACTCATTAGAAAGTTGCACATATTTAAAATATGAAGAAAAAAAGAGAGGGTAAAGTGCTGAAATGACTTTCGTTAAAAAGAAAGTTTGGAAACAAGACAATTTTTTTGGAAATAAACTAAAAAAGAAAGCAATTCAATAGTTTGAATGAAACTGATTATTTTTAAAATAGAAATTTAACATATATTTTTTTATACATTTCAAATTATGTGTTTTAATAATTTTGAAAAAATAAAAGTTAAATTTCCATTTAAAAAATTGACTCCTTTCTATGTCATTTTAAACTTTTTTTAAAAAAAACTAGTTTTTGGATCCGTGCATTACGCACGACATATATATTTTTTTCAACTATACTATATATAAACAAAATTAAAAGAAAAAACAAAATTAAAAGAGTAAATTATAGAGAACTGCTTAAATATAAATATATCATTATAAGAATAACTATTATAGATTTTGAAAAATTTCCTTACACACAACATAGCAAAATTCAAAGATCATTAGGATTATATAATAACTCAAGACAAAGCGATATACAATTGACCATGATTACATATGTGTTTTTTCAAAAGAATTCTTACATAAGACAAAGATTGACCCAAACTTTTATTTATACGCATTGCATAAGACACCATTTGTGAAAATCGTCTTCTCTTGAGTTTGAAAGGGAAGTCCAAAACCAAAGAAAGCATTAGTGTCATTTTTGGAATAACATTAGAATTAGAATTGCCCTCGGAAAGAACTTGTTCTTCTAAAACATGATTTTTCAAGTATTGTAATAATCAACCTCGTATCATTATTGCATAACCTAATGGAATGGTCCATGTTATGTAGCAACATGACGTGTTATAACCTTCAAATTCAACTCATGATTAGGAATTTCAAAATATTTAATTTCACTTATAAATTTAGAATTATGAACATCGCTTAAAAGATCAATGTTTCAATCAAAATGGTGTGAAAGATCTAAGTTCAAATATAATTTTATGTAAATTTAGAGAATCATGTTTTTATAAGTAAGTGAATCATTAGAGAATTATTAACGGTTCACCAATACAAATTTAAGTCAATTCAAACGTCAACAAAAATAATAGGATGCAGATTTTTAGAATTTTTGATACTATATATATTTGTACGTTCGCGCTATAAATTAGGATTTGATATATCTTGAATATAATTTTGGAGTGGCTCATTTAATTCCTTTGTTTATTAAATTTTGTTTATGAGGTCATTCGATTTATATAGTTTTGTTTTAATCTTAATGTTTTATAATTTCATTTGTATGTATATTTTGTGATCTGATTGAGAAAAGAGATAATTGAGAAAATGCCGTTTGAAAATTCTATAGAAATTGTGCTTACTTTGTTGTGAAATTTTGTAAAGGTTGGAGAGAGTTTGAAAATTTATTAGAATAGAGGGAGTGGGAATGGATGAGAGAAGAAATTAGGGGTCATGATAAATTGTGAGAGAGTGAGTGTGCCGTGGGGGGAGGGGAGAGAGGTATCCCGACGGCTGTAATGTATAGGTGGGGAAATCTGAGGGGTTTTTTTTTCTTGAAATTTGTTCTATGATATTTTTAAAGTAAATGTTTTTTTTTAATCAAAGTAAAAAAGGTTTTATTTTTGGAAACTTAGTATTGACGGAATTGTTCCATATATAGATTACCTTACTTTTATTATATATACATATAGATTTTGCTACTTCCCATTCAAAAGCAAAATAAAAATAAAAATAATATTGCGGTGGGCTTCTGCCTGAATTTGATGAACTCTCAAATAAGAACTACTCCATTCATCCATAAATTATCGTCCTTCTTTCTTTTTTCATCCGTTCTAAAATAATTGTCCAGTTTGAAACTAACCTTTTTAGAATATCACTTTTACCACTTTATCCTTACTTTTTCACTCTACTTTAATTATGGACCACATACATATAGACTTTAAATAAAATTACACATTAAACCAATATAAATAATCAAGTCAATTTCTTTTTTTTAAATTGTACGTTGGGTCAACTAAGATGATTATTTAGGGACAGAGGGAGTATTTTAGAAGTTTCTAATTCTTCTTCCGAAAAGTTAAAGGATGACAAGGACGACAAGTTGTGAAATGGGGCAATAAAAGCTTTTAAGAATATGATCAAACAATGGTTAGTTTGAAGTATTGAATCGCGAAATAAAATTCAATCAAATTGATCAATTGAATTGGTTTGGAGTTAGTATGTTTCGGTTTAGGTTTGAAAAAAACTAGGCCAAAATACGAAAAACACCCTGAAGTTTCTACCCAATCTCAAAATGGTACACAACTTAAGATATGTGTCATAATCATATCTGATATTGCAAATTATTCCATTTTACACCCTAGCCCTAACAGGTGTTAGAAAACTAACAGAAAGTTAGCATGTGCATCTCACATGCAGGGGCTATTTAGTCTTTTTCATTAAAAAAAATTTTAATTCATCTTCTACACACGTACATCTCACATGCAGGGGCAATTTATTTTTTTGTCAATTTTTTTTAGGAGTAATATGAATATACCCCTGTATCGGTCAGGGAAGATGTACTAACAGTGCTTTCATAAATGGAGGAAGATTCATCCTCTTTGACGTTGTTGTTTCTCATTTTCACCATGGAGTTGATCTGAGCCGTCGGTTTCTTATTTCTTGGTGATCGGTTTGTGATGGCCATTTGATATGAACCATTTTTTCGTGATGCAAGCTTAGGGGATTGTATCGGAGAAACTTTTCTCAGCTCGGGCGTGTCATTGGCTCTTCTTTACGTCTGAATGCTCAACGTTTTCCGTTTGACAATTGAATTGGAGCTCTTCACAGAAGAAGTCTCAGTTCTTGCCAGTGATGCTGAATTTCTCGATCTCACTGGACGCCTTACATTCTGATCAATGCTTGCGCATTCTCGACATGGGTTCACCGACGGCGTACTTTCACCGCCGAGGTTGAAATTTCTTCGTAGGCCCGCATCATTTCCATCTTTGCTATTTGGAGCCGGTGACCTCCACGACTTCATGAGGACAATAGGAGATTCGTCTACGATGAAACTCCGGTCGTAAAAGAAGTTCCGGTGGCTGTTTTGATTTGAAGGCTTTTTAGAATGTAAAAGGCCTTTGAGTTGCAATGCCTCAAGAATTTGTTTCAATGTTTCCAGATCCGTCGACTGTTCATCAATACCTCTCATCTTTAGTCTTCTCTCAATTTCTCCAAAGATTGAGACAGTCGTCTGCTTTGGCTTCGGGAAGAAATCGACAGAGTCAAAATAGCTTCTCATTTGCTGCGGTGATCGCCACGACGAAGACCTTGTCGGTTCGGCCTTCACGTTTGTAGAAGCATACTCCATTGGATCCATAGCTCGGTAATTCGACATCGTCCCGTTATTTCCTTTTTCGACATAGTGTTGTATGTGTGTAGAAGATGAATCAAAGAAAATTTTGATGAAAATGACTAAATTGCCCCTACTGTGAGATGTACATGCTAACTTTCTGTTAGTTTTCTAACACCCGTTAGGGTTAAGGTGCAAAATGAGACAATTTGCAATATCAGGTATGATTATGGCACAAACCTTATGTTGGGTACCGTTTTGGGATTTGGTGGAAACTTTAAGGTGTTTTTCTTATTTTGACCAAAAAACTATAAATTGATTGGTTTGTTTCGATTTGTGGTGTTTGGTGCTGAATCAAATCGAACCATCATATATATATATATATATATATATAGTTTACATATTATAATTTTTTAGTTATCCAAATTTATAATATTCTACATTTTTCAAAACAGCACGAAAAACCAAAGAAATCAAATTCTAATTCACACATCACACATCACACATAGTAACACACACACACACACACTATGTTTGCTTGTTTTTTTTTTCTTCCAAACTTTCATGGTTTTTGTTTATTAGGCTAAATGCCCTATTAGTCCTTAAACTTTGACCAAACTCATCATCAGTCCTCTTACTTCAAAAGTGATCACCATTGACCAAACATCGCTCTTTTTGTTCACCGCTAGTCGCTAGTCCTAACGTCGTTAATTAAACATGTGCCACTCACATGCATAAAAAATAACAGCAAAACATACTTTTTCATTTCAAATAAGGGGTTAGTTTGTTATCATCATAAAAATAGGGGGCTATGGATAATATCATAAAAATAAGGGGGCCATGTGAAAATTTTGACTCCCACTTCATCACCTTCTGTGACCTCTCCCCGTCACCACTCTCCTCCACGAACAAATCCTTCCAGTCACCCTCCCTAATGAATACTCCCTCTTCTTCGCCAACTACGCACCAGAATCACAAGTCATCATAGATGTCCACACTAAATTATACAACCTAAACACCAGTTGTGTCAAAGATTACCTTCCCGCCAATTTGACTCGGCTTCCAACGATTTACTTCACCACATTTCTCGCTTACATTGTATTTCTAGGTTGCTCATCGTGAAAGCTTTAAAGTTAATCTGTGCTAGGACAACTATGGATGACGCGACAGAGTTGGTGGCCAGAGACGTGGGCTTCGTAGAGGAGGAAGGTGAAAACGAAGATGATGTTAGAGAGAGGGGATGAGAGGACTTGGGGGCACATGGGCATGGTGCGACAGAGATCGGGAAGGGTGAGGCCGATGGCAAAGATCGGGAGGGAGTCTGGGTTGATGATAATAACAAATTGACCTCTTATTTGAAAGGAAAAAAATTGTTTTGCCCTTAATTTTTGTGTATGTGAGTGGTAAATGTTCACTTAACGATAAATTAATACACTAATGTTAGTGCTAAGGACTAATAGTAAACAAAAAAGATGATGTTTAGTTAATGGTAATCACTTTTGAAGTTAAGGGACTGATGATAAATATTACCAAATTTCAGAGACTAATGATGCATTAAACCTGTTTGTACTCCAATTAGCAAGAGATGTGTGGAGGGTAGATACTAAATAGCATGTCTATACAGCATATAAAATGACATAATCTTATTTCTAATTAAATCAACCCCCCACCCTCCTCTCCCCACCCCAGTCCCCACCCACCCCCGCACTCCGGTGCGCACACACATTATATTTTATTTCCAGACGTCAAATTTTGCCGGCAGCCTTTACTAGCTATAAAGAATTAAGATACTTGACTTCAACATTAGTTATAAAATTTTATCAACTATGTTGTTTTATTCCCTTTTATTACTCCCAAAGAATGAGATGATGCAGCCAAAAGAAGTCCAATAATTATTTTAATTTCAAAATATTGGAAATATTTGGTAGAGATCGAAAACTTGAATTAATAATAAAGAATTTAATAAACAAACGGTTGCCGTTAAATAATCACGTGTGATGCTTTTGAGAAGTTATGGAATCACTTATACCTTGATTGGTGCCCGAAACTAAAATTGACTTTTAGAGTATCATCAATACAACTGTAAATTTGTCGTGGGTAATTAACCTTCTCAATGATATGTAACAATTTTTCTTTCCGATTTACATTTAATTGAAACAGACCATTTAAATACAAATATTGATTTGATTTTATATAACATGCATCCCACAACTAAAATAAAATTTGATAAAACAGTAAAAAATTAAAGAAATAGAAACAACCAATATAAAGAGTTTTTAAAAAGAAAAAATGTTGACTAAAATGTATTTACACCTCAAATAGAATTGAAAATTTGATATTGTTATCCACAATGTGAACAAATTTGATTGACATATTATATATATATACTTCTCATCCACATTTGTATTGAATATGTTTTTTTTCTTTCAAGAAATGTATAAATCTTAGGTTGCGTCTAATTTCAATGCTAGTTACTTCGTATGTTTCATAATATATGTCGTTTTGGGAGAGTTTTTTTTGTTCCAAAATAAATGTTACTTTGTAATTTTCAATAAACTTTTTTTCATTTTTTTTCTAATTGTATCCATATTTATTGACTCCGTAACTTGTGTTTGACTATTTGGGTAAGAGTATCAAAAGACACCTCATTAATGTTTAAAGTAAAGTAGAGGTGACAAATTTTACCCGCCTAACAAATAAATTGGTATGGATACACCCAATATTTTAAGTGGGCACAAAGGGGTATGTCCATTTAAGACCATTACTTAATTATGATGGGTTAAATTGGTGCCCACTTGGACACTCATGCTAAAACTTATTCTCTTCCTCTTCAAATTTCGCTCCGATTTTTTCTCTCTTTGAACTTTTAATAATGACGTTTAACATATAACATATATATGTACAATTTAAGAGTTCAATTCTTATTTTCTTAGTATCGGTAAAAGAAAATGGTAATTTAGGAATTTTGTTCAGTGCAATATCACACCTGAATGCATTTTTTTTTCTAACACAACCACTAAAGATTGCCCCAAACAAAATTCCTAAATTACCCTTTTCTTTTACCGATACTAAGAAAGTAAGAATTAAATGCTTAAATTGTACATTTTGACTAAACTAATTCTCTTTGGATCCCCACCCCTCCCCCCCTCGGATCTCACTTAGATATATATATATTGCAAAATTATATCGTGTGTTGGATTCCTCCAGCCCCCGATCTCACTTAGATCCGTCACTGTAGGCTCTCCGTTCTCAAAATAATCTTTTTCTAGTTTACTGTTGCAACATTCTCAAAGTAACTGTTGTAATTTGATGAATTTGGAGGTTCAAATTATCTGAATTCGTGAAATCATATTTTAACGCTCAATCAATTATTTAATCAATCAACATCAGTCCAACAAACTGGTAAGCATAAAGCATTTAATGTTGGTCAACTTTACAAATTATAATCTCTAAAAATTACTATCGGCTAGGTTACTAAGCTCTTCGGTCGATTTAGATTTTAAACCTATCAACCATAATCACGCCTTAATGTCTATAAATGATATTGATTTCTAATGGTAGTGAGGTTGTCACTTATAAGCACACATAAAAATATATATTTATTTTTCCTTTTTTTTTGGTAAAATTAATGTTTTTGTAATTTTTGAGTTTTTTTTGTTAAAGAATGATTTTTTGTTGTTGTAATTATTGTATTTATTCAATAATTTTGTGTTATGTGTAGATGGGTGCCCATGCTCATTTATTGTCCGCCTATATATGCCTATAGTATTAAATGTGCACTTACTTATCCACCCATTTGAGCCTATTGCTCATGTGGGCGCCGCACATGCTCGTCTGTACCCGCCTCTTTGCCACCTTTAAAGTAAAATAAATAAAAACAGTTTAGTCTTTGTAATATATTTTATTTAGTCCGTATAAAAAACTCCAAAACAATGTATATATATTTTTTGGAACGGAAGTAATATATATATTACTACACTTTTCATACACCGACTCATTGATCAGTGAGTCAGTGACATGTAGGGAGTACTTGTTATTATTGACTTTCTGTGATAATTGTTGCTGCGGCTTTTTCGGGTAAAAACTTAACTATTTTATTTTAAAATATTTTATACAAATAATTCACTTTTAAAATATAAAATATAAAATATAAAATTATTATTTTATTATAAATGAGTTATTAAAAATATCATATTTTTTTTAAAAAATAACTTTCAAACTAAATTTTTTCTCCCCGAACATAGGAAGTACATATAAACATTCGACAGGTCAACAAACATGTTTAGTGCTTTGAAATTTTTTAATTTTGGTAAAAAGTTTGAATTATCCAACACTGGTAAAGCAATAAACAGGCTTTACATTAAAAGGCTAATGTCATAATAAAATAGTCAAGCATAAAAAGAGATGGGAAGAGTTTGAGAAACATTATGAATTAAAGAGCTGAAAGCCGACTAAAAGGAAGGCATAAATAATTTGAGTTAGACCAAATGAGATTATAAATACTAGCAACTGGGCCACACACAAATTTTGTTTCATTTTATTATTTAATAATACATTTTAATTTATAATTACTGAAGGTGGTTTTTATATATTAGAGTAATAAAATTAAAGATAGTTATTTTTTAGATTGTTCCTTTAATTATTAAAAGAGTACTAAAAATTATTATTTGGACTTAAGGCCATTTTGTAGATTATTAAAAGTATGATATAACTTCATTTTGAACATTCCGATCACTCTATAAAAAGCACAGATAAATCAACCCATGAATGTCTTATGTCACCATAATTGACTTCAACAATATTTAGAAGAAAAAAAAAAGTAGCATAAAGTAAGTAATATACTCCCAATGCCCAAAGTATTATTTTATATAGCCTTCAACTTTGTCACCTTTAACATATACTATATCGCAATAATTGACTTCAACTGTAATTATAAATAAAATAAAAGATTACCAACTTGTTATTAATCAACTTTCATATATATATATATATAAACTGTCACGTTGCTTTTATCTCAAGCTTCCGAATTATTTTTATTAGGAAGTCTCTGTTTATTTTATGTCCTAAAGAACTTTGTAAACAAACTAGTAATCAACCAACTAGATGCTCAAATTCAACTCCCAACTTTTTAGTGGCAAAACACACAATTGAGCCACCAAACTTTCATATTTTTGTAATTCGGTCACTGAAAGTTTGAAATATACATTTTGGCCATCAACCTTTTGTAATGATGCAAACGAACCCATTTTTTGGATGGACGTTAGATTTAACCATTAAGTTATATCAAATATATATTTTACCCTTCTAAATATATTTTTGTATGATTTTAGAAACCCAAAGGGGTCTAACTGAAAAAAATAATCACAAATGTCATTTGTACAAAGAATAGGTGTCAAAGTGTAATAAAAAATAAAACTAAAAAGGCTGTCGGCTCCCCCACTTCGTCTTCCTTCACACTCCCTCACATTCAAGCTCCCCACTCCGGTTGTCTCTTCTACAGAGCCGAAACTCATGCCCCACCACCTTCCATCATCGCCGGCTGCCACCTTGGCTTCAGCTTCGTCCCCTTTCTCCCTGCGTGCTCCATAATTCCACTCCAAATCTTCCATGAGAACAAGCTCCCCTCTCCGGTTCTCTCTTCTACGACGCCGGAATTCCAGCCCCGCCATCTTCCATCATTGCCGACTGTCACCTCCACTCCTGCATCGTCCTCTCTCTCTCTCTCTCCCTGCTCAACAACTTCGGTCTAGATGTGTCGTGCGTTCTTATTAGAACTTGCTCGACTACGTCCTCGTCGGTACTGGCTCTACTCGACTCGCATTGTACAGAGCCCTTCATTTCAGTCAACGCCCACCCAGTTCTAGTGTCGTCCTCCTCCGCCATCTACAACTCCAATCTTTACTCTTCGTGAAATCTTTGCAAATCCAAGCCTAGGGCTCGAAATCCAGGTCCAATGTCGTCGTCCTCTACCATCTACAACTCCGATCTTCAATCTTCGTGAAATCTCTGCAAACCCAAGCATAGGGCTCGAAATTGGAAACCCTCATTGTGCATTTCAAATAAGATCTTTCAATTTCGAACAACCCAGTTGTATAATCAAGATGCAGTTGAAAGAGGAAATGGATGAATGATTGAGAGGAAAGATGTACTCTTCTTAATTTGATTTAAAGTTATTAATGTCTACTACGTCAAAATATTAATTTGCTATTGATTTACTTTATTTTAAAACTAAATGGATGAGGGAATTGATGGTCCATAGTCTTTGTTAAGTTGATTTATGGTGGGTGGTCGCCAGAAAAATGAGCATTGATTTCAATATTCTCAGTTCTGATTTGAAGGGGAAGCGAACTGGGAGATGAGAATGAGCAATCCTGATATGGGTTTGTGCCTGTGTGTATGAGTGAGAAAGAGAGAGAGTTGGAAACGATGGAGCAATCCAGATATGGGTTTGTGCTTGTGTGATTCATCATTGTTCTTCATGGTTTCTTGAATTTGAGATTTTTGAATTTGAGATATTTTTGGAGAAAATGAAGACGAGGGAAAAACAGGTATTTAATCTAAGTTAACATTCAAATACATGTTTTCTTATTTTGCCCCTTAACTTAACGTCCTGGTTTAACATCCGTTAGAAAATGGGCTCGCTTGCATCATAACAAAAGTTGGATGACCAAAATAGATATTTCAAACTTTCGGCGTTTGAATTGCAAAAATTAGGAAAGTTAGGTGTCTCATTTGTGTGTTTTGCCTTTTAGTATCGATTCATAAGAAAACCAATGTTAAGATAAATGTGAAAAAAAAAATTAGATGTCACTGAAGATTTATACACATTTTAAAAGTGAAATAACATGTTCAATTCAATTGTGGTTGAGGGGTGTGGATATAACGTGTCAACTAAATTTTTTCACATTACGGATAACAATGTCAATTTTTCATATTCTATTTGAAGGTGTGAATCGATCCTAGTCAGCATTTTTTTAAAAAAAAAAACTTTTTTTTATTAATTGTTCCTTTTCTTTTGTTAAATTTCATTTTAGTGGTGAAACGCATTGAAATGTGCAGCTAGGATTCGAAAATAAACAACACTCGTTGATTCAGTCACCGATAATGTTTCCGATAATGCATCATCTAATGAATAATTGAGTTCAAACAACTACAGAATAAGTAAACAAATAATGAACGAAGCAAACCCAACTACACAGAGGAGTTGTTTATGTCTACAAGTAAAAACACATGTAGACGGCGTCTCTGGGCGAAACTCTTACTATATTAAAATATTGCAATTATTTACAATATGAAAACTAACCTTTAGAGAGTAGAAATCATTACAAAAACTCCTATGAAAAAATATGTGTCTATTCTAACCTAAACACTCTTAGAAATACAAAGATATGAAAAGAGAACAAAAAGTGTAAATGAAATTAATGAACAACAAGTCTAATGAGGCTTGCAACGATATATATCATCTGCTGGCTCATTGACTTCCTGTCAGCACTTCGTGCACAATTCTCTCTCAAAATCTCTTAACTTCGGTTGGGATGTCCAAGGTCGTTCACTCCTTTATATAGAGCTCTAGAAAACATGTCTTTCAAGTAAAACACCTTAATAAGGCAATTTTAGGATTAGAAAAGAGTTATTTTAGAAATAAAGCACTAATTAATACAAGTTAGGTCATGCCTTATTGGAGTCCTTATACAAGAGCGTTCTATCATTACCTTGCCCCCACAAGCTTCCCAGAAACCGCCTTTACGGGAATTTCACCTGGTCCGAACCTCCTCCTTCACCTCGAACACCTCGGTATATATAGAAGACATGTAGCCAAAGCAAAGGACATCCAACACCACCGAAGAACAGCCGAAAACGTTAGGATTTAGTTGTAATACATAGTTTAGAAGTTGTAATTATAGTTTTGAAAATCGATTCATGTATTCTTTCATCCCGTTGATTGGTTCATTTTCAAGGATGAACTAACCGTTCATTAATCTAGAAATTGGGAGGTAACTTGTATCGAATCTATTGCTCAATATATTTTTATTCATTCAATTCTTGTTGATCATGATGTTTATTAACTTCTTTACTGTCTAGCTTTGACCCAATGAATGGAATCGCAAGCAGTAAAGACCTAGAAGTGCGGGTAGGTGCACAGCCAAATGTATATGTCGTACATTGGCTCATCATTGTGATAAATTGACCTTATCGATGCACGAGAGTGATAAGTTAGGGTCAGGTTCATATATATGACCTAAGTGATAGATATGATTCATATGTTCATGTTCTTAGGATATAGATTGGATAAATTATTTAGGATGTAGACTGAATTATAATTTGATGATATATATCTATTTTTTGTGAACAAACCCAAGATATTGATTAATACTTTAATTAAAAAGAGCAATAGAGTAGATGCAAGTGAATCCCCAATCCTAGATTCCCCTAATCCATAAGATTTTCATAACTGTGATTGCTACTAGATTATTAATTAGATTTCCTGTTTTAGTAGAATAATTTAGATTAAATAAAATAAAATAAAAACCCCCCTTAGTTTAATTGCTATCAATATACTTGTTACTTGAATTCTTCTTGTCTCTGTGGTTCGACCCTTGCTTTCCATAATCTATTCTGCAATAGTTTTGTGCACTTACAAGGTATAAATTTAAGACACGATCAAGTTTTTAGCGTCATTGCCGGGAACAAGCTAGTTTGTTGGTAGTGTTTTTAATTAATTCAGTTTTTATAGGAAAAAAAAAATAAAAAATATAAAAAATATATATGTATGTGTATATATATATATATATATATATATATATATATATATATATATATATATGCAAAAAGATTTTTATTTTATTTTTAGTCTAATTGTTTATTTGCTTTTAATTTTAGTATTTTATGCACGGCGTAGATCTCTAAATCCCAAGCTGGCAGATTTAAATCAAAATATAAATAATCTTGGTAAGAATCAGAAAGACCTTGATAATTTGGAAAATCAGCCTGTTAATCAAGAACAGGCAAATCGAGAGGATCCCCTGGTTGATCTTCCAATGGATAACAATAATTAAAATCCTGAAAATCCAGTTCCTCCGGTAAATGTAAATCAAAGAAGGGAGGAACAAATTGATAGAAATATGGAAGTAGTAATCAATCAAAGAATTATAAATGATTATGGTCGACCCATGTTGAATGCAACACCATCATGTCTAGTATTACCGGAAGTGGTAAGAAATTTTGAACTAAAAAGTCATTTTTGTAATACGTTGCCTTCATTCTATGGATTGCCATTTGAAGACCCAGTAACTTTTGTCAAAGAATATAGTTTCATGACTGATAATTTTTCGTTAAGAGATCTGACGGAAGATCAATTAAAAATTAGATATTTTTAATGTGCATTGAAAGATGCAGCAAAAAGATGGTTTATGAACTTAGCACCTAGAAGTGTTTATACTTGGGCTCAACTATATGATTTGTTTATAGGAAAATACTATCAACATGCATCTCTTTCCGACTATAGGAATCAAATTATAGCTTTTCAAACAGAACCAGGAGAGGCATTCCATGAAGCATGTGATAGATTTAAAAATTTACTTATCATGTGTCTCTATCATAATCTATCTCAAGATGTGTTAGTAACTCAATTTTACCATGCCCTTTCACTTGATTTGCAAACTATGATTGATAGTGCAGTCGGTGGTTCTATTAATAGGATGACACCAGCTGAGTTAGAAAGTTTGTTTGAAATGTTAAGTGCAAATTCCCAACAGAAAAGTACAAGAGGTAAAAGTAGAAGTTTATTTCAAGTTCAAGATAATTCAGATACTCAAGCACAAATAGAACAATTGAAGGCACAAATAGAAGTTTTATATCAAAATAGTGCACAAATTCAAGAAGCATGTATTATTTGTGGATTAAATTCTCATGCTACTAACTTGTGTCCATCTAGTGCTTTGTATCTTGAACAGACTAATGTGATGAATATGTACCCTCCAAGGTAAAGGAATGATCCATATTCCAACACATATAATCTAGGTTGGAGGAATCACCCTAACTTTTCATGGGGAGGAAATAAGCTCTTGCAACCTCAACAATTTCCTAAGCAAGGACAATTACAGATTGAAGAAGTTCCAAAATCAGAAGGATTAGATGGTAGACAGACTACTCTTAACAGATATTTATTGGAATCCATAGACAGTTTGAAGAAAGAACTCGCTCAAGCTTTGCAAGGAAGATAAGAAGGGAAGTTTTCTAGTCAAACAGAACAAACAAAGTCTATCACTACTCTACGAAGTGGTAGAGTCATTAGAGAAGGGGTAAGTGATCTTATTTAATCTACAAATGTTTCCGATAATGTAGATAAATCTGGTGAAGAAGTTCAAACAAATGAGAAAGATAAAGGTGAAAATATCCAAGAAAATCAAGATAAACAAAATCAAGAGAAAGAAAAATAGCAAGAGGCAGAACCTCTTGAGGAACCATATGTTGCTCCTCCACCATATGTTCATCCGATACCATTTCCTGGTAGGTTAATGAAAAATAAGATTGACAAACAATTTACGGAAATTTATAATATGTTGTCCAAAGTGAATATTAATCTCCCTTTGCTCAATGTCATTAAAAATATTCCGTCATATGTTAAGTTTTTCAAAGATCTCCATTCTAGGAAGCACAAATTTGAAAAGAATGAGAAAATAATTATTTCTGAAAATGTTAGTGCAGTATTACAACCCGAACTCGCCCTAAATTAAAAGATCCATGTAGTTTTAAGATCCAAGTTTCCTTGTGTAGTTCGAAAAAGATGAAAGCTATGCAAGATTTAGGAGCGAGTATCAATTTAATGTCTTTCGCTGTTTATAAGTAATTAGGATTAGGAGAATTAAAATCCACTACTATGTCCTTGCACCTAGCCGACCGTTCGGTCAAACATCTTTTGGGAATAGTAGAGGACATTTTAGTTCAGGTAGATAAGTTGATTATACCAGTCGAATTTGTGGTTCTAGAGATGGAAAGAAAGATATGCACTAATAATAAAGTTCCTATTCTGTTAGGAAAACCTTTTAAGACCTTTTTATGGTAGAAATTGTAGAAATTTCAGTTTTTGATGCATTAGACAGACCGAGTGACATGAATGTGTGTTTTCTCAATTGATGAAAATGAAAATCTTACAGCCCAAAGCTTTGAATCAAATCTAAACGATGATGGGTTATGGAAAGACATGTTTGGAGAAGACTATGTTCATAGACTTCCCCGATTTAGCGAATGATATAGAAAAAATAGAAAGAGAACTCTTTGAAGAAGAGGCCATAAAAGAGAAGGAAGAACGAGAAGCTCTTAAAAATAAAAGCGAAAGTATAGAAAAAGAAGAAAGTCCTGAAATAGAAATTGATAAAAAAAATTAGAAGAAGAAATTTCTAAAGAGGATACAGTAAAAGAAGAAATTCCTAAGGAGGATGAAAAAGAAAAGGTTAAACTTGAAGTTCCTAAGTTTATCTCATCCATTAAATATCCTCCTAAAGTAGACTTAAAGTCATTACCATCCCACTTGAAATATGCGTTTCTTGGGGAAGGTAAAACTTTACCCGTTATAATTGCTACTGATTTAACGGAAGAATAAGAGACAAGCCTATTAAAAGTTTTATGGACATATAGAGAAACTATAGGTTGGTCTTTAGCAGACTTGAAATGTATTAGTCTTCTATGTGTATGCATAGATCCATTTGGAAGAAGGCACCAAACCTTCTAAAGAACGTCAAAGAAGATTTAACCCTCACATGGAAGAAGCAGTTAGGAAAGAAATGTTTAAGCTTCTTGATGCGTGTATAATTTACCTGATATCTGATAGTAAATGGGTTAGTCCAGTTCAAGTAGTTCCTAATAAATCAGGAATTATTGTTGTTAAAAATGAAAAAGATGAGTTAGTTCCCACAAGAACTATTACTGGCTATAGAATGTGCATTGATTTGAGGAAACTAAATGCGGCAACAAAGAAAGATCACTTTCCTTTGCCCTTCATTGACCAAATCCTTGAAAGATTAGCTGGCCATGATTACTATTATTTTCTTGATGGTTTTTCCGGTTAAAATCAAATTCCACTTGTGCCGAAAGATCAAGAGAAGACCACATATACATGTCCCTTTGGTACCTTTGCGTTTAGAAGAATGCCCTTTGGATTATGTAATTGTAGACACCCCAATTTCGTACCCATGGTATGTGACATGACATAAAATATCAAGACCTGTTAAAACATTAACAAATGCCAAGTTACAGGGTCAAAAGTGCAAAAGGACAAAGCAGGATGCGCAAAAAGGACGAATTGTAGCGACTAAAGTGCTCAAAAATGGCTAAATTTGGAAATGGGCATGGCAACCCATAAATTTGGGCTTGGCGCCCAAAATTGGTGGGCATGGCGCCCAAAACTCTTTCTTCTGTGCACTGTTCATCAAACATTTGCCGTAAAACACAACAGATCCAGCGCAGTGTACACTCGTTTGATGCGTGAAGAAGGAAATTTATTTCCTCCCGTGTCCCTGGTTTCGGCCTATAAATACAGAGGCGCGGCTTCTCATTTCAGCACACTTTTCATTCGACAAACTTCTCCGCGTTCTCGTTACGCTGGAGAAATAGAGAGCGAAGTGAGATAATGAGTGATCACCTCAAAAAGCCTCGAAACTCTGCCAAACCTCTGCCAAACACAAAACCAACCGATAGGAAGTGAACCTTAGCCCCCCAGCTAGGTATCCACCCTTTTTTCCGGTCCAAAAATTGTGGAAAGAGCAGTTGCTCTGCCCGATTTGAAAGGCCAAATCAGCCAGAAATAAGCCGTTACTCTGCCTGATTTCAGCCTACCTCAAGCCAACAAACAACCAAACACAAACAGTTACTCTGCCCAAAACCCTAGGCCAAAAGTAACTTTCAGAAGCAGTCACGCTGCCCAAATTCACACAACACACAACACACAACAACAACAACAACAAAAAGACTCTGTCTCTCCGAGGGACAGAGCGAGCACACCCTAGGCTCTCTGTAAGTTTATTTTAAAGTCTTTCATTTTGTAAAAGTATTATTATTAATCCGGCCCAATGTAGTCATATAAGCAGTTGTGCTGCCCGGATTTAGTTAAGAAATAGTACTAAATGTAGCCGTTATTATGGCCAAATCTTTTCAGATGTATTTGTAATTATTTGCTTTATTTATTCATTAAAGTCTTTACTTGTAAAAGTATTATTTCCAATCCGGTCAAATGTAAATATATAAGCAGTTATGCTGCCCGGATTTAGTCAGGAAATAATACTAAATGTAGCCGTTATTATGACCAAATATTTTCAAGTATATTTGTGATTGTTTGTAAAAGAGACTGTTGCAAGTCCGTAAATAATATAGATATAATGGATGTATTTGTAGGCAGTTAATGCTTTATTTGTCTGTTAAATAAATATAAGAAAAAGCATACTTTAGCCAAAAACCGTTTTGAGACCGAAAGGGCGAGTTGGGTGCCTAGCACCTTCCCAACTCGTAACTTAGCCTCCGAACCCGTTTTCATTATCTCTGGTTTTCTTTTTTTGGTTTTGCTTTATTTATTCCTTAAAATAAAGATGGCGACTCTAAAAACATTTTGGATCCAGTGGGGCCTCGCAACATCTTTCTTTGCACTTTCACGTTCTCCCCTAAAAAAAGGAGAATGAGAATGGAAAGGTGATGTATTCCTATGTCCTGGTATCCCCTAAACAAGGGATAACTTGACGTAGAAAACCCAAAGCACCCATAGTGATCCGAGATTGGCCATAAGGCTATTTTCATAAAATCCATAGTGGGGGCGCTGCAACATTCCTTCCTTGCACTTTCACGTTTTCCCCTAAAAAAAGGGAAAATGGGAATAGAAGGGTGATGCATTCCCATATCCTGGTATCCCCTAAAAAAGGGATAACTTGATGCGGGAAACCCAAAGCTCCCATATTGGATAAAAAATCCACTAAAGAAAACCGAGGTGCATTCCAACGCGCTATTCCGACAGCACTCCTCCCGCACTTTTGATTTCGTCCTCCCCTAGAAAAGGGAGGGTGGAACGGGAGCAGTGGATGTCACCGCATCCGCACGGACGCGCACCCCTATCCAAGGGCGCGCGGGGCGCGGGAGCACGTTTCCCAGGAACCCACAGTAATGCACCCGCCACTTTTCAAAGATGCATGATTTCTATATTTTCAGATTTATTTGAAAGATGTATGGAAGTGTTTATGTATGATTTCTCAGTATTTAGAAATTCTTTTGATAATTGTTTAGAAAATTTAACATCCGTTCTGAAAAAGATGTTGCGAAACGAATTTGACCCTAAGTTGGGAGAAAAGTCATTTCATGGTTAAACATGGAATAGTTTTAGGACATGCTGTGTCTAACAAAGGAATTGAGATCGATAAAGCCAAAATTGAAGTTATTTCACAATTACCTCCCCCAACTACAGTCAAAGGTGTTAGAAGTTTTCTATGACATGTAGATTTTTACAGAAGATTTATAAAATACTTTTCAAAAATCTGTAAACCTTTATGCAACCTTTTGGCAAAAGATACATAATTTATTTTTGACCAAGAATGCTTGAACGCATTTAATCTGTTAAAAGAACAATTAACAACATCTCATATTTTAACCAGCCCTGATTGGTCTCTCCCTTTCGAGATCATATGTGATGCATCAGATTTTGCAGTTGAAGCTGTATTAGGACAAAGGGTAGATAAGAAACCTCATGTGATTCATTATGCTAGTATGACATTGAATGATGCACAACTTAATTATATAACCAGAGAAAAAGAATTTTTAGCAGTTGTGTTTGCATTAGAAAATTTTCGATCCTACCTGTTAAGTTCTAAAGTCATTATATTTTCTGACCATGCAGCCCTAAAATATCTATTTAGTAAGAAAGAGGCCAAGCCTAGGCTCATTAGATGGATGTTATTGTTACAAGAATTTGACATTACTATTAAAGATAAAAAGGGAACATAAAACGTTGTTGCCGACCATTTGTCTAGGCTAGAATTTTTACCTTTGCTTGAACGTCAACTTTTTGACAATAAAATCCCTATTAACGAAGACTTCCCCGATGAACAATTGTTAGCGGTTAAAAATTTTGAACCTTGGTATGCTAATTTTGTCAATTACCATGTTACAGATATTATTAACCCTGACTTTGATTTTTATCAAAGAAATAAATTTTTAACTGATGCTAAAAAGTATTTTTGGGAAGAACCTTATTTATTCAAAATATGTTCAGACTCCTTAATTAGAAGATGTATTTCAGATCAAGAACATCAAAGTATTTTGGCATTTTGTCATGAATACTCTTGTGATGGCCATTTTAGTGGGAGTAAAACTGCTAGGAAAATCATGCAATCTAGTTTATATTGGTCTACCATTTTTAGAGATTTTGAAATACTTTGCAAAACATGTGATAAATGTCAGAGGACTGACGAAATTAGTAAAAGGAATGAGATGTCCTTGCATAATAGTTTAGTTGTTGAAATATTTGATGTATGGGGTGTTGACTTTATGGGTCCTTTCCCAGTCTCAAATGGTTGTGAATATATTTTAATTGCTGTTGACTATGTGTCAAAATGGATAGAAGTCATTGCCACCCGATATAATGATGGCCAAACAGTTGCCAAGTTTTTGGATGATATATTTTCTCGGTATGGAGTATCGGAAGCAGTAATTAATGATCAAGGAACACACTTCACCAATCGCTTGATGAATGTGTGCCTTAGAAAATATGGTGTGACTCACAAGTTAGCTACACCATATTATCCTCAAATTTCTGGCTAAGTAGAAGTAAGTAATAGACAGATAAAGGCAGTCCTTGAAGAGACTATTAGACCAAATCGTAAATATTGGGAATCCAAACTTTAAGAGGCTCGTTGGGCCTGTCGAACTGCTTATAAGACCCTAATAGGTATGAGTCCTTATAGAATGGTGTAGGCAAAGCATATCATTTGCCAGTAGAAATTGAACACAAGGCTTATTGGACCATTAAAACCCTTAATTTCGATCTAGCTTTGGCTGGTGAAGAACGTCTTTACCAGTTAAATGAATTAGAAGGGCATAGGTTAAATTAGTATGAGAATGCAAAAAATTATAAAGAAAAGACTAAGAGATACCATGATATGAGAATCTCTGAAAAAGTGTTGCGTCCTGGTTTAAAAGTACTTCTTTTTAATTCTAGACTTAGATTATTCCCAGGAAAGTTAAAATCGAAATAGTCTGGTCCTTTCATTATAGTACGAATTTACCCACATGGAGCAGTTGATATAAAAAATCCTAAGACTGATGAGATTTTTAAAGTTAATGGGCACCGACTCAAACCTTATTTCGAGCCCATGTCAGTAGAGAGAACAATTGAACTCATTAGTCTCTTTGACACCGAACCCCCAAAAGATTAGGTTTGCAGTTAGGTCAAGCCAAAGACGTTAAACAAGTGCACTAGGTGGGAGGCAACCCACTTTGAGGAATTTTATTTGTTTTCGTAGTGTAATTTAAATATGTTGTTCTCCATCTTATTTGATGATGAGCATTTAAATTAAATGTTTTCCAGTATTGGCATAATTCAAGTTTTGGGGAGAAAAGCATCATAGTGTTGTATTTATATGTTTTCTAATATTTTAGTATAGTAGTTTTGTAGAATTTTCAAAGTGCAGGAAAGAAAAGACCTTAAAGGAACGTAACAGAAGGACGAAAACGCAGGCAGTTTAAAACTGTGAAAAAGCTCCCCAAGGCAAACATTCTGTGACCATTGCGGACACAAGGTCTTAACACCTTGCGGCCGCAAGGCCTCATTAATAATGGATGACGCGTGACCCTTGCCCCCGCAAGCCCTACATCATCTTCTGTGCATGTTGACTGTGAACCTTGCGGACGCAAGGTATACACACCTTGTGGCCGCAAGGCCCCCTTTATAAGTCGAATCGAAGCAGTCACCAGATTGCAGAATTTCAAAAGCTTCTCATCCTCTCCAAACATCCGGCAATCCATCTATCTCTTTCTCAAGAACTCCGGTGAAGCTCTCCCCAATTCCGGCCAAATCTCAAGTGCAAGTTTCTCTCCTCTTCAAGCTTCCATCATCATCTCCACCCCCATCTCACTCCATTCAAAGTTTTGAAGAAGTTGCTGCCATTATTGCTGACGTAGAAAGCTTCGGAATTCCGGCCAACCTTCCTTTACAACTAAAGCATTACGATCCACGTATCTTCTATCCCCTCTCTACTTAAAATATTGATTTGTCAATTTTTTGCATGCTTGGGTGATAGAAATAATTTTAATTTGTCTACGTACATGCTTTATTTGTTTTAGTTAGGTTAGTTAAATGTTAATTTTTAGAGAGTAGATTTTTTTTTTCAGTTCCCTGGAATGGCCCCTAAGCATAGAAACTGTGGACCTTCTTCGTCCCGCTCCCAAGAGGAGGAGCACGACTATGACCCCCATAGATTTATATCTTTCGAGGCTTCGGAGAGCTACACTAGGAAGCTCTCCAAGAGCATAATCCCTAAGAGGGGATTTAAGGTTGCGGACTTTGCTCTCCTCGCCCAATTCGCCCAGTGAAGGTAGGCCCCTCTTTGTGTGACTTCGGGCATGGCCATCGTGGCCATTATCTGTGAATTCTAAGCCAACGGGAGTATTTCTACTTCTGGCGAGGTGCTTTGAAGCCAGTTCTGTTAGGGGTAGGGATGTCGACTTTTCGCCCTATAGTATTAACAGTTATTTCGGCACGCTTAATTTTGCGAGGGGTACTAACCAGTAGAGTATCCACATCGCCAATTCTGTCCCTCTCGAGGTGTTAAATGCGACTATCGCAACACCTAACACGGTTTGGACCTTTCATCAAGGTCCAACATTTGGCCCCCGCACCATGGACGAGTCCCATTTGACGAACACGACCAAGGCCGTGTTCAAATTTATCTGTGCACATCTTATGCCTTCCAGCCACCAACACATGGCGTCTTGGCATAAGGCCGTTCTGTTCTACACCCTCCTGACCGGTGGGTCTTTTGATGTGAGGCGTCTGATCAACACCCAGATTCAGACCCTCATTAAAGGTAGAACAAACTCAAGATTCGTTTTCCCGAGATTGATTACATGATTGTGTAATGGGGCTGGAGTCGTTTAGACTCTAGATTCTGATAGAGTTCAGGCAGTACCCGACATTACTGCGGTGCTTCTTTTTGATCACTCGCGCCAGTCACGTGAGGAGCCTCAAGGGGAGGCTCATATTGAGGAGGTAGATCCCTTGGAGGCTATCTCCAATAGGCAAGAGGAGATCTCGTTAGAAAACCAAATTATTAGTCAATAGTTGGCACAAATGAGCGCTGACCAGACTAATTTCTTTGGTTGGGTTAACCAGGTGGAGCACAATGTCTCCATATATTATGGGTTTCCACCTCGCACGATCCCCGAGTTTCGTCCTCCTTCGTTATTTCCTCCCGACTCACCATGAGTCGAAGCCTTAGTTTCTTCCTCTTTCGTTAGGCGGGCCATATATGTCCTTTTGATATTTCTCCTCCATCAACCCTCTTATAGGATACTCCTTAATTTTAAGGACAAAATAAAATTTAAGTTTGAGGGGGGAATTCTAAACCCAGGGCCTTTGCAGGTCCCGGTCTAAGAAATAATGGAGTTGGGCCACGTTTTATAGGGTAAGAGAAATTTTTTGAACCTCTATCGTCTCTTCTCCTCACTCTATATTCTTACTTTTTATATTTTCTTATTTTGGGAGATGTTGCCTTGACCAGAATACACTAATATTTGGTTATTTCGGGTACCCATTATGGGAACCCATCATCAATTAGGTCATCAACTAATCTCCAATTTTATTTAAAAAGATAAAAAAAATTAAAAAAATATTTAAATTCAAAATTTTCATTTTCGAGTTTTGGAGTGGTCACTTCGGTCGATGAGGAGTTAATGCAATGAACCACATAACTTTTCCATTGATCATTCTGAAATTTACTTGATTATGCAAAATTCTTGATTTTCTCCAAATCTCTGTGCACTTATACCAGACATGATTATGGATTGATTTGAATATTTTTACTAAGTTTATAACACACATTTCACTTTAGCAACAAGATATACACAAGAATATGATGATTAGCTATTCTGACATGATTGTTGCATTAAATTGTAACTTAGGGTCAGTTGCATGATAGTTAGATCCCTTGGATTTTTCTTGCTAATATATCTCAAGTAAACTTTTGAACCGTGTCTGCATGTTAGTCTTGATTGCCCCTACCACTTTTCTAGTGAATACTTATGTGAAATCCAGTGATGCTAAAATCTTCAATTCCACAACCTTCATGTTGGATATGATGTTTTATGTGTTTTACTTTCTTAAAAACTACATGAGTATTTTGGCTTTAAGAAATGATATAGGTAATCTTTGGATCGTTTGAGCCTAAATATTTCCCGACCTTACTAAAAATATCCCTAGTGTCCCCTTTGAGCTTTATTAAAAAAAAAATGGAGTGTGCTAAGCACACATTGAACCCCCATTCGACTTCGCTTCTTTAACCCACATTAACTTAACCCCTAAAAGTTATACACTTTAACCTACCATTTGGGAGAGTAGGATGTGGGTGGGAAATTAATTTTATGGGAACATTTTGTAGTTAGAAAAGTTTTCCGAAGACTTCTTCTTCCATGTCGTAATCGAATAAAAAGTGTTCAAAAAATATGATTCAACGAAAAATAAAACTGAAGAAGAAGAGTGAAAGAAGATTCAAATGAAAACACAACTTTCAATAGAGAAATATGTTAGAAAAGTTCTAGTGAAAGTGGAACACTAGTTATTTTTAGCTTGATATATTGTACAAAACAAGTTTGGGGGGAAAATCCTCATTTGTGGTCTTTGCAGGTCCTAGCCTAATTGGGAAAAACTTCATTTTGTTTGGAAGTATTTGGGGAAAAAGGGTAGTCTTGCTCTCTTACTTTGTATTCTATTCCCTTTCCATCATATCCCCTAACACCAAGACCTTAACACTACAAGCTTAATAAAGACCTATTGATCTTCTTACCAATGTTTTTGTTGATTGATTTGATTGTAATATATGTAATTTGATCCCCACTTCATATGTTCATATTATTCGCAAGCTCACTGTGTTAGCATAATCTTAGCTATTGCAAGTAATTGAGGTATGAAAGGATTGTATGTCATACATAGGAAGTGCATGGGATGGATGTATAAGTATTTGAAATCATTGGTGTTCTCTTTTTATGTGATAGACCGGGTTCGAATGATAGATCGCTTACTCTGTGTTGCATTTATTTTATTAAAAATCCTGATTTTTATAATGAATGTTGTGCTTAGCTAAGTAAAACTGTTTAGGTTAAGATATATCCTATGACTGGTTATCACACACACACGGAGAAATTAAGACCGGTAGCAGTTCGATATAAAAGTCAGTTTGTTTTGTGAATAAGTCTGCACATATGTGGGGAACACTTTTCTGAGACAAATTTGATATGACATGCCTTTGTGACTTGAGATTGAAACCAAAAAGATTTTGTTTTATTTATTGTGTATTTATTTCTTTTAGAGTAATTTTTACTTGTTTTTGTATTTATTAGTTTTTTGTATTTATCTGCATAGTCGAGTCGCTCGTAAGAGTCTCCTTGAGTTTGTGGGTTTCTAGAGGAGTGTAAATAGTGTCACCCTCCAAAAAGATTTTTTTTCTCAAATTTTGTAATTTTAATTTCTTTTATATTTATAAGTATTGTTTACTCGTGGACGAGCAAAGTCTAAGTTTGGGGGTATTTGATAGACGTATTTTATACGTCTTTATTAAATACTTTTATAACATAGAAATAGCAATTCCACGAGGTTTTTGGCTACTAATATGTGTTTTGGAGCTATATTGTGAGTTTCAGGGTTTTAGGTGAAATTATGGGAATTACAAGGCTTTTATTGAAGATTTCAAGGAAGAGTGCAAAGTGCAATTCATGAGAAGATGATTGAATTGGAGAAGGAGACCCCTTGCGGACGCAAGGGTATGAGACCTTGCCCCCGCAAGGTCTCCAGTATGCATCATCAGCTAGAACAAGGCCTTATGGCCGCATTCTGTCATTACCTTGTCCCCGCAAGCCTCCCAGAAACCGCCTTTACGGGAATTTCACCTAGTCTGAACCTCCTCATTCACCTCAAACACCTCGGTATATATAGAAGACATGTAGCCAAAGCAAAGGACGTCCAACACCACCGAAGAACAGTCAGAAACGTTAGGATTTAGTTGTAATACCTAGTTTAGAAGTTGTAATTATAGTTTTGAAGATCGATTCATGTATTCTTTCATCCCGCTGATTGGTTCATCTTCAAGGATCGATGAACTAATCGTTCATTAATATAGGAATTGGGAGGTAACTTGTATCGAATCTATTGCTCAATATATTTTTATTTATTCAATTCTTGTTGATCATGATGTTTATCAACCTCTTTACTGTCTAGCTTTGACCCAATGAATGGAATCGCAAGTAGTAAAGACCTAGAGGTGCGGATAGCTGCACGATCAAATTCATATGTCGTACACTGGCTCACCATTGTGATAAATTGACCTTATCGATGCACGAGAGTGATAAGTTAGGGTCAGGTTCATATATATGACCTAAGTGATAGATAGAATTCATATGTTCTTGTTCTTAGGATATAGATTGGATAAATTATTTAGGATGGAGACTGAATTATAATTTGACAATCTATATATATCTTTTGTGAACGAACCCAAAATATTGATTGATACTTTAATTAAAAAGAGCAATAGAGTAGATGCAAGTGAATCCTCAATCCTAGATTCCCCTCATCCATAAGATTTTCATAATTGTGATTGCTGCTAGATTATTAATTAGATTTCCTGTTTTAGTAGAATAATTTAGATTAAATAAAATAAAATAAAAACCTCCCTTAGTTTAATTGCTACCAATATACTTGTTACTTGAATTCTTCTTGTCTCTGTGGTTCGACCTTTGCTTTCCCTAATCTATTTTGCAATAGTCTTGTACACTTGCAAGGTATAAATTTAAGATACGATCAAGTTTTTGGCACCGTTGCCGGGGACAAGCTAGTTTTCTAGCTAGTTTGTTGGTAGTGTTTTTAATTAATTCAGTTTTTATCGAAAAAATATATATATACAAAAAGATTTTTATTTTATTTTTAGTCTAATTGTTTATTTACTTTTAATTTTAGTATTTTATGCACGGTCGTAGATCTCTAAATCCCAAGCTGACAGATTTAAATAAAAATATAAATAATCTTGGTAAGAATCAGGAAGACCCTGATAATTTGGAAAATCAGCCTGTTAATCAAGAACATGTAAATTGAGAGGATCCTCTGGTTGATTGATTCTTTTGGTAAACAATTAATTTTATTAGCAGATTGATGTAGTGATTGTCTTTTATTATTAGTGATATCTTCTTTTACTAAAACCTTTGTTTGATGTATTGATAATAATGCTAAATTTGTTTTGTACATCTTTTGGGACGATGGAAGTCGACCTTAATAAGTTTTCTACCAATTTTTCCAACATGACCTGCCACTATTTTTAGTAATTTCCCACTAAAGGTTTTGGCACCAAAACATTTAGGACGGCAACAATCGGTCTTTTTTGTTTTCCCACCAAAATTTTAGAACCAAAAGTGTTGGCACCAAAACATTTAGGACAACAGCAATATGTCCTTTTTGTTTTCTCGCCAATAATTTAGAACGTTTTGAAACATATTAGGATCGGCAAAAAATCCGTCCTTAAAAATCTTTAAGGATGGCTCTTTGTGTCCCTAAAACATTTAGGACCCATGTTATTTAATCCCCCATTTTTCCGTCCCTATGACTGTCATAAATACTATTAGGGACATCAAATTGACTTTTAGGGACGACAAATGAGCAACCCAAATACTCTCTTTTCTTGTAGTGTATGCATGCCTAGTGTGTATGCCTAGAATGATATAGGAAGAACAAGAAGAAAAAGAACAAAGAGTGAATCTACACAAGAAGAATGCGCTAAGAGTTAGCATTTGCTTCTAATCCAGACAGACAAGAAGTCTCAAGCTATGATACCCAATCTTCATGATGAATGCTTTGCACGTAGAACAATAAGGAATAGAACGGAAGACCATGATCTCACTAACCTGGTATATCGCAAGGGAAAAACCCTGCTAAGAATGAACAGTTGCTGCTGCTTGAAAAGAGAAAGATCGAAAGTAGAGTTCTTTAGCCAATTTGATTTGACAGGCCATTTGCAATGTCTGATGACTTATTTTCTTCCTTATTTGAGCAGTGAATAAGAAGATAGAATGAAGGTCTTCTTTCATAGGTTTGCACTTTACAGACTAAGAGCAGTACATACTCTCTTCGTCTTGTCTTGACTTCTGGAGTGTGATAGTAAGTATGGCTTACAATTCCTTCTATTGGTCTTCCATCTTGGTAAGGTAAGTGACTACTACATACGAGATTTCGAGATGAAAAAAAAAACGCTTTTCCGATTGATCCCTTACTAGGGGCACATTCCGCAACTAGCAAAAAAGTTAGAGATTAAGACTAAGCGATGCCCTAACTTTGCATTATGTAGAAATTCTCCTATGACTGCTATCAAAACCATGTCTTTCTCTTTATTTTATATATTGGGGGAGATCCGAGAGAACGTAGGCAAAGGCAAACATAGTAGATTACTAAGATCTATACCTATTGAATCGCCCCGAAAAGGTGAGGAGAGACTGAAGCAATAAGAGCTTTTGAAAGAAAAGAGTGAATTGACTAAGCTAAGCCTTCGTTCGCAGTCGATTCGGTAAGAGGAAAAAGCATAAATTAGATTACGATGAAAATCCTAACTTGCCCGGACCCCGAATCCACAGTTTCGGAAATTACCGGATTCCAATTCGAGGACTCTAACTCTTTGGTTTTCCTAATCCTTTAGTTTCTTGAAGTCTTTTATTTCCTAATTAAATTATAGGTCTCCACCATCATATAAATATGGAGCATGGCGTACAAAAAGTATACAAAGAGAAGACCAGAGAGAACAGAGCAGATTACGCAAAAGCATACATAATACATATTGAGAGAAAATTCAGAAAGTTGTGTTGTTGCTGAAATTTGGATGAAGCTCCGAGTGTAGCTTCACCACGAACTACATTGGACCTGCTTTCGCTGTTTGTCTTCCTAGTTTTTTCTAGGAAGCTTATTTTTTAATACCACGTTTTCTCTACCTTTGTTTCTGTGGGTTTTGTTCTTCATGACGTGTTGTCTTGTGACAACTTTGGTTTTGGTGATTTCACGTTTTGTCTTATTAAAACACTCCATCTTTTTAGTGAAATCTTTTTGGCCATAAGGCTGGATCTACAAGCATAAGCTTGTAGATTGTTTGGTAAACATCTGTGTTTATTATTGTTTTAATTAAAAGTCTTCCAATGTTTTTGAATTTCTGGTCAATGCACTTCTGGGTGTAGTTACAGTGCAAGCTACATGACGAACTACATTGATAGATTCCATGAATCCTAGCTACTATTGATATTTCATGTATATTTATTCTCAAATTTGGTGTTTGGATGAATAAATTATAAATGTCTAAAGTGTGGTGTTAGAAGTGGGTTTGTCCCGCATTGGAAAAATAAAAGACTTGGGTGGTTTAAATACAAGGTCTTTTTGTTGGGTGATTTAAATACAAGCTCCTTTTGTGTAAGGGTAAGCTTGTGTAGAGTAGAGGCTCTCTTTGGTCTACTGAACTCATATGCGAGCGTGTTCCGCAGACACGATTGTCAAACCAAATTTTCCTATTCAATTTTATTCTGCATTCATGACTAGTTTTAGTGGGTTTCATTATGGAAAAATCAAAAACGATTTTACTACAAGCCTATATAATGAGATCGTTTTCCACAATTTTCAACATTATCTGATATACTTTGCATTTGCATTTTGCTATCGTTTCTTTTGGCTTATGTTTACTTGGTGATAAAGTTTGAGCATATATTCAATTCATCGGAAACCTAAGTGCAAGATCTTTTAGGTGCCTCTATTATATATTGGGAAACGAACATCCTTAGAGACACTCCCAGCATTTCGGGGTGTGTGGCGGATATGTCTTAAGAAAAATGTGCTCAACACATGCCTCAAATTTGCATCTTCCTTTCAGCAGATTTCAAGCATCAGCAAACTTTAGTACTATGTCAACAACCCTCTACATCAGTAGTGTTAACCAAGATTAGCAACACTCGCAAGGAATCAACAACTTTCATGCTTAATATACACGAGTACACTTAAATCTCAGTAGTGTTTGGTAAACAATTTAACACACTTTATTAACATGGTAGCCTTGGACAAACATCGACAAATTTGCTCCAATTCAACAATCTTCACACTAGTAACAATTATATTTGTTCCTGTATATATTATGTAATTGTAATTCCCATCTTTCCCTTTGATATTTGCTAACATCTAGATCCTACGACTAGTGTTTACCTCCTTAATTATACTATCACTAACTCAAAATACTTGGGGCTTGTTTGCTAGTTAGGTAAAACTAAACAGTCTTATTAATCTTAGCTCTCATCCCTATTAACGCTCTTGCTATTAATCATCATTTGTATATCGGGGGTAGTTTTACGATTAAAAATGTTAGTCCCAATTTTTTTAGTGAGGATATTAATAATTCTACCCTCCCCTTGCTATAATTCGCTATGGGATAATAATTTTATCTGGATAACTCGTGTTATTAGCTCAGACCACTTATTGCGTACCAAACAACATATAACTCGACTTATTAATCATATCGGATCTTAATCCTGACTACCAAACGATCAGTTTATTTTCACGATTAGTCATATATTTTAAATACATTGGATCCACCCTAGTAATACACATGATGTCATTATGTGAAGTCCCTAAATGGTCGCTCTTTCTCTTTCTTCAAATACCTACAAGCTACAGTCCGTCTATGCCCTCGCCCCTTGGAACTTGCTCAAAAATCTCAAGCAAGGTAAACTTCGATCCGGAAACACCCCATGCGTATACTTGTAACAATTTTAGGACAAGAGCCATTAGTTGTATGTTTATATAACCAAATATGTTTTATAATTATAAGGGAGTACTGAAGTGAGACTTAAGTCGATCTTCAAGGTGCAAAAGACATTTAATACTCCATTTGTTCATATAGATTCCTCATGTATGACCCAACACATTATTTAAAAAAAAGTAATTGACTTTATTATAAATAATGATATAGTTTGTAGTTTACTTTATGGTCAGTGTGTACACCACGTCATGTTTTAACTTTTTAAAGTGAAAGTAAATTTATAACGTGCATTTTTTAAAATCACGAAACACATAATGTGTAATAGTTTATATAAAGAAGGGTTATTTAAAAAGGAAGAATGCTACAAATTTAGAAAAATTATATAGGTGTTATGAAACAATAAATGTGAACAAGCACTGTCATACCTATTGTCATTTTGTCAAAGCCTACATGCACAGTAATAGCAATAACTGTTTTCCCTCTTCGACTCGGTTATAAATACCGATCATTGTAAAGTGTTTCGATACACTGATCCCTCAGCTCTAAATAAAGCTTTCTATCTCTCTTTCTCTAATACACTTTTTGTCCTAAGTTTGTGGTTACTTTATAACATGTTATCAGCACGATCGTTCTACTCTTAACGTTCCCACCAGTAAAAATTTATGCTAATATATTTTATTTTATGTTACTGATTTACTTATATATATATATATCCTATATCACCATTATTAAAGAAAAGATTGGCCGAGCCACCGTCGATAATATATGGTGAGATGACGAAATAATAATTTATTATTTTACGCATAAAATATATGCTCGTTGATCCTTGAGCGGAAGTAACCCCAAGCTACAAACTGAATATATATTATGTATTGAAATGATTTCTATTTATTATATTTGATAATTTATTACTAACCTTCAAACACCCACATGAAAGGTTTGCCGAGTAGCGTTGCGTGAATAAATGTCTATGATGAATAATAGTTATATAGTGTGAAAAAAATATTCATGCATAATTATTTGTGATCAACTTATTGCTCCTAATATGATTTATATTTATACATAATTTAAATGCAATTCTATTAAATAAAAAAAATTACATTTTTACCCATCTCCTCCAACGGCTAGTTAATTGATTTTTACCTCTCTCCTCCAACGGTTATAAACGATCATCTTTTTCCTCCATAAAAAAACATCAACATTTCAAATGTTTTACTCATATTTTTATTACCTCCTTACAAACACTCAATACCATATCCATTGCTTCAAAATGTTAAGCCCAATGTTGATATTTATTATAATATTAGTTATCACTTGCACCATAGTGATTTTCAATGCTGATCACTCCCTACATTATTTTCAGTTTCTTGTATCTTATGTCTGTGTTGTGTATTTTCTGCTAACTGTAGCAGTAGCTTTTGACATGCACATCAACATGCATATACTGATTATTATATTATAAATAAGATATTCACAATGGCAAACATCGCTAAGCTTGAATTTGAAAGGATTGACATATCCGGAAAGAATTATATGATATGGAAAATAGATGCTGAAACCCACCTGCCCGCCAAGAGCCTCGAAAATACTATCCAACAATATAATAATGAATGAATAAGTAATCAAAATCGGGCTCAGACCATGATTTTCCTTCGACACCACGTCCACGAAGATTTAAAGATGGAGTATCTCACGATTAATGATCCACTCGTTTTTTGGGAAAGTTTGAAAGAAAGATATGACCATTTGAAAACGGTCATTCTCCCAAAGCACACTATGATTGGATTCATATCCGCCTATAAGATTTTAAAACCATTAGTCAATATAATTCTATAATGTATAAGATAACCTCATAATTGAAATTATGTGGGGGAAACTATCACTTATTATGATATGTTGGAGAAGACATTCTCCACATTTCATGCCTCGAATATGCTCCTGCAGCAGCAATAGCGAGAAAAAAAGTTTTAAAAGGTACTCCGAATTGATCTCTTGCCTCCTAATAGTTGAACAGAATAACGAGATTCTAATGAAAACTCATGAATCTCGTCCAACTGGTTCAGCCCCATTCCCTGAAGCGAATGAGACTATGTATGATGAAAGGCAAGAGCGTGGGTGAGGTAGTGATCGTGGTCGCGGTCGCGGTCGTGGTCGAGGCCAAGGAAATCATGGACAAGGCCGAGGTCGTGGTCGAAGTCAAGACCGAGGAAGAGGTCGTGGAATAACTATCATCATCATCATCATCATCATCATCCATATAATGGATATTCCTCTCGCCACCTGAAGTGGAACAAATATGATGGTAGAGCCAACTCTTCGAGTAGGAAAAATATGCGTCAGAACAATGAAGAAAGTTCATGTTTTAGGTGTGACATGAAAGGTCACTAGGCATGCCCTTGCTGAACGATGAAACATCTAGTTGATCTTTATGAGAGATATGACCAACGTCGATAAGACCACTACCATTAGTGAAAATATTGGTCATGAACAATAATTTAACTTAAGAATGAGGCTATGGTCCGAGTTCGAGGTAGAGACTGTGGAAAAAGTAACATGTTGTTATGTAGGATTATTATCTATTTTTTTTTCCTATATATACTAGCATGTTAGCAATGAAGTTTATATATGCATTTTGTATTCAACGTACTTATCATATTTATTCATCTTATTTTTCTTTCTCTCATATTGAAATAGATTACAAATATGTTTCAATCCAAAATCCAAGGAGGAAATTTATGCCTTGCAGACAGCGCTACTACGCATATCATACTTAAAAATAAGAAGTATTTTTCTTATCTCAAAATTGACAAGGCTAATGTCAACACTATATCTTTGGTAATGCCAAAATAATTGAAGGATTTGGCAAAACAATTTTCCTAATGCCTAGAGGCACGAAATTTATGATAAGTAATGCATTATTCTCTCCTAAGTCTCAAAGAAACTTGTTAAGTTTCAAAGACATTCGTCTGAATAGATATCATATCGAGACTATGAATAATTGGAAATGATGAATATCTTTGCATTATTTCAAACACTTCCGGAAGCAAGTGTATATTGGAAAAATTGTCAGTTCTATCTTTTGGATTGTACAGTACAATCATAAGAATATTTGAATCATATTCTACATTAAACCAGCAGATTTGAATCATATTGCCAGCTCTATCTTCTAGATTGTACAGTAAAAATGGTTGGGTCACCCCGGTTCAATAATAATGCGAGGAATTATTGAGAATTCTAGCGGTCATCCATTGAAAAACCAGAAGATTTTTCCATCTAATGAACTCTATTGTGATGCTTGTTCTTAAGGAAAGTTAATAATTAGACCATCACCAACTAAAGTTGAAAATGAATCACCATCGTTTTTGGAACAGATTCAGGGTGATATATATATGGACCGATCCATCCACCAAGTGGACTATTCAAATACTTTATGGTATTAATTGTTGCTTCTAGCAAATGGTCGCACATATGTCTATTATCAACTCAGAATACGACATTTGCCAAGTTCCTTGCACAAATAATCAAATTGAGAGCACAATTCCCAGATTATATGATCAAGAAAGTTAGACTTAATAATGCTGGTGAATTTACATCTCAAGCATTCAATGATTATGGCAATAGGAATTGATATTGAACATCCAGTAGTTCATGTTCATACACAAAATGGTTTGGTTGAATCGTTGATCAAACGTATTCAACTCATTGCTATACCATTAATGATGAGAACAAAGCTCTCTACTTATATATGAGGTCATGCTGTTTTACATGCAGCAGCACTGATTCGCCTCAGGCTAAGTGCATAACACAAGTACTCCCCAATACAACTGGCATTCGGGCGAGAGTCGAATCTATCTCGTCTAAGAGTTTTTGGTTGTGCGTTATATGTACTAATTGCTCCACCTCAACACACAAAGATGAGACCACAAAGGAGATTGAGATTATATGTTGGGTATGGATCTCCTTCTATAATAAAATATCTTGAACAAAAAACAAGTGACGTTTTTACGACACGCTTTGTCGATTGTCATTTTAACGAAGACAAGTTTCCACCTTTAGGTGAAGAGGGGAAACAAGTAGGAAGAGAGATCAAATAGTGCACATCATCATTATTGCACCTTGACCCTCCCACAAAGCAACGTGAACTGGAAGTTCAAAAGATAATACATTTACAAAATGTAGCAAATCAATTGCCAGATGCATTTATAGACACAAAGAGAGTGACAAAGTCACATGTAGTTCATATAAATGCTCATGCCCTAATTGAAATACCAAAAGGGCTACCAAATGAGAATATGACAAATGAATCTAAGACACGCCTGAAGCGTGGACGACCCATTGGTTCAAAGTATAAAAAATCCTCAAAAAAGGAAGGTGATTGAAAATCCCTAATCACATGAATGTGTTCCAGAAGAAACACACGATCGTGAAACTGTTCTAGAAGAAACACACAATCATGCAAATCTAGTAAGCCATGCAGGCAACAATAACCATGAGATTTCCATTCATTACATGTGTAATGGAAAAGTATGGAACCGAGATGAAATAGAGAATATTGATGATATATTCTCTTTGTTGGTCCCGAAATAGACTCAAACTAGGCTAGAAGGGGGGGGGTTGAATAGCCTAGTAGTATTTTATAAAAAAAAAACTTTTTGAGACACTTCTTAAAATTTTCTTCTTTCCTTTTAAAGCGATTTTTCAAGAATAGTTAAGGCAGCGGAAAACTGAAAGAGTGCGGAACTAATAGATAGGATGTGTTAATATAGAAAAAATTTAGTAGCAGACTCTAGTAAATAGAGAAAGCAGCATTTAAGAGATAGGCGGAAAAAGATCAGACAGTACACAGAGTTTAGAAGTGGTTCGTACTGTGAATAGTACTACGTCCACTACCAAAGTGGTTAGCTTTGGATTTTAAAGGTGCACTTGTTTATCCACTAGATGTAAAGATAAGATCACTAATGGATTGTGTACAAAAATAGTTTCTTAACCAAGTGTATAATGATGAGAGAAACAGTCAATGAATAATTGTTCTCTCAAGTGCTAAAGTAAAGAACAGTTTATAATCAAACTAAACGAAGCTAAAACAAAGTAAAGACTGGTAGATCTGCAGCTTCAGGTAGTTTGGTGAAGTGTTAGTTATTGTCTTTTTTGATCTATTGAAAGCTTGAGTATTGAAGATGGAGCTTGAGTATTGAATGTGCAAGAGTTGTTGTTCTTCAGATCTTCAAACTTGAATAAATACCAGGGGAGATCTTTTAGGACTGTTGGACGGAGGGTAGAGAGGCTGTGTCCAACGTTATAATGCATTAAATGTATTTCGGCGCTTTGTAGGAAGAGTGCACAAATAGATATCAGAGTTTCAGTGGGTTCAGAGGCAGACATTCCTAAACAGAGTAATGTTCCAGTTTGCAGGCGTTACAGCTTTGAAAGTCTTCTTAGCCAAATGGGGTAATGTCTTTAGACTTCATGATTCAGGAGACAGACTGGACAGTTGTCTGTACAGATAGTTGTCTTTTTTGGAGGAAAATCTGATGAAGATAAATTGAATGTAATTTGACTAGATATTGAAAATATCTAAATCAAATAATATGTGACCTAATTCCACGTGTTTGGCTGATCTTGACTTTTGAGCTTGAGAAGACTTCCAAGACTGCTGTTCTAACTGTGCTTTCAAGGCTGTTGTTGAAGCCTGCTGGTCCGCGCCTTAGAGAAACTAACACTAAACTAGTTCTAAACACCCTTGATTCTAAGACAGTTGCCACACTAATCGGTACGCAGACATATTAGCCACTGTGCAATAGAATCAGAAGATGACTCAACCAAATCTAGAACATGTTAGGGTCAACACTCTTGTTCGATATCACAAAAATTAATGATGGGACTGATGATCCCGAACCAAAATATGTATCTGAATGTCAAAAGAGGCATGACATGATCAAATGGATAGATGCCATGAAGACTGAATTAAGTTCGCTGAATAAACGAAAATTATTTGGATCTATCGTTGTCACACCTGAAGCTGTGAAACCTATTGGATACAGTTGAATTTTTGTTCGAAAACGAAATGAGAAAAATGAAATTGTCAGATACAAAGCTCGCCTTGTTGCACAAGGTTTTTCCCAAAGGCCTGTGATTGATTATGAAGAAGCGTATTCTCATGTAATGGATGTTATTACGTTTAGATACCTAATCAGCTTATCGGTTTCAAAAATCTAGAGATGCATCTCATGGATGTTGTAACGGCTTATTTATATAGGTCATTAGATACCGATATTTATATGATAATTCCTGATTGAATCAAGGTGCATGAAGCTCTGAGCTCAAAGCCCAAATAATTATGTACAATTAAACTACATCGATCACTGTATGGATTAAAGCAATTCAAACGCATGTGGTATAATTGCTTAAGTGAGCATTTGTTGAGATATGTGAATGATCAATTATGTCTGTGTGTCTTTATAAAAATACGACTGTTGGATTTGCAATTATTGCGGTCTATGTAGATAATCTGAATATCATTGGAACTCCCAAGGAAATTCAAAAAGTAGTTGATTACCTAAAGGGAGAATTTAAAATGAAAGATCTTGGGCAGACCAAATATCGTCTTGGTTTGCAAATAGAACACTTGGATAAGGCAAACCCTCTCACTAGCCCCATGATTAATAGATCGCTGAATGTTGAAAAAGATTCATTTCGTCCTTGTGAAGAGAATGAAGAGATACTTGGTCCAGAAGTACCATACTTAAGTGCTATTGAAGCCCTCATATACGTTGCTAATTGTACTAAATCAGATATAGCATTTGCTACAAATCTATTGGCAAGATATAGTTCATCTCCATCACGAAGACACTGGAATGGTAGCAAGCACATATTTCGTTATCTTCAAGGGACGATCGATTTGGGATTATTTTATCCAAGAAGATCAAAGGATGAAATAGTTGGTTTTGCAGATGCGAGTTATTTGTCGGATCCTCATAAGGCCAAATCACAAACCGGCAATGTCTTCACGATGGGTGGTACCGCAATTCCCTGACATTCTCAAAAGCAAACATTAGTTGTTACATCGTCAAATCATGCTAAGATGATCGCATTTCATGAAGTCAGTCGAGAGTATGTATGGCTTCGATCTATGACTCAACATATTCAAAATTCCAGTGGATTACCTATCAACAAAGACCCAACAATATTATTTGAAGACAATGTCGCATGTGTTGCCCAAAGTAAAGTGGGATACATCTAAAGTGACAGGTCCAAGCATATTCCCCTCGAAGTTCTTTTTATACACTCAAGAACTTGAATAGAATAAAGAGGTCAGCATCCAATATGTTCGATCAAGTGATAATGTTGTAGATTTATTCACGAATGCACTTCTCACTACAACCTTCAAAAAAAATTCACAATATTGGGATGCAAAATCTACGAGATTTACAAAAGTGATTTCTCTTGATCGTTGTCAGTTCAAGGGGGAGTATATATGGATGTACTCTTTTTCCTTTTATCATGGTTTTGTCCCACTGGGTTTTCCATAAAAATGTTTTTATCAAGAGACAGCTCATGCACATGATTCGGATTTAAGTTGTGTACTCTTTTCCTTATGTCTAATTTTTTCCCTACTGGATTTTTCGGCTTAAAGGTTTTTAACGAGACACACTCATCCAGCTTACAGTGATACGTCCAAGGGGGAGTGTTATGAAACAATAAATGTGGAACAAGCACTGTCACACCTATTGCCATGTTTGTCAAAGCCTACATGCCCAGTAATAGCAATAACTGCCTTCCTTCTTTGACTCGGTTATAAATACCGGTCATTATAAAGTGTTTCGATACATCGATCCTTCAGCTCTGAATAAAACTTTCTCTCACTCAATCTCTAATACGTTTTTTATCCTAAGTTCATGGTTACTTTATAACAAATAGGGTGATTAATTGGTTACAAGTTACAAGTTACAAGTATGAGGTGAAGTGGTGAAAGGAATATATGCATGAAACAAGTAACAAGTTGGTAGGTGAGAATCTTGTTTACATTGGTGTTGTGTTGACTCGGAGCTGACTGTGAACATGAGCCCTAGCCTAGTAACCTGCACCAGTTAGTTGCCTTTCTCTTACTCCTCAGTCAGTCCTCCCCCAATTCCAACCGGAACGCAGATTCTTATGATGATCTGCTTTTCAGCCACTTAATTTCACTTGGATCTAAACTCTTGTTTGTATTAGGAAATAGAAAATAGAAAATAGAAATTCAAGTCCCATATGATGGCTTATAAGAAATCAGTTTTATGATTCAAATATAATTTAATCTTTTGATGACTATTCAAATCCTCATGTTTGCTCATTATATTATAATTGTTAAATGTTAATCATACATCTCTTCTCTTCTCTTCTTATAATTTGTTGCATTACATTTGACTATATAGCCATTAGCCACCCCAATTAACAATGTGAGCCATGCTTTGGTTAAAGCAAGTTTGTTCTTCACCAAAATCTCCAAATTATCCAAAAATCTAACTCTATTTCTTGAAACAAAAATGATTAAAACAAAAAAAGACACATACACATTGGCACATGCACGTACAAATTGATTTTTTTATATATAAAAATTAATAACGTGTTTTTTTATGTTTATTAAAATCATAAAACACATAATTTATATAATAATTTGTGTATTTCGATTGGTTATAATTTGATTATCAATAATTAAATGCAAAAATCATATTTAGGAAACCTAACTTTAGGAAACCATTTTTTAACCAATGCTGGACTCGGACATTAAAAATAAGAACAACAAAGTTTGAGACAAACTCACAAGTTTTTAATTAATCAAAGGTTTAGAGAAATCTTTATATAGGCTCTCAAAGTACAACCTAAAGAAACCTAAAAATAAAAGGAAGCACTTAAAGAATTACCTAAACTATGTTGGAAACAACTTAGCAAGTTACTTAACCTAATTAGAAAACACAATCCAATCAAAATAAGGAAAACTATAATAATTTGTTTTTTTTTTGTAAAGACTCAATTTCCAAAGTTGCATTTTGGCCCCCCTTAAAATCTTCTTTTAGGTTTTAAAAGCTTCCAAAGTCATTGTATGACATAAATGAACTTTTCTTGAGTCTTCAAGTCATTTTTCATGAAATATGAGGCTTCACACAACCTCTTTGAATTTGTAGAGTAACCGTTGTAACAACTCAAATCTCGAATAAATTCACGAATCAGGTTTGTATAGAACTATTGAATCTTCCAATCATACTCATCGCATTTTAAGGACTTCATTTGATTTCTCTGACACTTGATTTCTTGATCAATCAAGAACTCTAGCTTCATGCTTGATCATCATTGCTTGATCTTTAACTCTCGAACCAATCATCATATAACTTATCCTTGGACTTGATCTTGCTCGGATCTCATCATATTGAATATATGATGTAAAATTGATGATCCGAACCACTTTAAATTCGTGTGTCAAGTTTCTCTATCCCTTAACTCTTTTAATTTCATTGCTCTTAATTACTTCCATTTTATATTGAATGTGATTAAGAATGTTTTTAACCGTTTTACATATCAATTGAATAATTTCAGCCACAAAATGTTGTTGACCCAATGTACTACGTGTTCAGTGGGCTAATGTGTGAGCTACACATTGTGGATCAGACTTGTGGGCTCGAGACGTTACAAATGGTATTAGAGCGGCCGGGTCCTGACCAGAAATATGAGAACAAAGTATTGTGCGGGCCAAAGTGCTACACATCAGGAGGTGAGAGTCACCTCTTGAATCCTGCATCTCCCGGGATACGGTTCGACCTTGACGAGGACGTCAAGGATTTAAGTGGGGAGATTATAATACTCTTATTCCACATCGGGTAGGTGTAAGAATTATGTGTGATTAATAAGATGGTAGACCTGATGACCCAACGTGATGCATACTCAGTGGACCAATATGTAAACTACACTTAACGGTCAGGTTCAGACGCGTTACAACTACATTATCAGATTATCAGTTGCATGGACCTCCATATGACTAGTGGACAGATTTTGATCATCAGATTATCAGTTGCATGGACCTCCATATGACTAGTGGACAGATTTTGATCTTATAAAATGGACCCTCCAACTGTCTGTGTTTACAATTTCCCTCTGATATAAATATGGTGATGTGAACTTGTACATGGTCTTGAAATGCTTTATTTTGCAACTAGAGGTGTATTTTTCTCCATACAAGACCCGAAGACCGTCGTGTGGGGTATTTTTCTTGTAGCCAGTTGAAATATATCCATTCATTAATTAGCAATGAATTTGAAATTTTCCTACTTCTAGTTCGACTACATTAAATACAATTATTGATCATTTTATTTAACATCTCTTGGAAATTTTTGGTTATGTGAACATTTATCTCAATTTTTTCCATTGTGTCATGGGCAACTCAAATATTTATTAAATTCAAATTTTTTTTTGTAATTATCTTAACAATGCGAGTCCCACTCCACATTGTATTGATCTTAAGTGATCATCTTACATAACAAAAAATGAATTAGAAAATAAATGAAAGAGAGAGTAGTACTCTCTCCGTTTCAGGTATTAATTTCTCCCCTCTCACCGTCACTTCAAAAAAATCAAACGGTAAAACTAATGCTAACAGTGAAAAGGAAAAATTGATAAAAAAGAAACGAGTTGAAGACGTTTGTTAATAACCTTGTTATAAACAACCGTGAAGACAAACCCACACACCCCCACAATTCCATTCTCAAAAATCACCAATTAATTTAAGTATAACCAGAGTATACTATCGATAGATTTTTAGCAGCAAAATTCCTAAATTCAGCAATTAATCAGAAAAAAATTGAAACAATCTTAATTGACGAGATGACAACTGAAAATTATAACTGGAACTGGAACCAGGTCGAAAGAGATTGTCGACATTGATGGTGGAGAAGAAATTCTATCAGAGACGAGGCTGTTGGTGTCCGGAATCGAAGAGAGAAGATAGAAAGTTAAAATACAAATCAGACTTATGGCATCAAATCTCATATTGCAAAAAATATCCAAGAATTTCTGGGTGCATTAGCACGAGCATACACTTTGAAAGAGAGTAAAACAAGCCAAAATCCAAGGAGCTAACTCAAAATGACTTACTTGAAGGTGAAAGAAGGTCGGCAATGGTAGATGTAGAGGCCGAAGTAATAATTTTGAGTTCGGCGGTGGTAGATGGATTGTAATTTTGTCAAATGTTGAAGATGAATTCTTTTTGAATTTGACACATTAACCCCTATATTTTGAACATTTTGAACAGAGCTCATATTAAACTTTTTAGTGAGAATGTTTTTGGCATTTAAAATAATATTAGATGAAAAATTTAACAGTAATGGTGGGAGGGAGAAATTAATATAAAAAAACGAGTTAAGGGACCATATTAGTTTGTTTTAAGGTCCGAGGACTAAAACATTGTTTTTCGACATGTTAATGGACCAAAATATTATTTAATTCAATGTAATTAAAAATTTGGGGAAGATTGCTTCAATTTAAATTTGGGACCCCACTCCCAATTTCATCCACATAGGTTTCTATCCCTCGAAATTTCTGCTAGGTTTGATTTTAGAACCTCTCTCCCAATTTCATGTAAGATTGCTTCAATTTAATTCATTTGTATGCTTGTCTAATTGGGAAAGAACGCCTTTAGATTTTTTTTCAAACATTAAGGACTCGATTAAAAATTGTGATATAAGTTAGGTTTGAAAAATTTTCATTTTAACCCTTACTTAACGCACGTGTGAGGTATATGACAAATTATTTTTTAACGGCATACATCAAAAGGTCAGTAGTTGTGAAATTTTTTTTCTCGTAGGACCCAAATTTAACAAAAAAAAATTAAGAAACTATTACTGTGATTGGGGTATAGTTGAGGGACCAATGTTACGATTTACATAAATGGAAATAAAGAGTAACCATAGGTCTCATAATTTTGAACTTTGAAATTATATTTTCTTACTCATAATTTTTTATTTTATTTGGGTTTCCAAGTTATCCCAGGCAAGAATGCCAAATACTAACCAACTAGAAGGGCGGTTTCTTAAGGCAATTACATTTTCATGGTTCGAACTCAAGACATATATTTATAATTTTATTAGCTTAAACATTTATTTTTTCTTATTAAAATTCATAAAAAATATTTAATTTTCTATGTCCTATTTGGTTTGTTAAAAAAATATAGTCTATCATTAAAAGAGAAAATATATATAATACAATTTTAAAAAAGTGCAAAGAAGTATTAAGATTCGGTGTTTACTGTATTGATTAGAGCACTTACTCTCCCTGTTGTTGGTCTCAAACCTCATGGATATTGATGGGGTCTTTGGGGGTTTGGTTAGATTTAGGAAATTTTAAAAAAAGTACAAAGAAGTAAAACTAAGAAATTTGACATATCATACAAGATTGTATTTCTTCTATAAAAATTTAGTTCTATAATTCTCTTTTATCTAAAAATGCAAGGGTTTTCAAGTTTCGAGACCTTGTACCCAAAAATAAAATTATAAAAATTAAAAAAGCTCAAGACCGCGACGCCACCGGCAATACAAGTGTGGAGGTCGGAAAGGACGTGGAATAGCTATCCGATCCAAGAAATAGATCAGATAAAGCATTCCCTAAATCCTCAGGGGTATATCTGACCTCATGTGCAAATCTTCTTTCTCTTCTCATTTGAATTCCATGCGCATAGTAGAACTCTCGATACAATGGCAGCAGCTTATTAGCAATGGACAGTTTAATGTCGTTCCGAAGCTTATTATCATGTATAACGCATGCAGACTGCTTTTTGTGCGCCTCCTCGAACACAAGATTAAATCTCTTGAAACTCTCCTTAGCTTTCTCAGGCGACACTGCTTTTGGATTCACCGGGAGGGATTCGATGACGTGGCTCCATTCTAACTGTTCATATTTTGTGGCAAATGCTGCGACTTTGGCTTCATGCTTGGAGATCCAATTGTCACCGAGGAGGTACATTAGGTTGGATGTACGGACCTTCGAGATGATATGCTGGATATTGTTGGCTAAGAAAAGGTAAGAGTGTGACACATCTTTATGGCGTTTTAATTTGCCGTCGAGTTTGCACAGTAGTACCAAAATCAGCCAAGCGAAATGGAGCGACACCGCCATTGTTGGATATTCGTCAGGGCCGAATGTGTCGTAGTAGGATTCCGGTAATGACGATATTTCCGGCATTGTATAGTCGAAGAGGATATCTTGGAGAACATTGTAATTGGCCAGACGCGAGAGAAAGCTCATTACGTATGTTGTTAAACTGTGAACTCCGGCACCAGCATCTGGAGTTCTTGACGATTCCTTCTGAATGGATTTCTCGAACTCAGTTAACGCCTTTCGCACCGAATCTCGGAGCATGGTTGTAGAATTGAGAGCTAGATCTATATTGGCTGACGTTGATTCGGATGAGAAAATCGATTCGATCTCTGGCCAGTTACTAGCAATGGCAGTGTACATGTCGAGTGTACGGAAAATCTTCTCCGGAGACTTCTTGCTATTTTTCACTACAATTTCCGGGAATCTGAACAGCGTAGTGGCTCCTTCTTTCGTAATCTCGTTAAAACACAACTCCCGGACTGAATCTGAGGATGCAAAAATTTGATCACAGAGAATTTTCTCTCCATGAAATGTGTTCACTGCAGCGTTTACAGCGCTCAACCAATTTTTGATTCTGAGATCCAAAACCTCCCAATCCATTTTATGAATCTTCGAAGCACTTTCTTTCGCCACCCCCAGCTTATATAAGCCTTCATCAACTATAGATTTACGCATAATTTTGTATATATTAACACACTCTTTTCCATAGCCAGATGAGATCATACACTCTACAATCAATACCAAATCAGTCAGTGCAGCAACCGAAACATTTTCTACCTCCATGATCAATTTTTCTGCCTCTTGAATCTCATCCTCCGAGTCATCGCCATAACCAGACGTGCTATACTGGATTGATGTAGGGGAGGAGGAACGTGTGGAGAAGACGGAGGAACATGTGGAGATGGACTCGGGATCTAAATATGCTCGGTTTGTAGACAAAATTTGATAAAATTCCTTTTGCAATCGCTTCATTGCCATTTGCATAAGGATTTGTGCACGTACAAGCATTTGGGAGCTAGACGTTTCTGTGACTAGAGTATGCATCGCCTTGTGTAAATCATTCACCTCCTTGATGAAGTCCCTCGCTTCTCTACGGTTCTCGTAGAAGAGAGAAGTGATTTTCGCATAGTCGGAGGAGTCTTCATCCCATTTTGAGATGACTGGCTCGGCCTGTTCGAGTATTTGAGCCATTAGTGATTGGGTGAAGCTTCGACTAGGGGTCGGAAAGCTAGAACCAGAAAATTCAGATCTGTTTGGAGAGGAAAAAACACTTCGCATTCCTTTTCGCGGCATATTTGCTTTTGAAATGTAAATTGAATAAAAGTGACTTGGGTTTGTAGTCTGTGGAATGAATGGTTTTTTTAAAAGAATAGCTTTATGAGTGAGAGCGATAGGGGATAAGGTATTTATAGAGCAGGGGAAGGAAGGGGGTGTGAGGAAGGATGGCGCAGTGTGTGGATAGCAAAAAAAAAAAAATAATCTGTTGGCTCATAGAAGTGATGGGTTGACTTTTTAACACAAAATGGGTCCAAAACTATGTTGACGTAACGTTTCTCGCTACGCGGGCACATTAGGAGCCTCTTAATCTTAACGAACTTTGTCCCCCCCACCCCCCGCCCATGACTTCGCGCCAACTTCTTGGAAAGCGAATGTTTAGCAAGAAATTAAATATAGGTATTTGTCACTTATAATTATGGTTGAGTATGACTAGAAGGAAATATTGGAATGGAAAGGCTAAAAATAAAATTATTACATTTTCTGATATTCATCATACGTTTTGAATATACGAGAAAACAATTGGTAACCATTATTTTTATTTTTCTGTAATAACTAATGACATTTTACCATAATATTCTTTTCTTGTTTTAATTAACTATTTTATCATCGTTTCTCTAAAACCTTAATTGTGTCTAAAAATGATTGATAAAAACACTTGCTTATCTTTAGTTTGAATATTATGGGAAAATTAATACACAATGATAGTAATGTGAGTTTTAGGTGGGAAAATTCCTTCAATTCAAAAGGCGGTGTATAAACAGAATGTGCAATTTGAAAAATATTATAGTTGAGAGAGGTACATTGTTTCAATTAATAATTGAGAGGGGCAATCCAAACGCGAGCCATAGTTGAGGGGGGTTAAATTTAATTTACCCTTAAATTTAGGGTTGCGCTATTTAGACTCCCCGTTCCTCCAAGTTGACCCCCCTTCTAAATATATCATCCACCTTATTTTAAAATACTTGATACATATATGTGTACCTCCCACCATTGTTTTTCTATTTTACCCTTCTGAATTTTGAACATACAATGTTACACTACCTACCTTCAAAACCCCCACTACCTATTTCCAAATAAACCGGTGCCCCCTCCCCTCCATACGAAGAACGACTTTCTTCTGCTCCGATCCTTCTGCGCAATGCTTCCCCCAAAATGTACATAAAGTCATCTTTATCATAACCCATCTTCATCTCCTCCTTCATTTGAAAAATGGACAAAAGAGGTATGTAAGTGGTACAGTGTTTTTGGCCACCCAGGCGGATCAAATTAGAAATGTTCTGCAGGTGTAGGTGGAACAGTATAAAGATGTTCAGACCTAGAGTACCGAACATCTTTGAAATGTTCGGTAGGCTCCAACAGAACATTTCAAAAATGTTCGATACTTCAGGTCCGAACCGTACACAACAAGGACCTCTTTTTTAAGAATAAACAAAATATTTTTTAAATAATTTTAAGCAAAAAAAATGTTTTAAATGCTTATCACAATAGCCATATTGGTTTTTTTTTTAGAAAAACGCAGCTTTGAGCCAATGTACTTTTCAAAAAGTTGCAATTAGGCCACTGAGACGTCAAAATTTTCGGAGCGGCCACTGTACAAAACTTATCTAGCATGCTAACCCAATTTTTGGATGGACGTTAACTTATGTTAAATATCTATTTTGCCCTCGTTTTCATCATCATTCTCTGGATCAATTGAACAATCGAACCCAGAAAAATTGAACTCATAGTACGCAGATTAACCCAGAAAAATTGAACACAAATTATTCAGATTAGAAAAGAAAATCGAGCTATGAGTAAGAATCATATCATATGTATATAACCCAAGTTAACCCAATCATACTACTGTTGGTTGCAAGAAAAAAAAAGTATTTCAAGATCTCTTTCCATTTCCTATGTTCTCAGTGAAGATGTTCTTTCCTGGTGCAACAGCAAGCACTAGTTTAACTTAGGGACGCCCAATTCGTTAACTCCTCCCCTCTCGGCCTCCTCTTCCCTCAACTGATTTTTCAAAGCCACAACCGATTGTAGACACCCCAATTTCGTACCCCAAATACATGACATGACAAAAAATATCAAGAACTGTTAAAACATTAATAAATGTCAAGTTACAGGGTCAAAATTGCAAAAGGACAAAGCAGGATGCACAAAAAGACAAATTGCAGGGGGTCAAAGTGTCAAAAAAGAGAAAGTTTGAGGTTTGGGCACCACCTACCAAGGGTTTGGGGATGGCGCCCAAACCCCTATAGGATGGCACCCAAACTTCTTTCCCCAGCACTGTTCATCCAACAATTTGCCGCATTACATAATTCGTCGAACGTGGTGTACAACCCCTCTGATGCACGGGAAGAAATCTCAAAATTCCAACGATGTCCCAGCCTCCTCCTATAAATAGAGGCCTCCGGCTCCTTCATTCGGCTCAATTCATCCGTAAAATTTCTCTGCGTCTCGTTCTGTGAAGAAATAAAATAGCGATAGATCACCACAAAAGCCTCGAAACCCTGCCAAACCTCCGCCAAACACAAATCCAACCGGTAGAAGTGTACCTTAGCCCCCCAGCTAGGTATCCATCCCTTTTCCCCGGTCCAAAAATCGTGGATAGAGCAGTTGCTCTGCCCGATTTAAAAGGCCGAAATAGCCAGTAGTAAGTCGTTACTCTGCCCAAATTCAGCCTTTTCCAATCAAACAAACAACCAGAAATAAACAGTTACCCTGCCCCGATCCCGAGGCTGAAAAGTAACTTTCGGAGCGATTCGCCCAAATTCATACAACACACAACTTCAAAACCGCACTGCACTGCACGAAAAAAGACTCTCTCCCAGAGGGACAGGCGAGCACACCCTACGCCGTTTGTAAGCTTTTATTGTTAAAGTCTTTTATTTATATGTAATAGTATTATTTCAGTCCGGCCCAATGTAGATATATAAGCGCGGTTGTCTTTGCCCGGATTTTATTAGGAAATAGTACTAAATGTAGCCGTTATTATGGCAAAATATTTTTAGATGAGTTTGTATTTATTTACTTTATTTATTCAATAAAGTCTTTATTTGTAAATGTATTATTTCGGTCGGTTCAATACTAAAATATAAGCGATTATCTTTGCCGGATTTTATTAGGAAATAATACTAAAAAGAGCCGTTATAATGGCCAAATATTTTTAAATGTGTCTGTAATTATTGGAAAGAGACGGTTGCGAGTCCGTAAATAATGTGGCCACGAATGTATCTGTTTAATTTTCCCTTGTCAAAATAAGACCTTATTTATTTGCTAAGTAAATGTGACAATAAGCATACTTGACCAAAAAGCGTTTCGAGACCGAAAGGGCGAGTTGGGTGTCTAGCACCTTCCCAACTCGTAACTTAGCCTCCGAACCCGCTTTCTAAAATCTCTGGTTTTCTTTTCTGGTTTTCCTTTATTTTTGCCTTAAAATAAAGGTGGCGACTCTAAAACATTTTGGATCCAGTGGGGCCTCGCAACATCTTTCTTTGCACTTTCACGTTCTCCCCTAAACAAGGGAGAATGGGAATGGACAAGTGATGTATTCCTATGTCCTGGTATCCCCTAAATAAGGGATAACTTGACGTAGAAAACCCAAAGCACTCATAGTGATCCTAAATAGGCCATAAGGTTATTTTCATAAAATCCATAGTGGGGGCGTCGCAAAATTCTTTCTTGCACTTCTCTATTTTCCCTGAAAGATAAAGGGGAGAATGGGAATGGAAGAGTAATGCATTCCCATATCCTGTTATCCACGAAATAAGGGATAACTTGACATGGAAAACCATAAGTTCCCATATTGGATACAAAATTCACTCAGGGCAACCGAGGCACATTCCAACGTGCTAATATAGACAGCACTCCTCTCTCACTTTGGATTTCGTCTTCCCCTAAACAAGGGAGGGTGGAACGAGAGCAGTGGTGTCCCGCATCCGCACGTACGCGCACCCCTATCCAAGGGCGCGCGGGGCGCGGGAGCACATTCCCGGGAACCTCACACCGACGCCTCCCTTAATCTCATCCCCCTTTTTCTACTACGCGAACTCGCTCCCTATTCCCTCTCTCGTTGTTCTCCTTCGCCGAGTTCCTCCACCGCAACTCGATTGGCTGCATTGCTAAAGTAATTGCGCTCGAATTGCTCTCCAATTTTCCAGATCGATCTGGGTTACACCAATTTTTCAGATCTCCCTGGTCCATGCCTAGATATGGTCTTGTTAATCTTGATCTGCCCTCATTCTCTTTCTTGGAAAAATTAGAAACTGCAAAATTGGAACAGAGACAGCGGAGCCTTGTCCGACAATGGAAAAGGTGAGCGAAATTGGAGGGGGTGTTGGAACAAAGGCAAAGAGAGCATGACGGGGCTGGAGCTAGAGTACGACTTTGTTTAGAGATGGAGAGAGAGATGCCCGGCTGGAGATAGATTGGAGATGATGATGCTGGCTGGAGAAGATGAAATCGAGCGGAATCTGTGTGAGGAGAGGGCTGGAGAGAGAGACGGTGAAGACGATAGGAGATGAGGGGGCGATTTTTGCCAGAGATGGAGTAGGAAGGAGGTCAGTGATGGTGAGAGAGAGCTCGGAGAAGGAGGAGGAGGCTTGTTGGTGATTTTGGCCGGAGATGGGTTTTTTGGATTTGAAACCCAGGTACGGGTGCTTGGATTAAGGAATTGGTCTACAGCATTCTATCCAAATTAAGATTAAGGAATTGGTTACAACATCACAATTTTATCCTCTTATGTGAATTGATAATGAACGGGAATGGAAAATCAATAATAAATTAATACAAATAACCACACATTTTGAAAAATGTGGAATGACGAAGAAGACGAGGGCAAAATATGTATTTAACCGAAGTTAACGATCAAACTTAACGTCCATCCAAAAATTTGGTTATCATGCGAGATAAGTCCGGTACAGTGGCCGCTTCGATAATTTTGACGTCTCAGTGGCCTAATTACAACTTTTTGAAAAGTACAGTGGCCCAAAGATGCGTTTTGCTTTTTTTTTTCATCAATACTTGATTTTTTTCACACCCAATGTTGAAGCCCTATGTTTTTTGGGAAGTTGAAGAAGGTTTTTGGATGTGGAAGAAGGTTTTCACAACAAAAGTAGTGGAAGATGAAGGATAACAAGATATGTTGGAGAATAAAGAGGTTTATTTGTTGGAGAAAGAAGAAGGTTTTGAAGAACAATGGCTTGGGAAGAATGCGTATGTGTTGGGGAGTTTAGTTAGATATGAAGAGATAAACATTTTGAAGTTGGGAAGAAGGGAGAATATTTGTTTTTGGGTGAGGGGTTTACTTAGAGGTTTTCTGGTTTAAAAAAGTAGGATGGTGGTCTACTTATCAACTGCAAAGTATAATTGTCTTTAGACATAAGATTATTTTTACCACTAAGAAAAAAATAAAAATAAGAGATCAACTTGGAGGAACGATAAGTCTCAATAGCGCCAGTCTAAATTTAACACTCCATTATTTAGCCGTCATGTTTTAATTGCCGCTGTTGAGTGCGACTATAGTTATCTATTACGGAGTTTAAAAATTACCAACCCTTTAATTTTTTAAAACATGAATATCCAACGTTGAAATTCATAATAACAATTCATTTATGCTAACCGAATGAAATAACAAGGTAACAAACTGTCAGAAGGTTGCTAATGGTTTTCCTTTTCTATATTACGGGGACGTTGGGGAGGAGAGCCGAGATAACGTGAAATAATAAACTAACACGGTCTGAAGTATAAAATAATTGACAATATTTTTATTCTATGTATGTGGTAACATTGAATGTCCGTTTCTAAATGAACGTCTATTTTTAATATGATATATAGATTTATGAAGTTAAATGACTCTATTATAAATAGTTGTATATTTTATTCATTCGTTTCGGGTAAAAAGTTCGTTTAAAAATTAAGATTTTTAATAAAATGATAATTTTATATTTTAATATTTAAAAATTGACTCATTAAATAAAATATCTAAAAATATAATAATAGATTTTTTACCTGAAACGAAAGCAATATTTTTAACTTTACAAATATTCCCATGAGAGAGCGAGACCAACTTATTATGGGAGCTAAAAAATTAAAAGTCGAATGATAAATGTAAGTCCCAAAAAGTCAGAGTCACATAGTGAAACTCAATAAGAAATTACTCTATCTGTCTTGTACGAAGAGTTTTTCGTATTATTTTGAGATATTTCATTATAAAAATTTATTTTAAAAATTTATATTTATAATTTTTATAGCATTTTATTTTTACCATTACTTTAGTCATAAGCACATTGCTTTTGATTAAGTATAATTTTGTAATTATGACTAATTTCAATATTCTTAATATATCCAGTTACTAATTTAACTTATCAAATATAGGAATTCTTTGGTAGAACGGATGAAGTATTAACACTTTCTTAGGAATTCAAGGAATTATATTTGGTGAGTTTGCATGATTTAGTAGCTCAATTTTTTTCGTAGGGAGAATTACTTTGACTACGTTATTACTTTATCCACCATATTTGATATATATATATATATATATATATATATATATATATATATATATATATATATATATATATATATATGTGTGTGTGTGTGTGTGTGTGTGTGTATACACACTTCAAATTAATTTATATTAATTAATATTTTACTTCATCTTTTTTTTTATTGTATCGACAAATTATGACTAGCGTATAGAAAAACACACTAATATTGAAGTATGTTATCCTTATTTTGTTGTCTCCCAATATTACAAAAAGATATTTCTCAATAAAATATTGGAAAAAAAGATGGATGTATCAAATTACATTGACACTAAATATTTTTTTTTTTTAAAAAAGGTCCTTTTATAAAGGGTACATTATACAAAGTAGTAATTTTAATTTATTAGAATTAGAATATTATTATATTATCGTGTTCTTGTTCTAGATCATTCTTAAATAATACCAGATAACCATGTGTTATTATCAACTACGGTTCATAATAATATCCCTCTTCATCAATTTCATATGAAAATGTGTTTCTTATGAATTATGATGACGTTGAGGGTTGAAATATTTCGTAGAACCATTTAATGGCATGATGACTAAGCACATTTGTTTTAAACACCTCTCCTTCCATTCCAACCACCAAAGAAATTAGTTAACTTCGTTGTAGTTAAGCAACAATGACTTGTTGTGAACGCGATTAGGCATTAAGTGTTTCTAAATATTCGGCCAAAGACTTTAACATACTTTTTTTAGAATGAAGTAGGTCTCCTCTAATACTAATATCGTATTATGGATCTTAATTCGTAAAATAGAGTCTTACTTTCTCATAATTCAATTCATCAACACACTATGAGTCGAATCAAGAGTATCCGTTTTACATAAAATATTATAGAAATCCTCCATTCTTTTTTCAACTGTTAAAATCTTTTTTTGAAATATTGTTCACATATTGTCTTCTTCCACAACACTGGCCAACACTTTAGAGTTCAAATATCACGATTGTTGCGCAATAAAACATGAATCGACCTATACGAAATTGTAATGGACCAGTGCTTTGTTAGAGGATTTTCCAGTAGGGGCAAAGACGGATGAAGAGGAAGAAGAAGGTTTACAACAAAGGAGAAAGAAGAAGAAGTCGAATGGCATGAATGTCTGGTTCATTATAATTTGTAACGTAATGCATCAACTTTTACAGTGCGATACAAAATTGAATTATATAATTGAAATTGATACATCATGGTGCAAAAATTAATGCAACGCGATGCAAAGATTAAGTAATTAAAATTGATGTATCACGGTACGAAAATTGATGCAACGCGATACAAAATTGTGTTAGTTTATTAAAATTTATACATCGTGATGCAAAAAATGATTCAATTTAAATTAATGCATCACAATATAAAAATTTATGCATCGTAATGCATTTGAGTGAGTAATCTGTAGCGTGCCTTAGACTTATTAAGGGTATAGTAGTCTTCTTGCGATAGACTATATAAATATCTGTGTCTGTGGTGTAGTAAGCAACAATGACTTGTTGCGACCACAACCACAATTAGACATCGAGTGTTTTTTTAATATCGTCCCATTTTGTAAGTTAAATGTGGTGTTGTTAAGCAACAGTGACTTATTGACTTCTTGTGACTTCATCAATTTTAGGCATCCGAGTCTTTCTACATATCGCACTCATTTTTTAAAAAAATATTGTTTCTTTCTAAAATAAGTAATTAGTTTTTATCTATACTATCCGTTTCAGAGAAAAAAGTCTTCATTTTAAAATCAATTTTTTTAAGAAAATATTATTTTTAGTAGCTCATTAGTAATAAATGATATTTTTATACCTTAATTTTTAAAAATAGACTTTTTAAATAAAACATTCTAAAATGAAATAATAAACTATTTGCCCGAAACGAAGAAAGTACATAAAAACAAGAAAGTATTCTAATAATAGAAAGTTCCCCACCAAATACTATTTGCCAAAATAGAATGTAATTATTTATGTTCTTAGGGGTACATTTGTAATAAAGCTGAATTAGGCCACAATCTATTACTAATACCGTGTGTTGCCACCGTTTCATTTTGGTTGGTGTGATCGGTCATGTCCTGACAAATCACACAAATAAATACCGTCAATTTCCCCAACTCAACACATAGTTTCACACAAAAAAAAATCTATCAATTTACCTCTCACGCCTCACCAAAGAAAAAACTCCTTAAGCCCCTACCCGGCTATTGTTGCGTCATCGTTGTCTTCATCAGACTTCTCCGAGTAGCTTAAAGCAACCCCAAAACCCTATGTCTCAATGTCGTTGGCAATAACAGATCATCCTTGACATCTCTTAAATTCAAAGTCTTCTCTACATATGGCGGTGATTATAGGTTAGCCTTTGACACTCGCATGACTTTTACATGCGTGATTAAGCCCCTATCCTTCCTCAATTTTGAAACCCTTCTCTTCAGTATATATATATATATTATTTTATTTTATTTTTTATTGATTTTTTTTGTAGTCATTGTCGCGATTATATTTATGCCCCACCCTTCCCCACTTTTGAATTTTCTATATCGTGTCAGACAGATTAACATCCGTCGCTCAATTTTGCATCATATGGAAGTAGTCATTCGAGATAATTTCACTTCTAATACCTCAAGTAAGACCCAATTTTACATTTGGTACTCGTGTTATCTTGCTCATCAAAGTTCATTACAGACATTCGTGATTTTCATCACTTTTGGTACTTTCCATCACTTGACTCTCAAAGTCAAACGATTAACCTGCTATCCCAAGTTAGCAACCGGTTGATCTTGGCAACAGAGGTATCGAATGTGAAATTGAGCTATACTTAGGGTACCAAAATTGAAATTATCGCAAAAGCTAGTCAGTTTTCAACTTGTTATAGTAGGTTACATGCAAGTATTTCACGTGCAATAGACAAAAAGTATAAAAATTGATTGAAATGAGTAACATTGCTAATGAACATTAATGATCTCGATACCAGGGTACCAAATGTGAAATTGGGTTATACTTGGAGTACGAAAAGTAAAATTATCCCCAGTTATTCTCTCAATAGCTTAAAGAAGCAACAACTTAAACCTCGATGAGTGGACTAAATTGACTTTAGCTGTAAAAATTTGATTGTGTTATTATATCTGGAAAAAGGATTTTCTTTGACGAAAATACTACGATACCCTTAACGAATCGAAGATGCGCTACAGATCTCACTTACTCGGTGTATCGCGATACACGAAATTCAATTGCAAGGCATGATTTTGATTAATGCTTATGTGCATCATAGGCACAAATCATGAATTGCAACGCATACAATTATGCATCAAAATCTCTCATTTCATAATGATGCATGGGACTCCAAATTGATGCATCACAAACCAAAGTCACGACATCACAATTGAAATTTGATGCATCGTGATGCAAACTGGTTTCCACTACATCTTTTCCGCATTTTTCTTCATCCTCGTCCATCATAAGCCTTCTTCTTCCTCCTCTGCTTGTTCCTTTTGAAAATATTCCAACCCAACCCAAATCTATTCCAGTATCGTACTCAATGAATCAGGAAATGGTTTACCATTCGGGGAGTACTTTTGTTGCATAATAATTGTAATTTTTGAACAATTTAGAAAAAATACGTTGAACATGTGAAAGAAATGTTGGTTAGTGCTGTGGAAGAAACGATTTGGGCATTGCAGGAACAAAATTTCAAAAGTATATTTTTTATAATTTTTAAAAGGGATAATTACATTAAAAAAAACCCCGACCTATTTTAGGTATTGCAAATTAAACCTTGACAATTGTTTATAGGCTTATTGAAGCCCAGCCTATTTTTTATGTTTCAATTAGAACCCTCCGTCCATTTAATCTGTTAAATGGTAACGGTTTGCTGAGTAGGATGCCAACGTGGCATCCTACGTGGCCAATTTTATTTCATTATAAACCTTGTACAAATTTTGTAATTTCATAAAAAAAAACCCTAAAATTTATCTTCACCAAATAAAGCCTTAAAATTTAAAATAAATAATTATTTATATACCAATTTCATTTTAAGAAAATAAAGTTATTTTTTTAGAAAATAGAGCTCAAAATATGATGCAAGTTCCAATGAGTATTTAATATTTAATACACATCCGATCCTAAATAATCATCATGTTTGATTTCGCACACAAATTAAGAAAAACAAATTATCTCTATTATAATATTGGTATAACTTGTATAAAGTATTTATTTAATATGTAATATTTTAATAAAAATTAAAAATTAACATATTTGTTTTAACATTTATTTGTAACATTTAATATTATGTTTAAAACTATAATTTTAAATTATAAATTTTCTTAAAGAAGTTAAAAACTAATTAAAGTAAAATTTGTTACCCATTTGATATTTTAGATATTTTTAAATTATAGTTGTTTAAAAAAGGATTAAATAATTATTTGGTCCCTGATTTATACACAAAATATGCGTTTGGTCCCACTATTTTTTTCTGTATTCGTTTGGTCCTTGAACTCAACTTTTGCTGTGAGATTCCTCCTTTACGGGGTTACCGTGAGATTTTTCGTCTATATTTATTTGAAATTCCAAATTTGCCCTTAATAGAGATGTTGGTGACATTCAGCTTCCTTGTCCTCCCTCCAGTCATCATTTCCAATTCCCCCATTCCACAACCATGGCAGCCGTTCCAACTCAACTCCAACTCGCACAAATCGTGACCATCCTCGGCCCCGACCAAGCTTTCTTCGAAACCTTAATCTCCCACCTCATGTCCGTCGCCAATGACCAGCGTTCTGAAGCCGAAGCCCTCTTCAACCTCTATAAACAAACCCACCCCGACACCCTCTCTCTCAAGCTCTCCCACCTCCTTCACTCCTCCCCACACCCCGAGGCACACACCATTTCTGCCATCCTCCTCCGTAAGCTCCTCACACGTGACGATTCCTATCTATATATCCTTCCCTCTCTCTCACCACCCAATCAACCCTCAAATCGGCTCTCCTCAATGCCGTCATCAACGAATCCAACAAAACCATCACCAAAAAGCTATGCGACACCGTATCCGAGTTCGCCGCTTCGGTTGCCCTCGAAAATGGCTGGCCGGAGCTGTTGCCGTTTATGTTCAATCGCATTAGTTCTGACAATCCTAAGCATAAGGAGAACGCGTTGCTGATTTTCACCCATTTGGCTCAGTATATTGGGGAAACCCTAATTTCAGAGTGGGAAAAGTTTCATAATTTGTTGCCATTGATGATGGAAACAGATCTCAAGCGAACAGATATAGAGAGAGAGAATGAAAGATCGATGGTAGACGGGGGTTTTGGTCGGGGCAGGAGGGAAGTCGCTTGGGGATATGACGGATTTGGGGTCAGCGAAAGAAATCCAAGGAGGCTGGCAGCTATGGTGGAGATGCGCCGAAGATGGAGGAGATGGGAGCCGAATCTGGGCTTGAAGTTGGCGAGGGGAGGAGTGATGGAGATGGGGCTATGGCGGATTTTGGGAGATTGTAGCGTAAGAGATGAGATAGAGAGAGAGGGAGATCGTTGTTTGATAATAAAGTTGACCAATTCCTACTCCATCTTCATGTTGGGAGAAGAAGGAGATCTAGTTTCTATCTTCATAAGATGCCCTTAAATGTAATGGTAAATTTGGAATTTAAAATAAATATAGACGGAAAATCTCATGGTAACCACGTAAAGGGGGAGTCTCTTAACAAAAATCGAGTTTAAGGACCAAACACATTTTTAAAAAAATAGTGGGACCAAATGTATATTTTGTGTATAGTTCAGGAACCAAATAATTATTTAATCTTTTTTTAAACAACTATAATTTAAAATTTTCTAAAATATCAAATGGGTAACAAATTTTACTTTAATTAGTTTTTAACTTCTTTAAGAAAATTTATAATTTAAAATTATAGTTTTAAACATAATATTAAATGTTACAAATAAATTTTAAAACAAATATATTAATTTTTAATTTTTATTAAAATATTACATATTAAATAAATACTTTATACAAATTATACCAATATTATAATAGAGATAATTTGTTTTTCTTAATTTGTGTGCGAAATCAAACATGATGATTATTTAGGATCGGATGTGTATTAAATATTAAATACTCATTGGAACTTGCATCATATTTTGAGCCCTATTTTCTATAAAAAAAATAACTTTATTTTCTTAAAATGAAATAGGTATGTAAATAACTATTTATTTTAAATTTTAAGGTTTTATTTTGCGAAAATAAATTTTAGGGTTTTTAATGAAATTACAAAATTTGTACAAGGTTTATAATGAAATAAAATTAGCCACGTAGGATGCCACGTTGGCATCCTACTCAGCAAATCGTTACCATTTAACGGATTAAATGGACGGAAGGTTCTAATTGAAACATAAATAATAGGCTGAGTTTCAATAAACCTATAAATAATTGTCAGGGTTCAATTTGCAATACCTAAAATAAGTCGGAGTTTTATATGCAATTATCCATTTTTAAAACATAAGGGAGACTTGAGTGGTTAAAAAGTTGATAAAATGTGCTGGCCAACAATATCCTCTTTTTTTTCTTCTCTTGCTCTCCTCCTCTTTATATAGAGGAACACATATGATGAAGATGGACGCCCTTTGCAATGTTATTAGATTATTTTATAATCGTATTTAGGACCTTGCCAAATTTTACTTCAAATTGTATACTCTGTGTCTCTATCCATTCCAATCCCCTTTTCTTATTAAAAAGTCAATTTAAAACATTATCAAACATACACTTCTAATTTTTTAGAGTAACAGTTCAGTCATTACAATTTTTTGAATTCCAAAAGAATAAGCAAATTTTTTTCTATACCAAAAAAATATCAAACTACCATTTAACATTTCGCAAACATTACAAAAAGGATTTTTTCAACCTCATTACAAAAAGATTGCATGCATCTTTTTTGAATAATATATTTATATATAGTAGAGCTCCTGTAAGACCGTCTTATATATTTTAATTTGTAAAATGACGCTCCAATCTCTCACAACTTAACCCACCAACAAATGATTAGTCGGGTCAATGAAATTTGTATTACATAAACTACGAGTCTGAATTTGTTCACCAACGCCAAGTGTTGGTGAACAATTCCTACGCTCTCATTGGTCCATAGATAATCACTATTTGGGTATTTCCTTTAATTAAAAATCTTAACAATTTTCAATTACCTAAAATACTCATTTTCCAAATAAAATAAAATTAGGATGAATTACCTTGATTTGATCGATTACCATAGTTTTATTGTCGAATCAATTTATTTAGTTCTATGATTAGTTTGGAACTTTTATGAGATTAATTTGTTTGAGGCATCTTTTTTGAAGAAATAACTAGACATGATCTGCAAAAGTATTAATGGTTTTTGTATTTTGTTTAATACTTTTTTAATTGAATATGTTTAAAACCATAAGGGTGAATAAAATAATACATTTCTTCGACGGATTTTTTTTATCAAATATTTGTAAAACCGTTTGGGTGAATAAAATATGTTTGAAACAAATTAGGTGAATAAACTAGACTTTTGTATTTGGTAAAATCTAACTACCCAAGAATCACAAATTTCAACAAAATTGTGCTTCCCAAATTTACATTCAGTTAATAACATGTTGACACATGAGGTGTGGACGAAGTTGGAACGATATTTAAAAATTATTGATCAAACCTAATATTATTACATCTAATTTAATGAAATCGCTGCATAAAACGAACATTTTATGATTAATTCTTGTGGGAGAAACATTTTTGGTACTTTTTAAAAGTCGTTTTCTTTTTCCAATATGATCATAATCAAAAGTTTTATGATTAATTGATCAAATCAAGGTAATTGACTCTTATTAAATCTTTATTTGAAAAAAGAGTATTTTACGTAATTGAAAATTGTTATGATTTTAAATAAAAAGAAAAATCCAAATATTAAAAATAATACAAAAAATAGTGATTAGCTATGGATCAATGAGAGTGTTGGTATCGTTCACCAACACTTAGCGTTGGTATTGTTCACCAAGACTTAGCATTGGTATTGTTTCCAACACTTAGCGTTAGTGAACAAATTCAGACTCAATTAGTACCTTCATGAGTGAGAGTAATCAAGAGAGAGAGAGAGAGAGAGAGAGAGAGAGCATGATATATGAGAAACTCAGGAAAAGATTACATTTCTAAACCAAAACTCAAACAGTAATTCTCATTCCCTAAATTAGTATCCATTTTTGTGAATTGATATTGAATTATGAGTGGTAACCGGGTCGGTACCTTTTGAATATATTATAACTTCTCCAGTCAACTTTATTTTTATTCAACTGGTAAAATATACTTTTGGGGACAAAATGTCGAAGATACCATTAATGAATAAAATACACACACACAAATTCACTGCCCAAAATTGGGCATCGCAATGCAAAATATGAGCATTTCAATAGATAATTTGAAGTCTGCCCAAATTTGGGCATCACAATGGACAATTTGAAGTCTGTCCAAATTTGGGCATCACAATGCAAAAATCTCCGCCCAAATTTGGGCCTCACAATATAAAAATTAGCCATCGCTTTGAGGCTTGAACACCCAAAAACGTTCAAAACTCCTCAAATCTGAAAGTGATTACCTTAACCCCCCCCCCCTAACACATACACATAAAACCCAACCAAGGTGGAATAGATGATTATGCAATATGAGAATATTGCGACTTTAGATCGACAATATTTGGAATTTGTTATTGTAGATTTACGATTACATTCATTTTATATTTTTGGGGCAAATCTTCACTTTGGATCTAGAGTAGAGAAGACGGTCAGATGAGTGAAGGGAGTTTCTCCCTCCCCCCAGAGTGAAGACCACAAGAGAAGGCTGAAGAGGCTCTCCTTGTTTAGAGCAGAAAAATACGGGGAAAAGAAGTATTCAAAGTGCTAATATGCCCTTTAATTATAAGAAAGAAAAAGCATAGATTGTCACTACAACAGACTAAGAAGTTCTATTAAAACAATTATCATGTCCATTTTTATTAATTTTTTGGCAAGATGTTTATGTGTGTTATTTGGAATAAGAATATTGGTCAAATGTCAGCGGATCCCTTTCAGAGCCTACAACGCGAAGAATACGGGCATCGGAGCCTATGACGCAAAAAATACGGGCATCAGAAGAAAGGTACGATGCAAAAAAAAAAAAGGGGCATTGCAACATCCGATGCAAGCCCTTTTGCCGAGATTTGGAAATGATTTTCTTCCTTCTTTTTTATTGCCTCTCTGTTTGTGCTTTTGTAGCCACTTTATCCGCTATAAAAAAAGAAAGAAAGAAAAAAAGTCTAATCTTAAGATGCAGCTATGAAAAGAAATTGATGTGCTAAGTTTCGCCGGCATATCAGATACCATTCGATCTGACTCTCTCCCTCAAAAGGGAGGCTTGCTATCAGGAGATCAAGGAGGTATCTTGGATCTACACTATTAGAGTCCAGTGATCAGTCCCGAGAGGATTGAAGAAAGCAGAACCCTCTTTGGTTGGGAAGAGAAATAGGCAAGGTAGCCTAACTAATCAACTAAGATCTTCTCTTCGAGGATAATTGAGCAGCTTTGGACCAAAATCATCAAGCATCACATTGGTTTGTCTGTCAAAGACATAGTGTCTGAGAGAAGAAATGATGAAAAGAAAATAGAGAAGAAAAGAAAAGAGAAATGAGGAGAGAAGGAGTGCGGAGGCAGATAGGAGGGAAAAGAAAAATGTCCGGTTTGTCAGAAGAGGATTTATGGACTGAGGTAGGTGAGAGGGCACTTGGTGAAGAAATTAACCAAAATGGACTTATGCGGTTGAAAATAAAAAAGGAGCACTACAACGATTACAATTTCTGGAAAAAGGATCGGTCCGCAATTATTCCTGGAATTATTGATATTGGGACAAACTTGAACACTAGATTTTAGGGTGATAACTAGGCCGGTACCAAGCGGTGTAATTATAACCAAAAAAGTCTATCATTATTTTTTTAAACCGCTACAGTCCACTTTTTGGAGGAATACGACGAAAATACCCTCAATGAAGGAAAGACGCGCACACAAAACGACTGACCCAATTGTGCGTCGGTAAAAAAAATTGGGCGTCGCTCAAATATTTTTGGGTGTTAGTAAAATTTTGTGGGCGTCGCTCAAAAGCCACTGTCCAAATTTGGGCTTCGTAATTAAAAAATTAGACATCGTAATGCAAAAATTGGGCTTCGTAATGCATTTGGGCTTCGCAATGCAAAAAACCGCCGCCCAAAAAACCACTTCATCATCAATATGCCTATTCACCAATTTCCGTTTCTTGAATGGAATTATTTACACAATATGTTTTTTCTCTTTCCAACACCTCTCATTCTCTCTCCCCATTTTGCTTTCCTTTCATTCATTTCCAATAGTGGTGGCACTGGAGGTGGGGCGACTGAACTTGTGCTACAAACACTAGGCCCAGGAAGAGGAAGAAGAGCTGGAAAAGCTTCCACCACTCCTTCTTTTGGAAGTCAACCGCTCATTTCTTTTCGAGGGTTTTTTTTCGAAATGGAGTTGGATAATGGTGTTTTATGGCCTGAAGTGTAGTTTCTTTGGAGATTGGGTTCACATTGTGGTGCCCACTGTCGTATTCTGCCATTGGAGACTAGGAAGAACGGCAAGAACATGGAAGAGACTAGCCAACAAGTATGTTGCATCGTAAGTTCCGACGCGCCGCAATTTAGGCATCGTTGCCTCCGATGTTGGTATCAATTGTTGCGATGTTGGCGTTAGTTGTTGTGATTCTTGCATCATATGGTGTAAATAGGGATATTTTTAGATCCTTCGTAATCAAGGGATTGTCACCTACGACGCAAAGCATCTTCAGTAAAGAAGGAATCCAATCCACCATAAAGCTACTCTCGTAAAATCTTCACTTACTAACAGATTGGTCAAGAAAGTAGATCGCCAACATCTTCCAAGGTTCTGCCCAAGGTGATGGGTACTGCTATTACTGGAACGAGAAAGGCTTCCTTTCCTGGTTCTTTTTAATAACACTTTTTTTTTTTTGAGAAATTTGTGGATGGAATGATAAAGGTGGGCAGTTGAACGTGTTAACAAGTAGACAATTTATTTGATTTCGTTCTCATTCATGTAGGCAGTGAATCGGGTTTATGGGGAATGACTATGAAATTTTGGAGAATGAAGGACGGGAGGAGGAGTGGCATTTTAGGAAGAAATTAATGAAAATGAACTTATGCGGTTGAGAAAAAAAAAGGCACCAGAACAATTATAATTTCATAAAAGTGTACCGACCCACAATTATTCCTAGGTTTTAGGAGGGAGTGAAATTCATCATTAAGGTTGTCAAGTCGCACTTGTCATAGTTGGACTTGGAAAAGAGTCTTGTCTTGGAGTCGACCTACTTGGGGGAGGATTAAAGTCTCGGAGAAATTGCTGGCCGGTCCAATTTTTGAAGTTTCTAATCGTTAAAGTACCTTTTTTTTCAACTGGAAAATATCAACTTTTGGTGGCAAAATGACTACGATACCCTTAATGAACCGTAGGCGCGCTATGAAGGACATTATTTTTGCATCGCGGTTCATCAATTTTACTACATTAATTTTTGCACTACGGTTCAATAGTTTAATTGTCTAGTTTAACTACACCACAACTCATCAATTTTATTGCATTAATTTTGTACCACAGTTCAATAGTTTAACTTCCTAATCTAATTGCACCGCAGTTCATCAATTTTATTGCATTAATTTTTACATCATGGTTCAATAGTTTAACTGCGTAGTCCAATTTTGCATTGCAGTTTATAAATTTTATTACATTAATTTTGCATCGCGGTTCATCAATTTTATTGTATTAATTTTGCAGCGCGGTTCAATAGTTTAACTGTCTAGCCTAACACCGCGGTTCAAAATCGTAATGAAATAGATTCAATAAACCCATACAAAATTCAGATTAGATTCAATAAACTTACTTTGAGACACGAAAGAGGGGCCTTTCAAACGCTTGACCTTAGATTTGTCCAGATTTGTGATCGCGCGAGGGAGGGAGTTTCAGACTCGAACTTGGTAGATCTAACAGTGCAATTGTTGGAGTGGAGAGAGAAACCGGAGCATGGACGCAAATGAGAGATTGCTCGTCGACGATGGGGATGGTGATGGCGATGGTTGCGCTAGAGGCTGAAACTTGGATGGGGGGAGGTCGTACTCGTTGATGGAGATTGGAGAGAGAGCGAGACTGAACGATATGGGATAGAGAATTGAATTGAATGGGGAAATGATGAGTTTGGGATTCAAGTTAGGTGACAGTGGGGAATGTGAACGATACCTAAATTTTTCCTTGCGATGTCTAAATTTGAGCAGTGGCTTTTGTATGCGACGCCCAAAATTTTTAACGACCCCCCAAAAAAAATTACCGACGCCCAAAATTTTCTAGCGATGCCCAAATTAAGACAATGACTTTGTGTGTGCGTCAAACACCCTTATTTAGTCCTTTTGTTAGTCTCAAAGGGCACAATAATAAGCTAGAAGGGGGGGGGGGGTTGAATAGCTTATTTAACACTTAAAACTTTTTGTATATATTCCTACAACAAGCACTTGTAATCTATTGAAAAGATTGAAGTAGCGGAAGTCTTGCAAGGAAGACAGACTAAGTCTCTACTGGTGAAGCATTACCGGTAGACTTAGCTGTTTACTCAAGTTTGCTGCTTAAGGAGTAAATTAACTGTTATGAAAATATTGTAAAGCAGTAAGTAAAGAACACACATATTTTGAGATGGTTCGCACTATAAAGAGTGCTACGTCCACCACCAAGGCAGTCAACCTTGGATTTAAATGTGCACTATATTTTCAACTAGTTCTATTACAGAATTGTCTAATGGATCGTATACAAAATATTTGACTTGTATTTAGAGTTAGGGAAATTGAATATCTTAAAAGCGGAATATTCAATATGCAGAAGAATAGTAGTAAGAACAACAATAAGAAGTAAATGATTAACAGTTGATGCAGATCTTCTTGTTGTTGTTGAGGACTTCTTTGATTAGTTAATGATCTCTTGAATGCACTGAGTATAAAGCTTGATGTTGTTGGATAGATTTAGAACATTGTTTTCGTCAGTCTTTAATGACAGTATTTATAGTTGGGCATTCTTGAGATCGTTGGAGAAGACGAAGAGAGTAACAGCTCTATTAGGTTGAATGCATTAAATGCCTAGAGATGTTTTGATGATTTCATCTTCAACTGATGCTGAACAGGGAATGGCAAAGAGTTGTTTGCAGCAATGGGCAGGTGAGCAATCAGAGTTGCAGACCTGCAATAGTTGGTACAGTCTGTATGTGTCAGTCTGTTCACCTGCTCTATCACTTTTTAGAAGGCGAAAGTCTTCATGGTTTTTCGGAAAAGCTGGAGGGACGTGTCTGAGAAGTCAAGCACTAATCTAGAGATAATTTAAATTCAAATTCAAATTGAATTAGACTGAATTAAAATAATCCACCAAAGCTTGATGTATTGAAGAGTTGGACACGTCATGCAGTCCGAGTGCAGATGAGGTTTGCCGCTGGAGACTGCTTGAAGTCTTCTGGTGAAGCCTTCAGCCGAAGTCTTCCATTGAACTTGTGAAGTCTATAAAAACTAGTCTAAGGCAAAGTTGTATACTTAGTTACCACGCTAACTGGTACGCAGCCCATTTAGCCACTAAGTATAGAACTTAAAGTAATGAATGAACAAATGCAAATCAAGATATAGTGAGAAACAACAATCTCCTCCTATTTGCTTCTCGTTATCATTACTTACAAGTGAGGGCTATGAAAACTTTAAGATAGATAATAGCATGTCAGAAAAAGTATTTTTGGTTTTAAAACAACAGACATGCTTTTATCAAAAAGAAAGTGCCTCAAGTGTACAACTAATCTAAGTGCTTACAAACGGAAGAAATGAAGGAAAAGCACAAGGATTAGAAATAAACAGTTCAAATAAATTTAAACTAGATGTTTTAAATTCTAAGCAGATATATGAATTTAAATAGCAAGAATTTAAATAGTAGACTGTTTTTGAAAAGAATAAGCTTCTGTTTTTTAAACGAGAAGTTTAATTCTACAGAGTTTTCAAAAACAAGATAGGTGCAAAGGATAGGGATAGAAAGATATGAGCTACCATGGCCTTTTTCCCTTTCCTTTGGCTGCTCCGTCAGCTGCCTCTCTTTCGCGGCGCTGACGCTCGAGTTCTTAAACTCTTCTTGTGTATTCTTCATCAGCGGAGGTTGGTGGTCTGGTAGGGCGAGAACGGTAGTTGAGTTCTTCACGTAGTCTGTTGTTCTCCTCCATCAGAGTTCGGTTCATGGACCTTAGTTGTCTCTCCTCCATGATGGCCAGATCGCGGTCACGCTCAGCATTGATACGATCATGCGATGAATTGAGAGCGAGATCGTTGAGCTCTAAAACATGAGGGCGTCCGTGACCCAGGTGAAGGGTTATGCTTTGGAAGAGCTGATAGAAGAGAGTAGAGCAGAGTCTGATGCACTCGTTGTGTTGAGCTTCCATGTTGATCTTGAGATCAGTAGACTCATGTCGCATTTCTCCAAACTTGGTCCACACATCCTCTTGAAATTGGCGAAGGATGGCGGCATTCCTATCGACAGCCTTGGACATTGCAGTTACAATTTTGGCAGCAGCTGTGGAGATACTGGTAAGCTCTCCCAGCCTGTTGTAAATGGCGTCTAGGCGGTGAAGGATTTCTGAGTTGGCGAGTTGGGATGGAGAAGGGGCGAGGCCTATATGAATGTGCTCAATGCCGGCAGACGAGGCGACATCGGTAGAGCTGACAGGACAGAAGGGCTACTGGATAGGTGTAGTGTTGGAGGTTGAGGTTGAGTCGCGTGTAGGGAAGGTGTGAGTAGAAGATTATTTAGATGAAGGAGGGGAGGGGGAGGATCAAGTTCAATATCAGTGTCAGAGTTATCATTGATAATTGAAGGTGTTGGGAGTGGGTCGGTAGAGAACCAGAAGGAGGGGGCAGGATACAAAAGGGATTTTGGTTTTATTGGGGTAAGTTGTGTAGAGGTTTAGGGGAAGAGATTTGCTGCCAACGAAAGTTCAAATAAGAACTTCGTGGCAGCAAAGTTTAGGGATTGTTGAAATCGGGCAGTAGTGGTGTTGGTTTGATTTTGTTCGGATAGTGTAGTTGGTTGGTTAGATTTCGAAGGGGTGAAGATGGGGTAGATGGGTTTGGAGAGTAGTTGAAGGGAGAAGGAGGGGCTGGAGAGTGTGATCTGGTAGGCTCCTCCTGAGGGATAGGCTCCTCCGGAGGGGTTGATTCCCTATGAGTAGATGACAGAGTAGGATTGGGTTGTGAAAGGGTAGAAGGTTGGGTGCCAGCAGACTTCCTTCGCTACCTCAGCTGCTGAACAAGAGATCCAGCTGCTTCATCGGCAGTAGGGAAAGGGTTTGCTGGTGGCTTGGTTGGCAGGCCTTTATGCAATCACCTACGTTTAGGCTTGGGTGGAGGTGAAGGTTGGTCAGATGATGGTTTTCATTTTGGAGTTTTGGGATGGCTTAGGAATGGACGGAGTTGGTTCATGGTTGGATGGCTGGGGAGACGATGGTTGTCCAGCAGCAGCTGAGGAGCTGCCAGCAGACTTGTCACGTCTACTGGCCTTGAGTTCCTCACGAATCCATTTGGCCTGAAGCTCGTCTAGATCCGCTTCCTGCCTAGCCTTGTTGGCAGTATCAGCCTTGGTCTTGGCAACTATATCAGCCAAGCTTTCTGTTTCATTTGGTGAGAAACCAGTCGCCTTCATGACCTTAGCAGCCTGTCTTCGTTTCAACAAGAGCTCTGCCTCATCAGCTAAGTCTCTGACCACTTGTAGTATGCCATGGTCAACGGCAGAGGTTGGCTTGTTGGAAGCTCCTTTGCCTGTACGAGCAGCTTTTCTGGCTACATCATACGCGTCCATATCGAAGCGCATATCCATCATAGGAGTAGGCTTGGCTACTTTTTCAGCAGCAATATTCGGTAGCCCTCGTTGCTGCCGCCTCTTGTTCTCGTACTCAATGTACTTGTTAAAGAAGGTAGCCGTCATCTACTTATCCTTGTTCACATTTATGAGCTCATCTTTAGTAATGGTAGAGTTGATTTCTTACGTATCCCTTAGCAGGGAGTTGATGAGCCTGACAAAGGGCCTCTTGTAGGATGAACTGTGCTTCACGTTGGTAATGTAGTTTCTCAGCTCGTTGAAGATGATAACGCCGTAGTTGAGGTGAGTCCTCTGTTAAATGGCGCTTGTGAGATTGAGCTGTTGGGCTGTGAAGTTGTCATGCGCTCCATTCTTGAACAGAAGAGATTTGTCCAAATAGATGGAACAAGAGACATCCAAGGGAAAGACATTTCTCAACATTTTGCCTTGAGGTTCCCTCGGAGTATTGGTTCCCCTCATTGCTTCCCAGGCTCTGTTAGCCGCAGCAATGAATATCTCAATGTCTCCGCCATAGTGAACACCAATGATTTTGGATATCACCCGTGCAGATAGAGAGAAGGGACGTCCACGAATCCATCCACGAATTGCAGAAGGAGTCTGTGGATTTATCTTCATGCGCTGGTAGAATTCCTCAGCGAGAAGATTGCTGTAGTCTTTGTCGTGGAGACAGAAGATGGGTAGAATTCCAGACTCGTTCATGTCGTCGTACATCTTAGCCCCGACGACGAATGTCCGAACAGTTTTCAGGTCAATGCACATGCCTGACAGGTACATTTTTGGGTCCAGCTACATAATAATGTAGTGAGGAGGAGGATAGAGAGGAAACCCAGAGAGGTTGACAGAAGGGTCAGGATGAATGACGCTTTCCGGGTCAAACACCTTCCTCTTGCCGGTATTCAATTTTGCAGATGATTTCACCTACAAAAGTCATTTTCAGGAATTAGGGCTTTTCCTGAAACAAAACAAACAACCAAAGATTTTATTTTTTTTAAGAAATAAAATAAATTTTCAGACTGAAAATTTTGAAACTATTGAATGTTTGAACAGTTAAAAACAGAGAAACATTAACAGATGATTCTCAAAAAAATGAGTATTCAAAGTATAGATAGCACTGTTTGTTTCAAGGTTTTGAAATAACAACAATGGCGGAAACCATCAAGATACGCAAAGCGTCTTTTCGAATTCCTCAATAATATGACTCAAAAAAAGAAATTTTAAGCATAAATCAAAAGATAGTAATCCAATGAATGTCAAAAATCTTACCATTGTTGCTGTAAGGAAGAAGAAGCAAAGAATAATCGGAGAGAGAGAAAGCAGTTGCATAAAAGAATGAAGGGTTTGTGTAGAGAGAGAAAATCTGAGAAAGAGGGTTTGTGAAAGTTTTGAAAAAGGCAGTTCAAAATATACTTAAAGAACGAGAAAAGTTCTTTTTACCGAAAATACCTTGGATGATTGACAGGTGTCTTTCAAAAGACTTTTAACTTTTAGATATTTTCAAAAAGTGGTACAAAGTGACTTTTAAACCCCTTAGCCTTTTTAGAAAAACCTTTTACCCTTAATAGACTTATAATTTGAGATACTAACTTGGACTTTGACGTAGTTGAGCTATATCATTTAACAAAGTTAGTAACAATTAAGTCTGCCGGTATGAAAGAAAGCTTGTAAATTTTTTAAAAATTAAATTTTAGGCTGTAGGATCAATCATACCTAGATTTCTCTTTAAATAAGCAAACCTGGCAGTATCCAGTGGCTTGGTGAGAATATTAGCCAATTGATGTTAAGTTGGAACGTATTCCAAACTGATGTTACATTTTTCCACATGATCTTTGAGGAAATGATAACGGATATCAATGTGCTTTGTCTTTGAGTGCATCGATCACTGGATTCTTTGAGACTGAAATTGCCGAAGTGTTGTCACACATAATGGGACAATTTCTAGTCTTGATGTTGTAATCCACGAGTTGCTGCTTCATCCAAAGTAGTTGAGAGCAACAGCTGCTGGTAGCAATGTATTCTGCCTCAGTGGTTGAGTTTGCAACTAATCCTTGCTTCTTGCATGACCATGAGACAAGTCTATTTCCAAGAAATTGACAGGTCCTACTGGTGCTTCTTCTGCTAACTTTGCAGGCTGCATAGTCTGCATCTGAGTACCCAACTAAATCGAAGTTGTTTCGTTTTGAATACTAGATACCCAGATTTGTAATGGTTGAAACATATCTAATGATACGTTTTGCAGCAAGCAAATGTGATTTCTTTGGATCTGCCTGAAATCTAGCACAAACACAAACAACAAACATTATATCAGGTCTACTGGCAGTAAGGTAAAGAAGTGAACCTATGATTTCTCGATACTTGGTCACGTTCTCTTGCTTTCCCTTCTCATCTTTGTCAAGATGGCAGTCGGTAGACATTGGAGTCTCGAATCCTTTAACTGAATCAAGACCAAATTTCTTGATAAGTTCCTTTGCATATTTATTTGGTTTGGCTAATGAAGATCCCGTCTGAAGTCTGTTGAATCTGAAGTCCTAAAAAGTAGGTGAGCTCTCCCATCATGCTCATCTTGAACTTGTTTTGCATCAGCTTCTCGAATCTCTTGCACAGGCTTTGATTTGTTGATCCAAAGATAATGTCGTCCACATAGATTTGTACCAGAAGAGAATGACCCTTGTGCCTGAGGATGAATAGAGTTGTGTCTATTCTTCCTCTTACGAATCCTTGTTCAATTAAGAATTTAGATAGAGTTTCGTACCAAGCTCTAGGAGTTTGTTTGAGGCCATAGAGTGCTTTCTTGAGTCGATATACTTGATCCTGCTTGTCTTGGATGACAAAACCTGGAGGTTGTTCAACATATACCGTTACCTGAAGATCACCATTGAGAAAGACACTTTTTATATCCATCTGATATACTTTGAAGTCCATGAACGACGCATAGGCTAGAAAGAGTCTGATTGCCTCTAATCTGGCAATAGGAGCAAATGTTTCATCGTAGTCAATTCCTTCTTCCTGTCGTTAGCCTTGAGCAACCAGTCTAGCTTTGTTTTTTGTGACATTTCCATCTTCATCTCTCTTGTTTCTGAATACCCACTTGGTGCCTATAACTGGGTGGCCAGTAGGTCTTTGAACTAAGCTCCACACTTTGAATCTTTCAAACTGGTTCAGCTCCTCTTGCATAGCTTCAATCCAGTAATGGTCTTTGATAGCTTCATCAATCTTCTTTGGCTCGAGTTTAGATACGAATGCGAAGGCAAACATAGTCTCATTTCGAGCGCCACTTCTCGTTCAAACTCCTGAGTTGAGATCACCAATTATTTGAAAGATGGGGTGATTCTTGTTTCAATAATAGCTGGAGGAAGATCACTTCTGGTGAGTTCTTCCCTTAACGAATCTGGAGAAGGTAGAGAAGGGGATTCACCAAAATCGGGTTCAGAAGAGATAGAATCTTCGAGACCTTCATTTTCTGGTGGACAAGAAGGGTGAGTGATCTGCAAAGGTATTTGGGGTAGAACAGAGGAGATGGGTTCAGGGTCACTAGAAGGGTTGGAAGAGGTACCAGTAGAGTTAAAGTCTGCTGGTGCTGGATTAGCAGAACTAGATGGGTCTACAGTTGGAGGATTCTGAGGTGATGTAGAAGTAGAAACTCTATTTGTACTTGTCTCAACATCATCAGAATCATCAGCAACATTTGGAGCCTTTCGAGGCTCTAATAAATCATATTCATCAAAAGTAACATGCATAGATTCTATCATTTTTAAAGAAGTTTTGTTGAATATGCGAAATGTTTCTGAATGATTGGAATAGCCTAGAAAAATTCCTTCGTCTGATTTTGAATCAAATTTGTCTCTATATTCTCTTCCATTGTATAGAGCAAAACATTTACAGCCGAAGATTTTGAAAAATCCAATATTTGGGGATATTCCTCTCCATATTTCATATGGAGTTTTATTATGAAATTTGTTTACCAGGGATCGATTTTGGGTAAAACAGACAGATTTAACAGCTTCTGCCCAGAAGTATTTTGGATGTCTAGCTTCTGCCAGCATAGTTCTTGTTGCTTCAATAAGTGTTCTGTTCTTCCGTTCAGCTACACCATTTTGTTGAAGAGTTCCGGTAGCAGAGAAGTTGTGGCCGATCCCGTGGTTATCACAATATATTTCAACACCGTTGTTCTTGAATTCGGTGCCGTTGTCTGATCTGATGTCACTTATGTCTTCAAGCTTTTGAGTTTGAAGTCTTCTGAAAAGAGCGGTGACTAGATCATATGTCTCATCTTTTGAAGTCATTGTCTCGATCCATGTGAATCTATAGTAGGCATCAACTACTACAAGTGTATACTTGTCTTCGAAAATACTGACTATAGTGATTGGTCCAAAGAGATCCATGTGCAGAAGTTAAAGAGGTCTGGAGGTTGACATAACTGACTTGCTCTTGAAGGAAGACTTAGAGAGTTTTCCTAACTGGCAAGCTTTGCAGCTTCTGTAGTGGTCGGCAGACACCGTAGGTAAACCTTTGATAAGCCCATCTTTAGAGAGCTTGGAGAGGTACTTGAAGTTGAGGTGACTGAGACGCTTGTGCCAAAGCCAACTGTTGTCACGAATGTTGTTTGCAACTAGGCAAAGGCTGGAGGATCTCTCTAGAAGGTTTAACTCCACGACATAGACGTTTCCTTGTCTATTGCCGGTCAGTAATGTTGAGCATGATTCACGATCTTTGATGAGACATTGGTTAGAGGAGAATTGACAGATAAGACATTTAACTTGGGTGGTCTGTTGTTAACTGTTTTAGGATGATTCGGCAGAATTCCTTTAAGTCTATTGCCATTTAACTTGGGTGCCTTAATCATTTCATAGACAAACTTGATGGGTACCAGCAGAGATTTCGTAGGTCTACCGCCAGCAAACTTTGCTTTAGCAGAGTTGCTGTTGGCAGACTTTGATTTCTCTATCGTTCCTTTTACAAGCTTCTTATTAGTAGCAGTATTTTTGGCTTTCCCTTTATGAGCCTTGGGGGTAAACATATGGTACACTTGTATAGCCAAGTCCATGTTTACCCTTGTTCCCGAAGGTCTGTTTGGAGAAAGAAGTATCATCAGCAATCTCAGAGGATTCACCTTTCTTAGTGACAGAAGAGTATGCAATACTGGGCTCATCATTATAGCATAAGCCTGATTTATCTCTACTTGGCTTTTGACTAGAGAGGATTCCTTTGAAAGTTTCCTTAGAGCTGTTCCAGGAGTCAATTGTCTTTTGTAAGACAATTTTCTCCTGGTCTAGCCCTTTGATGTGCTCAGTTAGGCAATCAAATTTGTCATAAAGAAATTTGTTTTCTCCTTTTAGCTTGATACTCTCTTGTTAACAACTATTGAGAGTTTGAATCTCAGCTGTCAGCACAGATTTCTCAGCAGTAAGCTTTTCACAGTTCTTTGCGAGTTTTACATAGGCTACTCTGAAAGAGTTGAACTCCTCAAGCATTTCTTGATTATCCTTGAGCAGTTCTTCTATATTGAAGTTTTCCCAGTTGACCTCACCCTTTACGAAGAGACTAAGTGAGATTTCGACTTCATGTTCAGAGTCATAGGTGGGACTTGATTCATGAGCTATTAAGCATATATTGGCTTGCTCACAATCGTCCTCATCATCTGCTGAATTTGTCTCAAACCATGTAACAACCTGTTTCTCTTCAATGTCTTCAGCCAGCATACCTTTTTGAAATTTCTTATAAAAAGGCTTTCGGTATGCTTTGAATTTTGGCTTTGGACATTTAGATGCAAAATGACCCGGTTTTCTACAGTTATAACACACAAGCTCATTGTTAGATGGGCTTTCAGCAGATTTTCTAAAAGGCTGCTGGTGTGTGTCCTTCCTTCCATATTTTGCAAATTTTTTAAAACCTTTAACGAACATGGCAAATTGTTCATCTGAAAGAAAATCGTTTTCGCTGGAGGAAGTAGAAGGTTTGTTTTCAACTGGGGTTTCTTCTTGTACCATGGTTGGCAAGGACAGAGTTTTGAACTGTTTGTCCTGCTCTAGAGCTTGATTAACTTCGAGCTCATAAACCTTTAAACTTGCATATAGACTACGGAGAGTCATTTCATTTAAGTTCTTAGATTCTTTCATGGTGGTAGTCTTAACATGCCAAAGACTACCTAGAGAGCCTAGAAATTTCATGTTCATTTCTTTCTTATCATAAGTTTTACCGAGAGAAAAGCAATTATTTATTACCTCGCTGAAGCGATCGTATGCTTGTCTCAAGGTCTCCTTGGGATCCTTCTTGAAAGAATCGAATTGTTGGATGAAGGTGTACTTCCGGTTGTCTCTTGTATCTTGGTCTCCTTCCATGTATTCGACGAGAGCTTCTCACATCTCTTTGGTAGTAGTACACCGGATCACTTGTTGGTAAGTGCTGGTGTCTAGTGAGCTAGTTATGATGTTGATGGCTTTACTATCTAGCTCCACTAGCTTTCTATCATCCTTAGTCCATTCTGATTCTTCTTTTGGTACTTCAACAGGATTTCCAGTAATGGATGCCAGAAGATTTGCCTTCATTGGTACATGAAGTCCTGCTAGTACGCACTTCCATAACCTGTTGTCAACAGAATTCATAAAATGCATTATCTTATCCTTCCAAACATCGAAATGCCCTTCGTCCAATATTGGGACGTGGTTCGCATTTGACGTAGGTAGCATGTAGTGTGTTTGGGCCATTGGATCGTGTCTCTCAAGAGTTTAATCTTGGAAAAACTAGTTTTCGAAAAGTTAAGCTCTGATACCAATTGTTAGTCCCAAAATGCACAATAATAAGCTAGAAGAGGGGGTTGAATAGCTTATTTAACACTTCAAACTTTTTGTATAGATTCCTAAAACAAACACTTGCAATCTATTGAAAAGATTGAAGTAGCGGAAGTCTTGCAAGGAAGACAGACTAAGCTCGCTACCTGGTGACTCAAGCACTTTGTCGCTTAAGGACTTAAGGAAGTTTGTCGCTTAAGGAGTCTTATGAAAATAAAAGCGAAGTAAAGAACACAAGTATTTTGAGATGGTTCACACTATAAAGAGTGCTACGTTCACCACCAAGGCAGCCAACCTTAAATTTAAATGTGCACTATGTTTTCCACTAGTTCTATTACAGAATTGTTTAATGGATCGTGTACAAAATATTTGACTTGTGTTTGGGGTTGGGGAAATTAAATATCTTAAAAGCAGAATATTCAATGTGCAGAAGAATGATAGTAAGAACAACAATAAGAAGCAAATGATTAATAGTTGATGCAGATCTTCTTGTTGCTGTTGAGGACTTCTTTGATCAGTTAATGATCTCTTGAATGCACTGAGTATAAAGCTTGATGTTGTTGGATAGATTCAGAGCATTGTTTTCTTCAGTCTTTAATGGCAGTATTTATAGCTGGGCATTCTTGAGATCATTGGAGAAGACGAAGTGAGTAACAGCTCTATTATGTTGAATGCATTAAATGCCTGGAGCTATTTTGATGATTTCATCTTCAACTGATGCTGAGCAGGGAATGACAAAGAGTTGTTTGCAGCAACGGGCAGGTGAGCAATCAGAGTTGCAGACCTGCAATAGTTGGACAATTTGTATGTATCAGTCTGTTCACATGCTCTGTCACTTTTTAGAAGGCAAAAGTCTTCATGTTTTTTCGGAAAAGCTGGAGGGACGTGTCTGAGAAGTCAAGCGCTGATCTGGAGATAATTTAAATTCAAACTGAATTAGTCTGAATTAAAATAATCCACCAAAGCTTGATGTATTGAAGAGTTGGACACGTCACGCAGTCCGAGTGCAGATGAGGTCTGCCGCTGGAGGCTGCTTGAAGTCTTCCGGTGAAGCCTTCAGCCGAAATCTTCCGCTGAACCTGTAAAGTCTATAAAAACTATTGGCAAAACCCTCCATTTGACCACCCAACTTTTCAAAAAATTGCAAGGCGGCCACCAAAAGTTTAAAACTTGCAATGAGGCCACTGAACTAAATTTATGTTGCAAGCGTGCCCATATTTTGGATGTCCGTTAGCTCCATCGTTAAATATGAGTGAAATCCCTATTTTACCCCCTTTAAATAACAATTATTCTCTTTATGTGATATTAGAAACCCAAAGGGGTCTAACTGAATTTTTTTTATAAATATGTCGTCTTCTTTCTTACTACTCCCACCATCAACGGCCCCAATCCACCACCTTCCACCTCCCTCTGTACCATCTCCCACCATCATCAAATGAAGACAATCAACATCGGTAGGGGTAAATCTTCCCTTGTCTTTCAAAAATCTCAAAAAGTATAATATGTGTCATTGGATCTTAAAACCCCCGTAAATTTCCTCCATTAAACAAACCCAACAAAACTCAGATCCGAAAACGAAGATGACGAGAGAGATAAAACCAGATCTGGGTTACTTGACCAGAGAGGGATCCTTCTTTAGCAGTCCCCTGGATTGGGGATCTATGCCACATCATTTGATTGGGGATGAACAGAGATGGAAGCGACTATAAATTAACTAGAAGGGGTTATCGGCAGTTGGACCTTGGTAGAGCTTTTGTGATACGAAGGAGATGGCGGCAAAGATGAAGGATTCAAGCTAGGTGTGGAGCTCGGCCAGACATGGCGGGTGGCGAATCTGGGAGATGAAGCCGGAGCGAGGGAGATGGAGATTAAATGGAGGGGGGTCAACGTCGGTGATGGCTGGAGATCGGGGTTACAAAAAGGGCAGCGGTTATTGATTGATTGGGCAGAGGGAGACGACGGCAGGCTTGGTGTGAACGAATTAGAGAGAGAGAGAGTGTGGGGGGAGGGAGATGGCGTCGTCGGCTGGTTCACCGGAGAAGGAGGAGCTGCTGGGTTTATATAGGGGCCGGACCAAACCTGTCATTGGGAAGGATGGATGGCGGGATGGATAGAGATGTGGATTCGACGGTGGGTGTTGATGGAGGGGAGAGAGCGAGCAGAGGGAGACGGCGATTTGCTGGAGATCGGGCAAAAGAGAGAGAGAGAGAAAGATGAGAGATGAAGAGGGTTTATATGTGATATATATATTTTTCATTAGACCCCTTTGTGTTTCTAATATCACATAAAGAGAATAATTGTTATTTAAAGGGGGGCAAAATAGGGATTTTACTAATATTTAACGGTGAAGCTAACGGACATCCAAAATATGGGCACGCTTGCAACATAAATTTAGTTTAGTGGCCTCATTGCAAGTTTTATACTTTCGGTGGCCGCCTTGCAATTTTTTGAAAAGTTGGGTGGCCAAATGATGGGTTTTGCCAAAACTATTCTAAGGCAAAGTTGTATACTTAGTTGCCACGCTAACTGGTACGCAGCCCATTTAGCCACTAAATATAGAACCTAAAGTAATGAATGAACAAATGCAAATCAAGATATGGTGAGAAACAACACCTTTCCTAGCATCGGAAAAGCTCAATACTAAAGTGAAGGTAAAATTACGGGCCGGTCTACTTTTCAAAGTTTCTTATCCCTCAAATACCATGTTTTTTTTTCAATTGGAAAAAGAAACTTTTGTACACGAAAAGACAACGATACCCTTAATGAGCATGAGACACGTTACATAAATGAATCGCGGTGCATTGACTATTGCACTACGATTTATCAATTTTATTACATTAATTTTTACATCGCGGTTCTATAGTTTAATTGTCTATTCTAATTGCACTGTGATTCATCAATTTTATTGCATTAATTTTTGCACCGCGGTTCAATAGTTTAATTGTCTATTCTAATTGCACCGTGATTCATTAATTTTATTGTATTAATTTTTACACAACGGTTCAATAGTTTAATTGTTTATTCTAATTGCACCGCGGTACCAATTTTTATGTATCGCGATAAATTAATTTTTGAATCGTGATACATATATGATATACCTAATCCAAGTTGTACCGTGGTATCAACTTTTATACATCGCGATAAATTAATTTTTGAACCGTGATATATAAAATATTATTAATCCATTTTTGCACCGCGATCCAAAATGATAATGAACCAGGCCATCCCCTCCGTCGTAAGTCTTCTTTTTCTTTCATCTTCTCCGTCGTAAGTCTTCTTCTTCCCCCTCCTCCTCTGCCTTTATCCTACTGAAAATCATTCAACCCAACACAAATCCATTACAGTTTTATACATAATGAATCAAAGAAAGAGTTTAAGTGTGTTGACGAAGTTGTTGAAGAAGACGATGATATTTTCGAAATAATATTTTAAAAAATGATTTTTTTTATTAAAAAAAACGATAAGCTTTTGAGATTAAAAATTTTGAAAAAAGGACAAGAGTCTGCCGAGTCTCATCATCATTTTCATAAATTTGTTTTTCTCTTGCTCTTTATAGACCGTAGAGCCGGTAGAGGAGGACATATGCGGATGAGCATCCAGTGTAATGTCATTACTCATTAGTCATTTGATGAGGACGACTTATCAAGATTCAAGATGGAAACAATTGTAAAGTAATTAGATTATTTTAAAATCTATTTGAAAAAACTTTGCCAGATTTTATTATTTGTAAAAATAATCTTTTTTTCTTATTGAAAAGTCAACTGAAGATAATACCCCGGTATAGAGTCTCCGTTTAAAAGTTAATTTTTTTTAAATGACACTTTTAGTAGTTAATTTATAACTATTACTAAAACAGAAACCGCTACTGTCACGTGGCGGCTTTCTATAAAAAGCTAAAAGTTTTAAAAGACTTCGGTGCTGCCATGTGTCACCTTTGAAATGGTAAGTTTTTTTCTTTTTAAAAAATTGATTAGTTTAAGATAAAAATCAGAAATCTAATTAGATAAGATAAAAATTATAAAACTAATTTGATAAGATAGATTTAGGAAATAGTTTTACTAGTAAATTTATGATGGAGATTTCGAATTTTGTTTCTATTTTTTTCAAATATCGCTTAATTAAACTAGATTTTATCCTATGCAATTTATACAAGTTTAATTTGACTGAAATTCTTTAATTTCCATCTCTTTTCATTTTCCTACCATTTAATTTATACAAATTATCAACTGGATAATTTTATGTTATTTGTTCTTGTACTAATATATATTTATTAATCATTAATTAATAATCTATTATTTATCTATTAGTTTATTAAAACATAAGCAGCTGCTGCCACATGATGACTTTTTGTTGAATACTTAAAGTTTTAAAGGATTTATGTGCTTTGACGTGATACTTTCTTGTGAAGTTGTAATTTTTTTTTTTGTCAAAAATTAAAACTTGATAGATTTTAAAACCGGCAATTCAATTCCGCCTTTATATATGGTAAAAGTTTTTTTTTTTTTTACTTTTTTTGCTATCAAAATTGGTTATTATGAGATTGTTTTTATCACATTTGATTTAGACGCATTTCTCTTTATTAGGACTTCAATTTTTTATGGTAAAAGTGTATTTTTTAGATAGATTTTATCAATTCTCATATATTTTAATATTTCAATTATATATTCATATGATCAATTTTGATTATTTACCTTATTTTTGGTTTCTTTCAAATTATTCTAATTATTTTTTTTAATTATTTATTACAAGTTTAGAAATTATCTCATTATAAACAACTTTTGCACAAAAAAATTATTAAAACTGTGCATATATATATATATATATATATATATATATATATATATAATTTTCTTGCCAATAATTAAAACTGGATAGATTTTAAAACCGGTGCCTCATTTATACATGATATTTTTTTTACCATTTTTTATTACCAAAATCGGTTAATACATTATATATTTTATCACATTTGATTTAAACGAGTTTCACTTTATTAGTACTTCAAATTTTCATGGTAAAAGTTTTTTTTGCTGGTAGATTTCATTAATTCTTTTAAGTTTTAATCTGTCAATTACACATTCATATGATCAATTTTGAATATTTACCTTATTTTTTGTTTTTTTTTCAAATTATTATAATTAAAAATATATAATTATTTATTAGAAGTTTAGAAAATCATCTTATTATAAACAACTTTTGCAAAAAAAAAAAAAAACTATTAAAACTGTGCATACGGTACTATATATGTGTGTGTGTGTGTGTGTGTGTGTGTGTATGTATATTCTGTTTTTGCTATCAAAAATTTTAAACTAGATATATTTTGAAACTTGTGTCTCCTTTATATATACATGGTAAAAAAAAATTATTACCATTTTTTGCTGTTAAAATAGGTTAATATCAGATAGATTTTATCACATTTGATTTAAATGTGTTTCACTTGATTAGGACTCTAAATTTTTATGGTAAAGTTTTTATGCGGATAGATTTTATCAGATTTAATTTAGACGTGTTTCAATTGATAAAACTCTTCAATTCTCATGATAATTTGTTTTTTACAACTTTTTGCTACCAAAATCGGTTTGTACCGGATATATTTTATCACGTTTGTTTTAGATAAGTTTCATTTGATTAGGAGTACTCCTCAATTGTCATGGTAGAAGTTTTTAAAATTTTATTATTTTACCAAAACTTGATTAATTTAAAATAGATTTTATCCAATTTGATTAAACGTGTTCCACCAAAATAACCACTACAAAATACTTCTTATCCATCAAACACCTCCTTGACGAGTCTGTTTTCGTGGTACTTCCCCTCCCTTTTCCTAAGAATATTTGTTCGATTTTATAATTCACATGAATTTTCGGTTTGATAATTCATTGTGATCTCACGTTTTTTTAATGTATTAATTATGTAAACATTTTACTGTTATTGGTTCATTCAAATAGCTTACAGATTCTATCTACAAAATTAAGTTTCAAAAATAACACTATGTCAACCGTGCATCGCACGGGTAATAACCTAGTTAGTAATAAAATGACATTTTTATGCCTTCATTTTTTAAACGAGTAATGCTAGCCTTACAACTAGTGTTACCACTAGTGTTATAACTTGTCTTGAGAAATACATAGTTGACTTTTCAACTTTACCTTTTAGTATGCAAGTTGTAACACTAATAGTAAGGATATCATTACTCTTTTGAAACTGGATTCTTGTAACTTTTCCTTTAGTTTAGAAATTTTCTCTCTCTAGAAAAAAAACCCTAGAGGCGGCTGTTTTCTTCTGGCCTGATTGCTCTTGGCCGTTTGGCCATGGCTGCTGCCGAGGTAATCCCTCAGGCTCTTTCTTCTCCCTCGGCCAAGAAATCCTTCGCGTCCCTTTTCACTTCTCCTTCATCTCCTTCATTGGATAATCTGCCATTAATTCCGCCTTCCTTGTATTAATTCAAGGGAACGCCTCTCCTTGTACTTTCTAAACCCTTTCAATTCTCCCTTGTAGGAAAATTTTCTCATGGGCGACCGTCTATGGAAACTATGCGTAAGGAGTTCCTTACTTTTGGCCTAAAAGCGGCTGTCACCCTTGGCCACCTTGATCATAAACACGTCTTAATCCAAACTCATCACGAGGCTGATTTTCAACGCTTATGGATTAAAGACCAATGTTATGTAGGTGCTTTTCCTATGCGCGTTTTCAAGTGGACTCCGGATTTTCGACCTGAGGTTGAAAGCCCTATAGTTCCTGTTTGGTTCTCGTTGCCCGGCTTGCCTATTTCTTTGTTTAACAAACAAACCCTATTCTCAATGGCTAACATGATTGGAACCCCATTAATCATTGATTCCCCCACCACTAATCTGTCCAGACCTAGCGTTGCTCGCATATGTATTGAGGTTGATCTTACCAAAACTATCCCTAATCGTATCTGGATCGAGAGTGGTTCCACGTCGGGGTTTTGGCAAACTATTGAGGCTGAGAGACTTCCACTATATTGCTCGTATTGTCACCGCCAAGGACACGATGGTGAATCATGCAAGTTCTATCAAAAACAGATGAATAAGGGTAAAGATGTTGAGCACAGCGATCCAGATATTACTCAGAATCCCAGCACTACTGCGGCCAAAATTAATGGAGTAACTATTCCCAAAACTATTTGGAAAATTAAGGACAATAATAGCACCAAAAACAAAACTGAAGATATTCCGAGTACAAGCAAAACCAATCCCATTTATGCGGATGCGAGCAAGGAGTTTGTTGAAGGTAAGAGCCCTAACAGTTCTATTCTGAATAATAATTCTACCAATGTCCCGATTAATACTGATATGCAAGCCCCACCAATTGTGAAACCCCCTACTATTGGTAACAATGACTCCGTTGATGGCCTCCATACATGTGATCAAGTGGAGGAAGGGGAACCCTCAATTCATGAGCATCAGGATCCTAATTTACAACAGACAGATGGTTCGAGTAACTCTACTCTAGACAAAGCAGTTCCAGTAAATCCCAACACTTCGGGCTCTCAAGATAATGATGTTGTCTTATCTCCAAACAAGTTCACTGTTTTACAATCTTTTGATGATGAAGATCCTCTCCAGGCCAATGAAGATCTGGATGCTCTCAATTTAGAACAGTCTAACAAAAAGAAAAACAAAAACAAGAAGCCTCCCAAAGTGCCTCCTACTAGCAGGACTACTCGTTCCCATGTGCAAGACAAGCCCCATGTCGGTTCTTCAACTACTGTTTCTCATGACGATTAGGGCCCTATGTTGGAATCTTAGGGGTGTGGTTAATGATACCACTCTCTCTCGTCTTAAGAAATTAAGCTCACTGCATCAAATTTCATTTATTTCTATATGTGAACCCATGATTGATAGCACAAACTTGCCTTTTATTGCTAAGAAACTTAAGTTTCGTCATTACTTTAGTAACACGGCTAACACCATCTGGATTTTAGCCAAATCTGCATTTAGTTGCCAGACTATCCATGACTCTATCCAGCATCTCACTATTAGCATTCGCCATTATACTTGGGTTCAAGCAGTTTCTGTTACAATGGTGTATGCCAAATGTACTTCTATTGAGAGGCAGGAACTATGGAATGATCTTATTAGCATGAGTCTAGATTATGAAAACTCCCCTTGGCTAGTTATGGGGGACTTTAATATTATTCTTTCTTCCCATGAGAAAATTGGAGGAGTTGGTTGGGATCGACAAGGAGCTTCAGAATTTCAAGCCTGTATTAATGCAGCAGGCCTCGCTGATATGGGGTATCAAGGAAGCAAATATACATGGAGCAATAATAGGATTGGGCAGGCAACAATTTATCAAAGGATTGATCGGGCTTTATGCAATTCTTCTTGGCTTTCCACTTTCAATAATACCTCAGTCGACCATCTAAATAGGACTTGTTCTGATCATTCTCCACTCCTTATTTCTATCCAGGAAACTGTAGATCGTAAGCCCTATCAATTTAAATTTCTCAATGTTTGGACGACTCACCATACTTTTTTGGATACTATAAAAGCAGCTTGGCAATCTTCTGTAGGTGGCAGGCCAATGACCCGATTCTCTAACAAACTTAAAGCCACTAGAGCTGCTTTTAAAATCTGGAATTCCCAAGTTTTTGGTAATATTTTTCAATCAGTTAAAGTGGCTGAAGATGAAGTGCTTGCGCAAGAAATATTGTATGAGAATGATCACAAGGATGAAAATCGTGCTAGTCTCCACCTAGCCCAAGCTAATCTAAAGCATATTCTGAAGGTTGAGGAAGATTATTGGAGACAAAAATCTCACCTTCGATGGCTGGCTGAGGGAGATGGCAACACCAAGCTATTTCAGTCGTCGGTAAAACAAACGCGAAATAAACTTGACATCCATCGTATTATTGACATGCATGGGGCTATTGCTTCAACGGAGGACTCTATTAAATCTGCCGCCATTGAATATTTTAAGGATCAGCTTGCTGCCTGTTCTCGATCTGATGGCCCTCTTCTTTCCGTCATCCCAACTCTTATAACTTCTGATCAGAATAAGCTGCTATCAGACCCACCTTCTATAGAAGAAATAAAGAAGGCCGTGTTTGATCTCAATGGTGATAGTGCAGCCGGGCCTGATGGCTTTTCAGGTAAATTTTATACGACTTGTTGGGATATTATCGTTGCGGATCTTTTTCTTGCTATTTCAGATTTTTTTTGCTGGCTTTGAAATGGCTAAATCTTGGACTAGCACTCTCATTATTACTATTCTGAAATCAAGTCATGTTGATTCTTTTAAAGATCTGCGTCCGATCAGTCTTTGCAATTTTTGCAACAAGATCATTACTAAGATTCTATCATCTCAGCTTGCCCCTATTCTACCTTGCATTATCTCAGAAAATCAAAGTGCATTTACTAAGGGCAGACTTATTCAAGACAATTTACTGTTAGCCCACAAATTAGCTCACCAACTTAAGAAGAAGGTTAATGGGACTAATGTTATCATCAAGTTGGATATGGCCAAAGCATTTGATCGCGTCTCATGGGTATTTCTTATTGATGTTCTTCGCAAATTTGGTTTTGGGGAGACGTTTATAGACATTATCTAAAGGGTTATTTCTCACAATTGGTTCTCAGTTTCTGTGAATGGATCTTCGGCGGGTTTCTTCCCTTCATCGCGAGGTCTTCGTCAAGGTGATCCTCTCTCGCCTAGTCTATTTATAATTGCTGCAGAAGTTCTAAGTATAGGGCTGAATAAGCTTCAACTTGATCATCCTAGCTTTGCTTATTCGTCCTCAAGAGGGTGTCCTATTATATCCCATTTAGCCTTTGCGGACGATATAGTGATTTTCTGTAATGGGTCTAAACAATCTCTTCTTCAACATAAGCAGCTTCTCTGTTGGTCCCAAAATAGGCTCAATCTAGGCTAGAAGGGGGGGGGTTGAATAGCCTAGTTATGTTTTGTTAAAACTTTTTCGAGAACACTTCTTAAAGATTTTCTAAAAAGATTTAAGAGAAGTGTTTAGGCAGCGGAAACAGAATAGATTTTAAATTGTTAAGAGTGATGTGAAGGCAGTACAGATTATGGAGAAGATAGGCACAAGCAGTTAATGGGAATAATAAGAACAGTTCAAACAGCACACCGAAATTTGAAGTGGTTCGTACTGTGAATAGTACTACATCCACTACCAAAGTGGTTAGCTTTGGATTTTAAAAGTGCACTTGTTTATCCACTAGGTTTATGAGTAAGATCACTAATGGATCGTGTACAAAATGAGTTTTTAACCAAGTGTATAAAGGTGAGAGAGACAATCAATGATTAATTGTTCTCTTCACGTGCAGAATTAAAGAACAGTTTAAAGACAAACTAAATGAAGCTGAAAAACGAATTTAAGATGGCAGATCTGCAACTTCAGAAAGTTTGGTGAAGTGTTAGTCCTTGTCCTTTGATCTCTTGAATGCTTGAGTATTGAAGATGAAGCTTGAGAGTAAATTGCGCAAGAGTTATTCTTCAGATCTTCAAGACTTGAATAAATACTAGGAAGAGATCTTTGGACCGTTGGATTGATGCAGGGTAAACTGTGTCCAACGTTCTTTTGCATTGAATGCAATTCGGCGCTTTGGAAGATGTAACAGCCACAGTCATCAGAGATGCAGTGTGCAGAGAAGACATTCCCAAATTGAGTAATGTTTCACTTGCAGCTCGCAGCTTGGAAAGTCTTCTTAGCCAAAACGGTAATGTCTTCGCCTTCGCCAGAAACAGTCTCGACAGTTGTCAGCATGCAGAGTTGACTTCTTGAAAGTGAAATCTGATTGAAGACATAATGACTAGATATTTTTGAAAATATCAACTAGGTGTACACGTGTCATTATCTTGAATTGGCTTAACTTGATCAAGGCATTGAAAGCGACTTCAAAGTCCGCCGGTCCTTCAAGGTCAGTAGGCTTTACAAAACCGCGCCTAGACTAACACTAAAACAGTTCTAAAAAAAATGATTCTAAGATAGTTGCCACACTAATCGGTACGCAGACCTTTTAGTCACTGTACACTAGAATCAGAAGATGACTCAACCAAATCTAGAATTAGGAATCAACATTCTCCATCTTTACGAGCAATGTTCCGGGCAATTAATTAATCAAGGCAAGAGCAGTTTCATGGTTTCTCAAAAAATCCCGTCTGCTAGAATATCTAATATTCGAAGTCATCTTGGATTCAGCCACAAATTTCTCCCCGTTACTTATTTTGGTTGCCCACTTTACGAAGGTCGTAAAAAGAAGAATCTTTTTGATCCGTTAATTGAGAAACTTCAGGCTAAAGTTAATTCGTGGACGGGGGCCTTTATTAACCCAGCAGGTAGGGTGACACTTATAAACTCGATTTTGCATTCGATACTTATGTATCAGTTCGTTGTTCTTGACCCACCTGTTACGGTTATAAAGCATATTACCAGCATTTTATCAAATTTCTTTTGGGGTTCAGTGGACTGTAAGCTTAAAGCTCATTGGGTGTCCTGGGAAAAATGCTGTAAGCCCATTTTGGAAGGTGGAATTGGCATTCGCCGCCGTATATCATTCGAGCTTTTTCCATTCATCTCTGGTGGCGATTTCGTTCTTCTAACTCTCTTTGGCGTGATTTTATGATGAGGAAATATTGCTCTTATTCTCATCCAATTAATGCTGCTTGTACCATGGGATCCCACACTTGGCGAAGAATGTGCTCCGTCCGAGAGATAGCAGACAGCCACATTATTTGGATTATTGGTAAAGGCAACTGTTCAGTTATTCTCGATCGCTGGCTTCCTGAAAATCCTTCTTTCCCGTCAGCCATTGGTCAAGATTTGATGGTTAAGGATTTATTTGATGCGCGTAACAGACTGGTTGCAAATTCGCTTTTGGGTTCTGATCTAACGAGTATGATTCAGAATCATGGTATTTCGATCTCTGACTACCCTAATTCTGCTCACTGCAATCTTTCAGAGAATGGCAAGTTTACTCTTTCTACAGCGTGGCAACTTGCCCGCAACCATGAGCCTCGACGCTTTCGCCGCTTTATATGGCATAAATTCCTCCTCGCCAAATCGCTTTGTTTATGTGGCGTCTTTGGCTCCGAAAATTGCCTATTGATGAAAGTTTATCCACCAAAGGGGTCCAGCTAGCGTCCCGTTGTCACTGCTGCACCTCGGGTCATATTGAAACTTATGATCACGTTTTTCTGGATAGTAATACAGCCCGTGCTGTTTGGAATGAATTTAATCGGTTAGGCTGTATTTCTCATTCAGATTCCTCTATTAATAGCTGTTGTTTTGCTTGGTGGTATTATACAAAATATTCTAGCCTCCATATTATTGCCCCTTCAGTGATTCTTTGGGAAATTTGGAAAGCTAGAAACTCCAGCCTTCATGATGGAATTAGCTCCCCTCCATCGATCATTATCCAAGCATCAATCGCCTTATTTCCTCCATCCTCATGGCCGCTGGTCTCTCTCCGAGATTGGGTTGGGCTCATCTCTTTCTTCTCGGATTGGGTTCACATCCTCCACTAAAATTCAATCGGCCTCATGGTTTAATCCTCCACTTGGTCAAGTTAAATTAAATTGTGATGGCGCTTGTAGAGGCAATCCGGGGCAAAGTTCTAAGGGCGGTGGAATTATTCGCAATGCTGGGAGATCTCATCTTCGCTTTCTCATCTTTCTATGGTTTTTCTTCCAGCTTTATTGCTGAATGCAAGGCTTTACATCAAGGTGTTCTTTGGTTGCAATCCAAAAAAATCAATAATGCCTTGGTTGAAATTGACTCTAAACTTCTCCTGGATTGTGTTAGTGGTAAGAGTAGTCCTCCTTGGCGAAGCATCTATTTGATACGGGCTATTATTGACCTCATAAAGATGATGCACATTTCTATCCGACATGTTTTTCGAGAGGCTAATTCGGTGGCTGATGCCCTTGCTAGTTATGGTTGTGACCAAGGTTCTAATTACAGTTTTGATTCTGTGGATCTTCTTCCTGCTCGGATTAAGGGTCTCATCAATCTTGATAGGATTAACACGCCTTACATTAGGATTTCTTAATGTTATTTTCCTGTTTTATTCTATTCGAGGTAAGGCTCCTTTGTCCTCCCATTTATAAGGGCAAGACTGGTTGTCCCCCTCAAGTTTGTATCCTCTTTTATTCTTTATAAATAAATCTCTCAGGGTTCCGTCCCTGATTCCATAAAAAAAAAAAAACTGGATTCTTTAAATGAAACATCTCAAAATAGGATAGTTGACTCTTTGTCTGGAATATATAGAGTATCAAATTACACCCAAAAATTCTATATTTAAAAAGCCTAATAATTAAGGCATATATTAATGTTATTTGAGTTGGTCGTAATTACAAAAATACTTGAATATAATCAATTTGTTAATATCAAATTTAGATGGTAAAATTAAAATATTGTGAAAATAATAGACATAATATTTAAAAGTGAACTCTTTAAATGAAACATTGCAAAATAGCATCGTCAACTTTTGTCCGAGGGAGTATTATTTAATATTTAATATACATTTACTGTATTTTAGATAAATAAATTAATTATGAAAACAATATTAAGAATATTTCAATAATGACTTAAACAATTTCAAAAGCGTATGTAGATTTTATTATAAATATTAGGACAAAGAGTGTAATATTTCATATTGAAAATTTTCACTTAAAGAGTCTACTATCAACAATTATAAGGAATAAAAGTGTCATTTTATTATTAATAAACTACTAAAAGTGATATTTTCTTAAAAAAATATTTTTAAATAAGGACTCTTTGTCTGAAATGGAAGGTCTAAGAGAAACTCAAGAAAAGATTTTATTCAACCAAATTTCACTTTAAGAATTATTATTATATTCCCTAATTTTGTGCATTCTTAACATCATAATAAAACGGATACCTAAATTTAGAACTATCCAAATATTACTTGTTTTTGAAATTTTATTTTAGCCAACATCTAAGTTCTTTTCATAAAATCGTTTCTTATGGTTTACATACAATAATCCCAATTTCGGATGGATGAGTGATTACCAACAAAGTAACACTAGAGATGTAATGAAATGGAAAATCTATAGATATATAGTATTAGAATTAATTAATTTGAGGTCCAAAATTCATGGCACAAGCCAACAATAACAAAAGGAAAAAATGAAAAAATAAATAATAAAGGAAGGCCATGAATGTATGCCCATGCTGGATCAAAGGTTGCAACTGGCTGTGTCGAAATTAAAGGACGTCTTCTCCGGTGGGTGGCGAGGCGTGAATGTTGTGTTTGTGGCCTGGTCCACTTGTAGGATAAAGCTTTCTAAACACCATGTTCTTGTCAACCTGTGAACTTGAACTTCTCTCCATTGCGTTTCCTGATCTGCCGGCCATTGCCAGCCGTCTGGCATCAGAAAAGCTCAATAACAAAGTGAGAACAAGACCCACATGTTACAATATGTTGGAAAACTAGTGTTTTAAGTGAAGTAAATTGGAGTTTTGAGGTACTAATTTATTTGTGAGTCATTTATATAATGACTGGTGATTGTGGAATTATGTTCCTCTCGGTGAAAACATAAGAACACTATATTTATTTGTCAAATTCGGATATCAAATGAATAAGTTATAGAGGTTTAAAATAGGACATTGGAATGTTGGAGGTGAGTTATCCCACATTGAGAAAATATGAAAGGTGATGCTGCACAATTTGGTCTTGGGCCATTCTTTGCGGTATTTAGGATATCTGGGCTTGTGTGAAGGTATGATCTTGTAGAAACCCTGTCAAAAGAAGAAAACCTTAGAAGGAAGGCAAGACAGTGCCTCGCGAAATCCCTTAGGCGTGAGAGTAAGTCTTTAGCTTGTAGAAAGCAAAATGACAGAGTTTCGGTGTGTAAAAGTCAGTGTACCTTTGAAATGAAACTTTGTGAGGCATATATAGCCCTTTTGGAAGTGAAATCCGGGCTGAGTTATTATTATGGAGAGAATTTAGGCCTTTATGACCATAAATGCGGGTTGACTGCGTAACTAACGAAGTCATGGCTTGAATCTCGGGCTCGTGAGTTTTCTGCCAATTAGGCTCAGGATTAATATCTGGTTTATTTGAGCAGCCCTGCTCCCCGCTCGGTGATTGGTAAGAAGATTCCTGCTCGGGATATACGTAGGATGTTTACCCCCAGCTATCCTACTCGGGTGTCCTCTTTCCTGGTCTCTAACATCCACGTGGATGCATATGTGCCTGGCTCGTGACCAGGATTTGGGCCGAGCTCATCAGTGGCCCCCTTGCTCCTTGTCCGGCGAGTGTTTATGCTCGATGTAAGGAGCATGGTTCAAATTTGTGAAGGCTTGAGTTTGGGAGCAAAACACTTGTCTATTTTTGTTGTGGCCGAAGTGAGGGAAGTTGCTTCGTTGGTGACAGCTAGTGTACTCAAAGCGCCGGTTGCAGGAAGCTAAAAAGTTTTTCGGAGGTGACAGCGACTGGGAACAGTCATGATGAGTTGCGTGTTTTCGAGACGGGCTTGATCGAGTGTATCTATTTGTGTCTTATTTTAATTATTTCCTTACAAGTGGATAAGACTATCGTAGGACAGCTTGGGAAGCAAAGGTCAAACTATAGAGACAAGAAGAATACGAATGGCAAGAATATCGGTAGCAATTATAAACTAAGGGGGATTGCTTATTGATTTTATCTAAACTAATTATTCTACTAAAATTATGAATCTAATTAAACTAGACATCAATCACAGTTGTAAAGATCTAATGGAGGAGGGAAATCTAGGATTATGGTTTCACTTGCATCTACTCTATAGCTTATTTAGATAAAATATCATTCAATAACTTGGGTTCGTTCACGAAAGATAGATATAGCCTGTCAAATTACCGTTCAGTCTCCATCTCCAAATAATTCATCCATTCTATATCCTAGGCACAAGAACATATGGAACCTAACTGTCACTTAGGTCATATATAGAACCTGACCCTAACTTATCACTCTCGTGCATCGATAGGTTCAATTTATCATGATGGTGAGCCAGTGTACTAAATATACATATGGCCGTGCAGGTATCCGCACCTCAAGGCCTTTATTACTTGCGATTCCATTCATTTGGTCAAAGCTAGATAATAAAGGGGTTGATAAACACCATGATCAACAAGAATTGAATGAATAAAAATATATATTAAGCCATAGATTCGATACAAGTTACCTCCCAACTCCTAAATTAATGGACGTTTAGTTCATCCTTGAAGATGAACTGCACAACAGGGATGAAGGAATACATTAATCGATCTTTAAAACTGTAATTACAACAACTAATCTATGTAATACAATCTAATTCCTAAGCTATAGCTGTTTTCTAACACTTCTTGGACGCCCTTTGGCTTTGGCTACTGTCCTTTATTTATACCAAGGTGTTGTAAGGGAATAGGAGGTTCAATCCAAGTCAAAAACCCTGTAAAGTCGGTTCTAGGGACCTTGCGGCCGCATTGGGTCTTCACCTTGCGTCCGCAAGGGTCTTGTTCTGGCTCTTCATATTTCTGTCTACCTTGCGAAGGCAAGGTCTTTTGATCTTGTGGTCGCAAGGTGGCCAGAATGTCTCTTTTGCTTCTTTCCCAATGTTGCACTTTGCACCCCTCCTCGAAATCTTCACTAAAAGCTTTATAAATCTCATAAATTCACCTAAAACCATGAGACTCACAATATAGCTTAAAAACACGTATCAGTAGCCAAAAGCCTCGTAGTATTGCTCATTTTAAGTCATAAAAGTACTCGATATGGACGTATAAAATACATCCATCAAATACCCCCAAACTTAAACTTTGCTCGTCCACGAGTAAACAAAACTTATAAATACAAAATTAAACATACAAAAATTAAGAAAATATTTTTGGAGGGTGACACTATTTACACTCCTCTAGAAACCCACAAACTCAAGGAGATTCTAACGAGCGACTCGACTATGCAGATAAATACAAAAACTAATAAATACAAAAGCATGTAAAAATTACTCTACAAACAATAAACACAAAAATCTTTTTGGTTTCAACCTCAAGTCATAAGAGCATGGCATAACGACGTAGTCTCAGTCAGATGCTCACCATATATGTGCAGACTAAATCACAAAACAAACTGACTTATACTCAAGCTGCTACCAGTCTTAATTTATCCGTGTGTGTGTAACCACCAATCATAAAGAATATCTTAACTAAAACAATTTTATTAAACTAAGCACCACATTCATTAAAAATCACGAATTAACTAAAACCAATGCAATATAGAGTATGAGATCTACTATCCAAACCCGGTCTATTACAGAAAGAGAGATCACCAAAGATTTTAAAAACTTATACATCCATCCCATGCACTTCCTATATATGACAGACAATGCTCTCCTGCCCCAATTACTTGCAATAGCTAAGATTATGCTAACACAGTGAGCTTGCGAATAATATGAATATGAAGTGGAGATCAATTACACGCATTACAATCAAATCAACAAACACAAGTATTGGCAAGAAAATCAATAGGTCTTTAATAGCTTGTAATGTAAGGCCTTGGTGTAGGGGGATATGATGGAAAGGGAATAGAATACAAAGTGAGAGAGCAAGACTACCCTTTACCCCTAATACTTCCAAGAAAAAGGAAGTTTTTCCCAATTAGGCTAGGACCTGCAAAGACCACAAGTGTGGACTTTTCCCCCAAACTTGTTTTGTACAATATATCTAACTAAAAATACCTAGTCTTCTTTTTCAGCAGAATTTTTCTATCATGTTTTTTTTAAAGCTATGCTTCCATTTGAATCTTTTTGCACTCTTCTTCTTCCGTTTCATTTTTCGTCGATTTTTTTTTAAATATCGACGGGGAAGAAGAAGTCTTCGGAAACTTTCTTGACTGCAAATTGGTCCCATAAAATTAATTCCCCACCCACATCCTACTCTCTCAAAGGGTAGGCTAAAGTGTTTTAGGCTTTTAAGGTTAAGTTAATGTGGGTAAAAGAAAGGAAGTCCAATGAGGGTTCAATGTGTGCTTAGCACACTCCATTCTTTTTAATAAGGCTCAAAGGGGACACTAGGGATATTTTTAGTAAAGGTCGGGAAATATTTAGGCTCAAACGATCCAAAGATGACCTATATCATATCTTAATGCCAAAATACTCATGCAGTTTTTAAGAAAGTAAAGCACATAAAGTATCATATCAATTATGGAAGTTATGGAATCGAAGATTTAGCATCACTGGATTTCACATAAGCATTCGCTAAAGCAGATGATAGGGACAATCGAGACTAACATGCAGACACGGTTCGAAAGCGTGCTTGAGATATATTAGTAAGAAAAATCCCAGGGATCTAACTTATCATGCAATTGACCCTAAGTTACAATTCAATGCAACAATCATGTTACGACGGCTATTCATCATATTCTTGTGCATATCTTGTTGTTAAAATGAAATGTGTACTATAAACTTTATAAAAATGTTCAAATCAATCCATAATCATGACTGGTGTAAGTGCACATAGATTTGGATAAAATCAAGAATTTTGCAGAATCAAGTAAATTCTAGAATGATTTATGGAAAAGTTATGTGGTTCATTGCATTAACTCCTCATCGACCGAAAAGACCATACCGGGACTCGAGGATGAAAATTTTGAATTAAAACATTTTTTCATTTTTTCATTTTTAAAAATTTTTATAAAAAAAAATTGGAGATGGCCGATGACAATGACTTTTTTGATGGGTCCCCGAGGAAACCAAATATTATAGTATTCTGGTCACGGCAACATCTCCTAAAATAAGAAAAAAAATAAAAAGCAAGAAAATAGAGTGATGAGACGAGACGCTAGAGGGACAAAAAATTTTCCCTCACCCTAAAAACGTAGCCCAACTCTACTCTTCCTTAGGCTGGGACCTGCAAAGGCCTTGGGCTTAGAATTCCCCCCTGATGGAGGAGAAATATCAAAAGGGCCCGCCTAACGAAAGAGGAAGAAGCTTGGGCTTCGACTCATGGTGAGTCGGGAGGAAATAACGAAGGAGGACGAAACTCGGGGATTGTGCTAGGTGGCATCCCAAAGTATGTGGAGACATTTTGCCCCACCTGGTTAACCCAACCAAAAAATTGAGTCTGGTCGGCATGCACTTGCGCCAACTGCTGACTCATCATCTCATTTTGGAGCATGAGCTCCTCCTGCCTATTGGAGATCGCCTCCAAGGGATCCTCCTCCTCTGGCAGCTTCTCACGTGGGCCTCTCTCACGTGGCTGGCGAGGGTGCTCAAACAGTAGCGCCCTAGAAATGTCGGGGACTTCCCGAATTCTCTCCGCATCTGGAGTCCAAACAACTCTAGCCCCACTACACAGTCTGGTAATCAAACTCGGGAACACGAATCCCGAGTTTGTTGTACCTCTAATAAGGGTCTGAATTTAGGCGTTGATCAGACGCCCAACATCGACAGACCCACCGGTAAGGATGGTGTAGATCAAGACAGCCTTATTCCAAGACACAGTGTGCTGGTGATTGGAAGGCATGAGACATGCACAGATAAATTTGAACACGACCTTGGCCGTGTTCGTGAGATAGGTCTCGTCCATGGTGTGGGGACGGAATGGTGGATTTTGGTTGTAGGTCCAAACCACATCAGGTGTTGCGATTTCCGCATTTAACACCTGGAGAGAAACAGGGTCGGCGATGTGGATACTGTACTGGTCAGTACCCCTCGCGAAGTTGGTAGTGCCGAAATAACAATTAATGCTATGGGACGAATAGTTGACATTCCTACCTCTGACATCAACAACATCTAGCACCTCTCCAGAAATAGAAATACGCCCGTTGGCGTAGAATTCTTGGACTAAGGCCACAATGGCCACGCCCGGGGCCGCACAAAGATTGCCCCACCTTCGACGTTTGAAGTGGGCAGGGAGAGCAAAGTCTTAAGCCTTAAATCCCCTCTCAGGGATTATGCTCTTTGAGAGCTTCCTAGTATAGCTCTCCGAATGCCTCAAAGGAAATAAATCTGTGGGGGTCATAATGCTGCTCCTCCTCTTGGGAGCGGGACGAGGACGCACCGGTATTTCTACGGTTAGGGGCCATTTTATAAGCACAAAAATTTAAAATCTACTCTCTAAAAATTAAAATTTAACTAACCCAACTAAAACAATTAAAGCATGCACGTAGATAATTAAAATATTCCTATCACCCTAACATGCAAAAATTTGACGGATCAAAAATTTAAATAGAAAAGGGATAGAAGATACTTGGATTGTGCTTTATACTTCGACTGCAATAGCGGGATGCCGGAGTTTCAAAGCTTCTCGTCGGAATTAATGGTGGCAGCCACAAGTGTCCAAATCTTTAATGGAGTGAGATGAGGTGGAGGTGAGATGAAGGCTTGAAGAAGAGAGACTAACACTTGAGACTTGGTCGGACTAAGAAAACTTCGCTGGAATTTGAGAAAAAGAGAGAGAGATCGCCGGTTACTTAAGAGAGAGGGAAAGCTTTGTAAATTTCTGTGATCTGCCGGTGCTGCTCGAAACATGCTTATAAAGAGGGCCTTGCGGCCGCAAGGTGCCCAGTCAAACGAATACACGGAAGTTCATGAGGCAGGTCACGCGTCTGTCATTATTAGGGCCTTGCGGCCGCAAGGTATTTAATCCTTGGGTCTGCAAGGTCCACATAGTGAATTCCTTGAGAGCTGCTTCATAACTTTTTTGGCAGTTTTCGTTCTGGTCCTTCTGTTATGTTCCGTTAGGTCCGTTTCTTTCCTGCACTCTGAAAATTCTAAACAAACTTCTAAACTAAATTATGAGAAACATATAAATACAACACTAAGACGCTTTTCTCCCCCAAACTTGAATTATGCCATACTGGAAAACATTTAAATTGAATGTCCATAATTAAATAAGACGGAGAACAACTTATTTAAATTATACTACGAAAGCAAATAAAATTTCATCAAAGTGGGTTGCCTCCCACCTAGCGCACTTATTTAACGTCTTTGACTCGACCCAACTACAAACCTATTCTCTCGGAGGTTCGTTGTCAGAGAGACGAATGAGTTCTATAGTTCTCTCAACTAACATGGGTTCAAGGTATGGTTTGAGTTGGTGACCATTAACTTTAAATATCTCATTGGTCTTTGGGTTCTTGATATCAATAGCTCCATGTGGATAAATTCGAATTATAATGAAAGGGCCAGACCATTTTGATTTTAATTTTCCTGGAAATAATCTGAGTCTAGAATTAAAAAGAAGCACCTTTAATCCTGGATGAAACATCTTGTTAGCCAATCCCATATCATGTTATTTCTTGGTCTTTTTTTATAAGTTTTTACATTTTCATACGAATTTAGCCTATGCTCTTCTAATTCATTTAACTAAAACAGTCTTTCTTCACCAGCCAAAATTAAGTCAAGGTTAAGAGCTTTAATGGCTCAATAGGCCTTGTGTTCAATCTCTATTGGCAAATGACAAGCTTTGCCATATACCATCCGATAGGGACTCATACCTATTGGGGTTTTATACGTAGTTCGATATGCCCAAAGACCATCTTTAAGTTTTGCCTCCCAATCCTTTCAATTTGGTCTCACAGTCTTTTCCAAAACTGCTTTTATCTGTCTATTACTAACTTCTACTTGGCCAGAAGTCTGAGGGTGATATGGTGTAGCTAACTTGTAAGTTACAATGTATTTTATAAGGCTTGAATTTAACAATCTATTAGTGAAGTGTGTTCCTTGATCACTAATTATAGCCTTCGGTACTCCATACCGCGCAAAAATATCTTCCAAAAACTTGACAACAGTTTGGCCATCATTATTTCGGGTAGCAATGGCTTCTATCCATTTGGACACATAATCAACATCAACTAAAATATATTCACAACCATTAGAAACTAGAAAAGGACCCATAAAGTCAATACCCCAAACATCAAAGATTTCGACAACTATATTGATATGCAAGGGCATTTCATTCATTTTACTTATTCCACCAGTTCTTTGACATTTATCACATGTTCTGCAAAATATGTCAGAGTCTCTAAAAACAGTAGGCCAATATAATCCAGCTTGTATGATTTTCCTAGCAGTTTTGTTACCACTAAAATGACCACCACAAGAGTATTCATGACAGAATGCCATAATACTTTGTTGGTCTTGTTCTGGAACACATCTCCTAATTATAGAGTCGGAACATATTTTGAATAAATGTGGTTCTTCCCAAAAATAATGTTTTGCATCAGTTAAAAATTTCTTTGTTTGATAAAAATCAAAATCAGGATTGATGATGTCAGATACATAGTAATTAACAAAATCAGCATACCAAGGTTCAAAATTTTTAACTGCTAATAATTGTTCATCGGGAAAATCCTCATTCATAGGGATTTTATTATCAAGAAATTGACGTTCAAGTAAAGGTAAAAATTCCAACCTAGACAAATAATCGGCTACAACGTTTTCTGTTCCCTTTTTATCTTTAATAGTAATGTCAAATTCTTGCAATAATAACATCCATCTTATGAGTCTAAGTTTTGCCTCCTTACTCAAAAGTATTTTAAGGCTGCATGATCAGAGAATATGATAACTTTTGATCCTAACAAGTATGATCTGAATTTTTCTAATGCATACACAACTGCTAAAAACTCTTTTTCTGTGGTTGTATAATTGAGTTGTGCATCATTTAATGTCCTACTCTCATAATGAATCACATGCGGTTTCTTATCTATTCTTTATTCTAACACAGCTCCAATTGCAAAATCCGAAGCATCGCACATGATCTCGAAAGGGAGAGACCAATCAGGGCTGGTTAAAATTGGGGCTGATGTCAATCGTTCTTTTAATAAATTAGATGCATTCAAGCATTCTTGGTCAAAAATGAATTCGGTATCTTTTGCCAACAAATTACATAAAGGTTTATAGATTTTTGAAAAGTCTTTTATAAATCTTCTATAAAAACCCGCATGTCCTAGAAAACTTCTAACACATTTGACGGAAGTTGGAGGAGGTAGTTGTGATATAACTTCAATTTGAGCCTTATCAACCATAATTCCTTTGTTAGACACAACATGACCTAAGACTATTCTATGTTTAACCATGAAATGACTTTTCTCCCAACTTAGGGTCAAATTAGTTTCGCAACACCTCTTCAAAACCGATGTTAGATTTTCTAGGCAATGATCAAAAAAATTTCCGAATACTGAGAAATCATCCATAAATACTTCTACACATCTTTCCACTAGATCAGAAAATATAGAAATCATGCATCTTTGAAAGGTAGCTGGGGCATTACAAAGTCCAAATGGCATTCTCCTAAACACAAAGGTACCAAAGGGACATGTAAAAGTGGTTTTTTCTTGGTCTTCTGGTGCTACTGGGATTTGATTATAACCAGAAAAACCGTCAAGAAAACAATAATATTCATGACCAGCTAATCTTTCAAGGATTTGGTCAATAAAAGGCAAGAGAAAGTTATCTTTCTTTGTTGCCGCATTTAATTTCCTCAAATCTATGCACATCCTATAACCAGTAATAGTTCGTGTGGGAACTAACTCATCATTCTCATTCTTAACAAATGTAATTCCTGATTTCTTAGGAACTACTTGGACTGGACTAACCCATTTACTATCAGATATCGGGTAAATTATACCCGCATTAAGAAGTTTAAGCACTTCTTTTCTAACTACCTCTTCCATGTGAGGGTTAAGTCTTCTTTGTCTTTCTCTAGAAAGTTTAGTACCTTCTTCTAAATGAATTTTATGCATACACATAGAAGGACTAATTCCTTTCAAATCTGCTAAAGACCAACATATAGCTTCTCTATGTGTCCATAGAACTTTTAACAGGCTTGATTCTTATTCTACTGTTAAATCCACAACAATTATAACAGGTAAGGTTTTACCTTCCCTTAAGAATGCATATTTTAAATGGGACGGTAATGACTTTAATTCTACTTCAGGAGGGGATTTAACAGACGGAATAAACTTAGGAATTTCAGAGTTCACTGTCTCTTCTTTATCTTCCTCTTTAGAGTTCTCATCTTTTTCTTTATCTGTTTTTATTTCATCAAAATCAGATTTTTGATTTTCTACATCTTCTTTATCATTTTCATCTATTTCTAAATTATCATAACTAATTTCGATTTGGCATCTTCCACTTTGTTCTTATCTTCACTTTTACTCTTAAGAGCTTCTAGTCTTTCCTTCTCTTCTAATTTTTCCTTCTCTTCTATTTCGGCTTTTAGATGATAGAAGGTTCTATCGTCAAATCCGACATACGTATCTTTCTCATAGTCATCATCTTCAGAATTTTCTTCAAAGGTTTGGGTTGCCAGTTTTTCAATTTCATCAATTGAGAAACATGCATTCATGTCACTCGGTCTATTTAACGCATCAAAAACTGAAATTTCTACAATTTCACCCATAATTGACATTGAAAGTTTACCATTCTTAACATTAATCATTGTATTGGCAGTGGCCATAAAAGGTCTGCCTAACAAAATAAGGACTTCATTGTTAGTGCATATCTTTCTTTCCATCTCTAGAACCATAAAATCGATTGGGATGATTAA
>CM028381.1:108306073-108453153 GCA_013146195.2 Codonopsis lanceolata | reverse complement strand
TTATTCCAAGACACGGTGTCTTTGGTGATTGGAAGGCATGAATGCACATAAATTTGAACACGACCTTGGCCGTGTTCGTGAGATAGGTCTCGTCCATGGTGTGGGGACGGAATGGTGGATTTTGGTTGTAGGTCCAAACCACATCAGGTGTTGCGATTTTCGCATTTAACACCTGGAGAGAAACAGGGTCGGCGATGTGGATACTGTACTGGTCAGTACCCCTCGCGAAGTTGGTAGTGCCGAAATAACAATTAATGCTATGGGACGAATAGTTGACATTCCTACCGACATCAACAACATCTAGCACCTCTCCGAATAGAAATACCCCATGGCAGAATTCTGACTAAGGCCACAATGGCCACGCCCGGGCCGCACAAAGATTGCCCCACCTTCGACGTTCAAGCAAGTGTGAGAGAGCAAAGTCTTAAGCCTTAAATCCCTCTCGTGATTATGCTCTTTGAGAGCTTTCCTGTATAGCTCAATGCCTCAAAGGAAATAAATCAGGGGTCATAATGTTGCTCCTCCTCTTGGGAGCGGACGAGGACGCACCAGTATTTCTACGTTAGGGGCCATTTTATAAGCACAAAATTTAAAATCTACTCTCTAAAAATTAAAATTTAACTAACCCAACTAAAACAATTAAAGCATGCACGTAGATAATTAAAATATTCCTATCACCCTAACATGCAAAAATTTGACGGATCAAAAATTTAAATAGAAAAGGGATAGAAGATACTTGGATTGTGCTTTATACTTCGACGAATAAGGGATGCCGAGTTTCAAAGCTTCGCCGGATTAATGGTGGCAACACAAGTGTCCAAATCTTTAATGGAGTGAGATGAGGTGGAGGTGAGATGAAGGCTTGAAGAAGAGAGACTAACACTTGAGACTTGGTCGGACTAAGAAAACTTCGCCCGAATTTGAGAAAGAGGAGATCGCCGGTTACTTAAGAGAGGAAAGCTTGTAAATTGTGATCCGCCGGTGTCGCCGAAACATGCTTATAAAGAGGGCCTTGCGCCGCAAGGTGCCCACAAACGGTCAGGAAGTTCATGAGGCGTGTCACGCTGCCTCTGTTATTATTCCTGCGGCCAAGGTATTTAACTTGGGTCCGCAAGGTCCACATGAATTCCTTGAGAGCTTTCATAACTTTTTGGCGCTGCTCGTCCTTCTCGTTATGTTCCGTTAGGGTCCGTTTCTTTCCGCACTCGAAAATTCTAAACAAACTTCTAAACTAAATTATGAGAAACATATAAATACAACACTAAGATGCTTTTTCTCCCCAAACTTGAATTATGCCATCTTGGAAAACATTTAAATTGAATGTCCATAATTAAATAAGACGGAGAACAACTTATTTAAATTATACTACGAAAGCAAATAAAATTTCATCAAAGTGGGTTGCCTCCCACCTAGCGCACTTATTTAACGTATTTGACTCGACCCAACTACAAACCTATTCTCTCGGAGGTTCGTTGTCAGAGAGACGAATGAGTTCTATAGTTCTCTCAACTAACATGGGTTCAAGGTATGGTTTGAGTTGGTGACCATTAACTTTAAATATCTCATTGGTCTTTGGGTTCTTGATATCAATAGCTCCATGTGGATAAATTCGAATTATAATGAAAGGGCCAGACCATTTTGATTTTAATTTTCTCGAAATAATCCGAGTCTAGAATTAAAAAGAAGCACCTTTAATCTCGATGAAACATCTTGTTAGCCAATCCCATATCATGTTATTTCTTTCTGGTCTTTTTTTATAAGTTTTTACATTTTCATACGAATTTAGCCTATGCTCTTCTTTCTAATTCATTTAACTAAAAGTCTTTCTTCACCAGCCAAAATTAAGTCAAGGTTAAGAGCTTTAATGGCTCAATAGGCCTTGTGTTCAATCTCTATTGGCAAATGACAAGCTTTGCCATATACCATCCGATAGGGACTCATACCTATTGGGGTTTTATACGTAGTTCGATATGCCCAAAGACCATCTTTAAGTTTTGCCTCCCAATCCTTTCAATTTGGTCTCACAGTCTTTTCCAAAACTGCTTTTATCTGTCTATTACTAACTTCTACTTGGCCAGAAGTCTGAGGGTGATATGGTGTAGCTAACTTGTAAGTTACAATGTATTTTATAAGGCTTGAATTTAACAATCTATTAGTGAAGTGTGTTCCTTGATCACTAATTATAGCCTTCGGTACTCCATACCGCGCAAAAATATCTTCCAAAAACTTGACAACAGTTTGGCCATCATTATTTCGGGTGGCAATGGCTTCTATCCATTTGGACACATAATCAACATCAACAAAAATATATTCACAACCATTAGAAACTAGAAAAGGACCCATAAAGTCAATACCCCAAACATCAAAGATTTCGACAACTATATTGATATGCAAGGGCATTTCATTCATTTTACTTATTCCACCAGTTCTTTGACATTTATCACATGTTCTGCAAAATATGTCAGAGTCTCTAAAAACAGAGGCCAATATAATCCATTGCATGATTTTCCTAGCGCTTTGTTACCACTAAAATGACCACCACAAGAGTATTCATGACAGAATGCCATAATACTTTGTTGGTCTTGTTCTGGAACACATCTCCTAATTATAGAGTCGGAACATATTTTGAATAAATGTGGTTCTTCCCAAAAATAATGTTTTGCATCAGTTAAAAATTTCTTTGTTTGATAAAAATCAAAATCGGATTGATGATGTCGGATACATAGTAATTAACAAAATCAAGATACCAAGGTTCAAAATTTTTAACTGCTAATAATTGTTCATCGGGAAAATCCTCATTCATAGGGATTTTATTATCAAGAAATTGACGTTCAAGTAAAGGTAAAAATTCCAACCTAGACAAATAATCGGCTACAACGTTTTCTGTTACCTTTTTATCTTTAATAGTAATGTCAAATTCTTGCAATAATAACATCCATCTTATGAGTCTAAGTTTTGCCTCCTTACTCAAAAGTATTTTAAGGCTGCATGATCAGAGAATATGATAACTTTTGATCCTAACAAGTATGATCTGAATTTTTCTAATGCATACACAACTGCTAAAAACTCTTTTTCTGTGGTTGTATAATTGAGTTGTGCATCATTTAATGTCCTACTCTCATAATGAATCACATGCGGTTTCTTATCTATTCTTTATTCTAACACAGCTCCAATTGCAAAATCCGAAGCATCGCACATGATCTCGAAAGGGAGAGACCAATCGTAGGTTAAAATTGGCCGATGTCAATCGTTCTTTTAATAAATTAGATGCATTCAAGCATTCTTGGTCAAAAATGAATTCGGTATCTTTTGCCAACAAATTACATAAAGGTTTATAGATTTTTGAAAAGTCTTTTATAAATCTTCTATAAAAACCCGCATGTCCTAGAAAACTTCTAACACATTTGACGGAAGTTGGAGGAGGTAGTTGTGATATAACTTCAATTTGAGCCTTATCAACCATAATTCCTTTGTTAGACACAACATGACCTAAGACTATTCTATGTTTAACCATGAAATGACTTTTCTCCCAACTTAGGGTCAAATTAGTTTCGCAACACCTCTTCAAAACCGATGTTAGATTTTCTAGGCAATGATCAAAAAAATTTCCGAATACTGAGAAATCATCCATAAATACTTCTACACATCTTTCCACTAGATCAGAAAATATAGAAATCATGCATCTTTGAAAGGTAGCTGGGGCATTACAAAGTCCAAATGGCATTCTCCTAAACACAAAGGTACCAAAGGGACATGTAAAAGTGGTTTTTTCTTGGTCTTCTGGTGCTACTGGGATTTGATTATAACCAGAAAAACCGTCAAGAAAACAATAATATTCATGACCAGCTAATCTTTCAAGGATTTGGTCAATAAAAGGCAAGAGAAAGTTATCTTTCTTTGTTGCCGCATTTAATTTCCTCAAATCTATGCACATCCTATAACCAGTAATAGTTCGTGTGGGAACTAACTCATCATTCTCATTCTTAACAAATGTAATTCCTGATTTCTTAGGAACTACTTGGACTGGACTAACCCATTTACTATCAGATATCGGGTAAATTATACCTGCATTAAGAAGTTTAAGCACTTCTTTTCTAACTGCCTCTTCCATGTGAGGGTTAAGTCTTCTTTGTCTTTCTCTAGAAAGTTTAGTACCTTCTTCTAAATGAATTTTATGCATACACATAGAAGGACTAATTCCTTTCAAATCTGCTAAAGACCAACATATAGCTTCTCTATGTGTCCATAGAACTTTTAACAGGCTTGATTCTTATTCTACTGTTAAATCCACAACAATTATAACAGGTAAGGTTTTACCTTCCCTTAAGAATGCATATTTTAAATGGGACGGTAATGACTTTAATTCTACTTCAGGAGGGGATTTAACAGACGGAATAAACTTAGGAATTTCAGAGTTCACTGTCTCTTCTTTATCTTCCTCTTTAGAGTTCTCATCTTTTTCTTTATCTGTTTTTATTTCATCAAAATCAGATTTTTGATTTTCTACATCTTCTTTATCATTTTCATCTATTTCTAAATTATCATAACTAATTTCTGATTTGGCATCTTCCACTTTGTTCTTATCTTCACTTTTACTCTTAAGAGCTTCTAGTCTTTCCTTCTCTTCTAATTTTTCCTTCTCTTCTATTTCGGCTTTTAGATGATAGAAGGTTCTATCGTCAAATCCGACATACGTATCTTTCTCATAGTCATCATCTTCAGAATTTTCTTCAAAGGTTTGGGTTGCCAGTTTTTCAATTTCATCAATTGAGAAACATGCATTCATGTCACTCGGTCTATTTAACGCATCAAAAACTGAAATTTCTACAATTTCACCCATAACTGACATTGAAAGTTTACCATTCTTAACATTAATCATTGTATTGGCAGTGGCCATAAAAGGTCTGCCTAACAAAATAAGGACTTCATTGTTAGTGCATATCTTTCTTTCCATCTCTAGAACCATAAAATCGATTGGGATGATTAACTTATCAACTTGTAATAGAATGTCCTCTACTATACCTAAAGGATGTTTAGCCGAACGGTCAGCTAATTGTAAAGACATAGTAGTGGGTTTCAGTTCACCCAATCCTAATTATTTATAGACAGCGAAAGACATCAAATTAATACTTGCTCCTATATCTAACATAGCTTTCATCTTTTTAGAGCTACCCAAGGAGACTTGGATGTTGAAACTGCCAGGATCTTTTAATTTAGGAGGAAGTTCTGATTGTAAAACTGCACTCACGTTTTCAGAAACAATAATTTTCTCACTCTTTTCAAATTTGTGTTTTCTAAAGTGAAGATCTTTGAAAAACTTAGCATAGGACGGAATGTTTTTAATAATATTAAGCAAAGAGAGGTTAATGTTCACTTTGGATAATATATTATAAATTTTCGTAAATTGCTTATCCATTCTGTTTTTCATAAGTCTACCAGGGAATGGCATTGGAGGAACATATGGTGGTGGTGCCACATATGGTTCCTCAAGAGGTTTTGCCTCTTGTTCTTTTTCTTGAGTCACTTCTTCTTGACTATCTTTATTTAAAACTTCTTTTTCTACTTCTTTATCTTTTGCTTGAATATTTTCACTTTTATCTATTTCAACTTCTTTGCCAAAATTGTCTATTTTATCAGGCACATCAGAAGATTAAGTAGGGTTACTTACCTCTTCTCCAATTACTCTACCACTTCGCAGAGTAATGATAGATTTTGCTTGTTCTGTCTGACTTGGGAACTTCCCTTCTTCTCTTTCTTTTTCTTTAAATTGTGCGAGTTCATTCCTTAAATTTTCCACAGTTTCTAGCAAATATTTGTTAACAGCAGTTTGTCCACTGTTCGATCCTTCTAACTTTGGAACTTCTTCAATCTGATGTTGTCCTTGCTTAGGAAATTGTTGAGGCTGTAATGGCTTATTTCCTCCCCATGAAAAGTTAGGATGATTCGTCCAACCAGGATTATATGTGTTGGAGTAGGGATCATTCCTTTGTCTTTGCGGGTACATGTTCATTGCATTAACCTGTTCAGGATACACAACACTAGAGGGACACAAATTAGTAGCGTGAGAATTTAATCCACAAATAGAACATGCTTCTTGAATTTGCCAACGTTCGAATTGAACTTGCATATCTGGTTTTTCTTGAACTTGAAATAAACTTCTACTTTTACCTCTTGTACTTTTTTGTTGAGAATTTGCACTTAACATCTCAAGCAAGTTTTCTAATGCAGTTGGTGTCATTCTATTAATAAAACCACCGGCCGCACTATCAACCATAGTTTGTAACACAGGCGAAAGAGCGTGATAAAATTGAGTTACTAACACATCTTGAGATAGATTATGATGAGGACACATGATAAGTAAATTTTTAAATCTATCTCATGCTTCATGAAATGTTTCTCCTGGTTCATTTTGAAAAGACATAACTTGCTTTCTGTACTCTGAAAGTGATGCATGTTGATAAAATTTACCCATAAACAAATCATATAATTGAGCCCAAGTATAAACACTTCTAGGTGTTAGATTCATAAACCATCTTCTCGCCATATCTTTTAATGCACATTGAAAATATTTCATTTTTATTTGATCTTCAGTCAAACCGCCTAACGAAAAATTTTCAATCATGAATTCGTATTCTTTAACAAAATTTACTGGATCTTCAGATGGCAGCCCATGAAATGAAGGCATCATATTATAATAATGACCTTTAAGTTCGAAATTTCTTACTACTTTTGGTAAGACTAAGCATGATGGTGTTGCATTCAACATAGGACGACCATAATCACTTATAGTTCTTTGATTGATTATTACTTCCATATTTCTATCAGCAGGTTCTTCCATTTTTTGATTCACATTTACCGAAGGAACCGGATTTTCAGGATTTTGATTATTGTTATCCATTGGAGGATCAACCAGAGGATCCTCTCGATTCAACTGTTCTTGATTGATAGACTGGTTTTCTAAATTATCAGGATCTTCCTGATTCTTTCCAAGATTATTTATATTTTGATTTAATTCTACCAGCTTAGGATTTAGAGATCTACGACCATGCATAAAATAATAAAGGCAAATAAAACAATTAAAAACTAAATAAAATCTTTTTGTATTTTTATTTTTAAAAAAAACTGAATTTAAAACTACGCTACCAACAAACTAACTACGCAAACTAGCTTGTCCCCAGCAACAACACCAAAAACTTGTTTCTGTCTTATTTTAATTATTTCCTTGCAAGTGGACAAGACTATCGTAGGACAGCTTGAGAAGCAAGGGTCAAACCACAGAGACAAGAAGAATACGAATGACAAGAATATCGGTAGCAATTTTAAACTAAGGGGGGTTGTTTATTGATTTTATCTAAACTAATTATTCTACTAAAATGATGAATCTAATTCAACTAGACAGCAATCACAGTTGTAAAGATCTGATGGAGGAGGGAAATCTAGGATTAGGGTTTCACTTGCATCTACTCTATAGCTTATTTAGATAAAGTATCATTCAATAACTTGAGTTCGTTCACGAAAGATAGATGTAGCCTGTCAAATTACCGTTTAGTCTCCATCTCTAAATAATTCATCCATTCTATATCCTAGGCACAAGAACATATGGAACCTAACTGTCACTTAGGTCATATATGGAACCTAGCCCTAACTTATCACTCTCGTGCATCGATAGGTTCAATTCATCATGATGGTGAGCCAGTGCACGAAATATGCATATGGCCGTGCAGGTATCTGCACCTTAAGGCCTTTATTATTTGCGATTCCATTCATTTGGTCAAAGCTAGATAATAAAGGGGTTGATAAACACCATGATCAACAAGAATTGAATGACTAAAAATATATATTAAGCCATAGATTCGATACAAGTTACCTCCCAACTCCTAGATTAATGGATGTTTAGTTCATCCCTGAAGATGAACTGCACAACGGGATGAAGGAATACATTTTAAAAAAAAAGGTTTGGAGGGGACATAGACCGTACTCCAACCCTTAATTTTTTATTATTTTAATGCCTTGAAAGGTTACAATTATATATATGATGCCTTTGGTGTGGCTCAAACAAATGGTGCCTCTGGTGAGACTTTGAACACCCGAACTCTCGATTGAGAGTCGTGAAGTACCAGGGTGCCTCTGGTAGGGCTTGAACACTCAACCTTTCCGTTAATATAAGTGAGTAGCTAAATGGGGCCTTTGGGTAAGGCTTGTACAACAACGGTGCCTCTGAAGAGGCTTGAACACCCGACCTCTCTATTAAGAGTTGTAAAGTCCAGGGTGTCTCTTGTGAGACTTGAACACCGACCTCTCCGTTAGGAGAAGTGAGCAGTACCAGTTGAGCTAGAGCTCGTTGGTGGATGAAGGAGTACATGAATCGATCTTCAAAAACTGTAATTACAACAACTAATCTACATAATACAATCTAATTCCTAAGCTAGAGCTGTTTTCTAACACTTCTTGGACGCCCTTTGGCTTTGGCTACCGTCCTTTATTTATACCAAGGTGTTGTAGGGGAATAGGAGGTTCAATCCAAGTCAAAAACCCCGTAAAGTCAGTTTTGGGGACCTTGCGGCCGCATTGGGTCTTCACCTTGCGTCCGCAAGGGCCTTGTTCTGGCTCTTCATATTTCTGCCTACCTTGACAAGGCAAGGTATTTTGACCTTGCGGCCGTAAGGTGGCCAGAATGTCTCTTTTGCTTCTTTCCCAATGTTGCACTTTGCACCCCTCCTCGAAATATTCACTAAAAGCTTCATAAATCTCATAAATTCACCTAAAACCCTGAAACTCACAATATAGCTCAAAAACACATATCAGTAGCCAAAAGCCTTGTAGAATTTCTCATTTTAAGTCATAAAAGTACCCGATATGGACGTATAAACAGTATCGCAGCCACCATATTTTGAATTTGGGAAGGCCTGGCGTGCATGATTTGAGCGCCCTTTCCCCAAATTTCGCCTATAAAAGGGAAAAAACTAAACCCTTTGGTCTTTTTACTGCCTTCTTGCGTTCAACGTGTTTTGCAACTGAGTGCAATATCTTTCTGGGCTTGACACTTTCGGTAACGATCTTTCAGAATACAAATCTTACCATTTTGCAATCTGGATCAAGTTCAAATTTCTACCTCCAGCAAATTGATCCCTGTCAAACGCGCAAGTAAGTTTCTTCTGATCCTAATTCTCTTCTTTTGTTTCTATATTGAATTCATTTTTAAATTTCTGGGTTTTCCTGTATGTTCTTCATGTTCATGCGTTCTGGATAGCTTCTTAGGGCTTTTGCGTCTAGATCTGGGTAATTTACAGGGAGATTGAGGAGAAATCTTCAAGTAATATAAGTTTTTTGGGGCTTTAATCAAGACATTCCTCGATCTCTTGTAGGATGTCTTCTCCCCTTTGATTTTTTTATGATAACTCTGATCACGAACAAGAAGCTTATGATTATGATCATGGTGCCCAAAGAAATCGTGCATCAACAGATTCTGAAAGGACTTGATCTGAAGTTGATCGACGTCGATTTCCTATACTTCTAAGACTTAAATTATGCTATTTCACGAGGCTTTTGGCTACTGATATGCGTTTTCTAGTGAGTTTTGTGAGTTTCAGGGTTTTTAGTGAAAATATGCAAAACACAAGGCTTTTATATGTAAAATCCAAGAAGGGGCCAGAATGAAAAGCTGAAGAAGAAAAGAAGAAGAACACGCTAGAGACCTTGCGGTCGCAAGGTGTTCCAGACCTTGCCTCCGCAAGGTGGACAGTAACTGAAGAAAACAAAGCCCTGGATTTCAGAGGACCTTGCAGCCGCAAGGTGGTCAGAATGCAGAGTTTCGCGTTTTCACTGGAGATTCGATTGAAATTTAGGAGTCGGTTGCCAAAGCCTAGGACGAGGAGAAACGGCTGGAAACCGTTTTTTATAGCTTTAGAATAGATTTTAGGTTGTATAACATATTTAGTTATTGTAATTACAAGTATTGAAGATCAAATCATGTCTCCTAACATCTCCATGTGTTGTTCATCATCAATGATGAACTAAATCATCCTTAATCTAGGAGGTGGGAGGTAACTTGTATCGAATTTATGTTTTAATTCATATTTATGTTCATTCAATTCTTGTTGATTGTGGTGTTTATCAATCTCTCTATTATTTCACTTTGAACAAATTAATGTAATCGCAAATAATAAAGGCCTCGAGGTGCGGATAACTGCATGACCAATGTGCATATGTCGTACACTGGCTCACCATCACAATAAATTAGACCTATCGATGCACGAGAGTGATAAGGTAGGGCCAGGTTCATACATGACCTAGGTGACAGATAGATCATATGTTCTTGTGCTTAGGATATAGAATGGATGAATGATACGGGGATGGAGGCTGAACCAATAATTCAACAGACTATATCTATATTTTGTGAACGAACCCAAGAAATTGAATGATAATTATTTTGAATTAAACATAAAGGAGATACAAGTGAAACCCTAATCCTAGATTGCCATCTACCATAAGATCTTCATAACCTGTAATTGCTGCTAATTAGTTAAACACCTAAATAATAATAGTAGTTAGAATAGAATAATTATAAAAACCCCCTTAGATTAATAATTCGCTATCAATAAATTGCACTATCTGTGATCTCTTGTCTCTGTGGGTTTGATCCTTGCTTCCAAAACTATTCTACAATAGTCTTGTCCACTTGCAAGGAAATAAATTTAAAATAAGACATCGATCAGAAGTACATGCTTCTGAGGGAAGGAATACTCAGGAAGCGAGCAGCCGAATTCCCCTTGAGAGGATTGTGAACGATGTGACCACCGATCAGGATGAGGTGGATGAGGCGAGCTCAAGTGGGATCCCCAGTGATGAGGAATTGGATGGGCGAGCTCGAGTAGGACGGAGGCACCGTAATGAAGATTACTATAACTTGAGCTCGCTTTCTCACTGGGAGTCAATTGATTCAGTTGTAGAGGTTGGGAACTGGTTCAGCTCGATTGGGATCTCTAGTGAAGACTATCGAGGAGTTCCGTATGAATCTGAGATGACTCATGCTCAGATGAGGAGCAAGACTAAGAGAATAGTCTTCTTCTATGATTTTTTCCATGTCGGGATGCGCTTTCCATTAGAGCCCTTCATCATCAAGTTCTTAAGGGAAACCAACGTCGTTCCATGTGACCTCCAACTTACCACGATGATAATCCTAATCGCCTTCAGTGCGACCTGCCGTCTGGTTGGTTTTGAACCAGAGATGACTATACTTCGAAAACTCTTCCAATTCACCAGGGATAAGAGATCGGGCAGGATTACTGGTCGTTCAAAGGCTGGGGCTTTGAAGTTGTTCACCGAGTTTCCTCATAAGGTCGACAAGTGGGATAAGAGAATCATTATCGTGTAATCACGGGTTGGGTGGCCATTTGCCCTTACCCCTTACGAAATAAAACCTCCAACCTATGACCGACATGCCACCTTCACTGGAGAAGATAAGTGTATGGTGTTATTGAGGGGCGTGCTGGGGGTGACCGAGCAAGGTCAACAATGGTTGATTGATTGGAAATCAATTGTGCAGGATGCCAAGGTCTTGCGTCTGGCCGGGATGTATCCTGCTTCCCTGGAGGGTGTAGAGCCCTTGATTTCCATAGCGCCCGAGCCTGTTCATCCGTTTTGGGGGACTTGTCATGACAACAAGTTTCCTAGTGAATGCGAGCTATGCGGTCTGGGGGAGATTGTACTCATTGATTTGATTTTGATAATGCTGGTTCATGTTATTTGTTTTTGAGCCTTGTAGAAAATATGTCTCGATGTTTTCTAACTTGTTTTCTTTTTACTGGCAGTGGTGAAGGATATACTGAGGCAACGAAAGACCGACTTTAAGGCGAGATCTACTGCTTGTCATGGTGAGCTTATAGGGCGCGAGCAATCTGCTTCTGCCTCTTTACCTAAGGCTCCATATTTTGAAAAGAGCAAGAAGTTATCCCGGGCTTCCGGCTCTTCTACCGAGCTAAGGTCCTCCCCAGTAACGGCGCCAATTACCGAGCACACATTTCGGAAGAGACCAGCTGTGACTGATACCCGTGCGGGAGGTCGAAATACCCGATCAAGGATTAGGGAGGATGAACCCCAAGAAACAATTCAAGCAGTGTCTGGTCCCTTGCCCTCTCCCATTATTCTGACGCCCCTGGTCACGGGGCTACCACCTCCCCCTCCTCGACATGAAGAACCACTGGGGAGTGGTACACCTAGTTGGTTGAGAGCCAACTTTGTGATGCCCGTATCCCAAGAAGGAGTAAGGGCACTAGTGAACGAGGTCGCTGTCGTTCCCCTTCTTGAAGGAATAAATATTCGCGATCAGGGGACTATGAGTGTTGTTTGCGGGCAGGGAATTCTGAAGAGAGTTATCCAGCCCGACGTTGTTCGAGGTGATGCCGAAACATAGAATATCGTTCCGCTCGATGAGATTGGCCTACTGGTCAGCGAGGTATGTTATGCCAATTGCTGTATGAACATAATTGATATCACTGTATTCCTTGCTCATTGGTGTTTCTTATTAGCTCTTCTCCAAGGTTACTCTTCTGCACAAATGTGCAGACGAATATAAAGATAAGGCTGGTGCCTTGTTTGAGCAGAAGAGGAAGTCCAACGAGGCTGTTCGATCGTATAAGGAGGATTTGTTGGCCAAGGACAATGAGGTTCTTGCCAAGGTTGCCGAGCTGACCAAGCTCGAGGAGGAAATTATCCGCCTGAAGGCCCAGGTGGAGTTTGCGCAGAATGGGGAGGTAGCTGCTCAGAAGACCTTGAGCGAGGAGAGAAAGAAAGCTGAAGATGCTCAGGTCGCGGCCGAGCAGAAAGAGAGGGCTTGGCAAGCAAGGCTGACACGGGAAGTTGCTGCTGCCAAGACTGCTGCCGTGGAAGACTTCAAGCAGTCAGCCGAGCTCGAACAGCTCGTTGATGCGAAACTGGTACCCTATTATTCTCAAGGGTGTAACCACGTTCTTCGCATGCTGGCGAGCAGCGGGCTTTCAGGCATAACGCCTGAAATGATGGCGGAATGGGGAGCGGCTTCACCCTGGTATGCTGAGGCCCGGAAAAGCCATGCTTTGGTCCCCTACAATGAAGATGAACTGGGGATCATTGCAAACAATGACCGGGAGAGCGATGAGCCGGAATGGATCCCTCCAACTTCGTAGGCCAATAACGTGGTTGACCAGATGAACGCTATTTTTGAGCGTGAGGCGAATGATGATGAAGATGAGGATCCTGCTCCCCAGCTTACCGGCCCCGTGGTCATAGATGTTGAAGATAATCAGGCTGCTCCCTCCACAAGTTTGGAAATGAATCTGCCTCCTCCTTCCAATCGAGATGTAATTCAGCTCCCTCCTCCTCCTCCTCCTCTTCCCCCAAATATGCAATCTGAAATGGAGAAGATCTTCGCCGAGCTTGATGCACTAGGAAGAAATGCGGAGCAAGGAGGAAGTTAACATGTTGTAACCTTATTGGCAATAGTTTCCTTTGAATGTAATTTTCAGTTATTATGAAATGAGAAAAGCATTTTGTAATTTTCAACGTGTGAATGCTCGTTGTTATTTGTTTATTTTTATTATTACACTTGTAAAAACAAAAGTGTTATCGGGCAGGGCCCCTTCTGCTAATTTGGCAGGCATCCAAATAATTGCCAGTTGCGCGATTTATCTAGGTGGTTTGGCGCAATCGGGCAGGCCCTTGGTTCAATAAATCGTTAACTTATTATTCAGGCTGGATATTTGTTTGAATGAGATTTTTCTCCCCTTGTTGCCACAGCAAACAAAGTCGTCAAACAATATCGGGCAGTGGGTTGTTCCCCTTCTCATGTCGAGGCATTCAAACTAAAATACAAACCAGACAAGGCCCACTTTGCTCGATTTATCGAGAAGAGTTATGTTTATAGTAGTTTGAGGATATATTTACTTTTGACGGACAGGATTTCAAACTTCTCAATCACCAAATAAATAATTTTCAAGTAACTTTGACCAAGAACATTCAAAATCCCTTAATGCAAATACAGAAGAACAAAGTAACTGTCAAATTAATACCATGTTAATGGTAGTATTTCTTTAAATGATCAGAGTGCCAGGGATGCTTCAAATGTTTGCCCTCTTGATTTTGTAAGGTATAAGTGCCTTCTCTAGTGACTCCTGTAACCTTAAATGGTCCCTCCCAGTTAGGTGACAATTTTCCTCGCCTTGGTCGCTGTCCTGTAACTTCGATTTTCCTAAGGACCCAATCTCCAACTTGAAATGCTCTTCCCCGAACCTTCCTATCATGATGAGCTTTAGCTTTCTGCTTGTAGTTAACCATTCTAATGCGAGCTTCAAGACTACGTTCTTCGAGAAGAAGGTCGATTGCCCGGGCAACCTAGTTGTCCTGCTCATTATAGTGAGCCACTCTATAACTGGGAAAGGCTGTTTCTGTTGGGATTACAGCCTTCGATCCATATGTGAGAGCGAAAGGTGTTTCACCTGTTGAGCGCCTTACTGTTGTCCTGATCGACCATAAAACGGCTGGTAACTCATCTGCCCACTTCCCTACTTGATCGTCCAAATTTCGTTTCAAAGCGTGCGTGATTTGTTTGTTCACGGCCTCTGCTTGTCCATTTCCTTGTGGATATGCAACTGAAGACTGCCAATGTTTAACATACATCCTGTTACATTCTGCTATAAATTTATCCGAGAATTGCGTGCCATGATCTGAGACAATAGCTCTGGGTAACCCAAATCGACACCAAATGTGGTCATGCACAAAGTTGATGATGTTGTTCTCTATGATTGTAGCTAATGGCTTTGCTTCAATCCATTTGGTGAAGTAATCGATTGCCACTACTGCATACTTGAATTGAGATCGTGCCAAGGGAAAAGGTCCGACCAGGTCGATCCTTCACATGTCGAATGGCCAAGCAGCAACTACTGGCGTTTATTCGGTTGATGGCAATCTGGGTATGTCTGCGAACCTCTGACATTTGTCACACTTCTGCACATATTGGGCTGCATCTCTCCTTAGTGTAATCCAGTAATAACATGCGAACAAAATCTTTTGTGCCAAGGTTCGGGCCCCTGGATGACCCCCACATTCTCCCTGATGAACCTCATATAAAAGTTCTTGGGTCATTTCTGGTCGAACACAACGAAGCATCGGCCTCACATTTGATCGCTTGTACAGCACTCTACCGACCACCGAGTACCGACAAACCTGGTTTCGAATAACTCTTGCTCGGTTTTTGTCTTCTGGAAGAATACCCTGCCCAATAAAATCTTTGTATTCATCAATCCAACACTTGCTCGCCGGCTCGATTTCCATTATCTGATCATTGTCAATAGAAGGTACCTTCAGGTGATTGATCATAACTGATGGCCTTAACGCTGAGAGTTCGTCTTCTGCCATTTTGGAAAGGTAGTCTGATCTCATATTGTATGACCGGTCGATTCTGATGATTTCCCAAAACTTGAAATCCTTAAAGATTTCCTTGACTAAGTCACAATATTTGATCAAGGTAGGATTATGAACTGCATATTCCCCTTGTATTTGGTTTACTACTAACTGTGAATCTGAGTACACTGTAACGGAATCAATATCCATGTCCAACGCGAGCTCAAGTCCGGCGATCATTGCTTCATACTCGGCTTGATTATTAGAGGCTGCAAACTTGAATCGAAGAGTCATCTCGAACTCGTCTGCCTGGTCGGGTGTAACCAATAAAATGCCTGCTCCACTTCCCGCTTTACTCGCTGCACCATCTACGAACAATTCCCAACAGTGTGCCGGTTTGATCTTAATTGTTATTTCTTGTTCTGCTGGTAAATTTTTGGTCGAGATGAACTCTTCTTCATGGTTGGAAAAACTCGTTTCCACCAAGAAGTCCGCTAATGCATGCGCTTTGATAGCCCTTCTCAGCTGATAATCTATGTGAAATTCTGTGAGCTCGATGGACCAGCCAAGCATTCTCCCCGAAAAATCGGGCTTGTGTAATATTTTTCGTAGTGGTGAGTCAGTGTATACAATTATCACATGTGCAAAAAAGTAGGCTCGTAGTTTCCGAGCATTATGACAAGAGAGTAGGCCAACTTTTCTATATTAAATTATTGACTCTCTACCGGAGTGAGGGCTTTAGACACATAATACACAAGTTTTTGAACATTTGACTCCTCCCTAACCAAAACAGCGGCCACAGCCTGGTCTGTGGCAACCAAGTACAAGTATAAATTCTCTCATGTTCTCGATCGGGCTGCTCATCAGAGGTGGTTCACCGAGATATTTTTTAAGCTGCTTGAAGGCTTCTGCGCATTCCCCATTCCACTCAAAATTCTTGTTGCCGTGGAGAACTTTGAAGAAGGGCAAACATCGCTCAGCTGAGCGGGAGATGAAACGGCCAAGAGCAATGATGGTCTCATTCAAGCGTTATACGTTGATCGATGTATTTTATACGTCGATTTTATATACTTCTATGACATAAATTATGCTATTTCACGAGGCTTTTGGCTACTAATATATGTTTTCGGTGAGTTTTGTAAGTTTCAGGGTTATTTGTGAAAATATGCGAAACTCCAGGGTTTTAAGTGCAAATTTCAAAGAAGGGCCAAAAAGGAAAAATGAAGAAAGAATGAAGTATGTCGATTCTGGACACCTTGCGGACGCAAGGTGCCTCAGACCTTGCGACCGCAAGGTAGGCAGTACGGGTCAGAAAGGCAGCAACCAAGAATTCCAAAGGCCGGACATACTGGAGACCTTGCGGACGCAAGGTACCCAACACCTTGCGACCGCAAGGTAGTCAGAATGCTTGATTTTCGGATTTTCACACAGTCATTCGATTGAATTACAACTCCCGAGTATATATAGAAGTCAGATGTCGAGCCAAAAAGAAGGAGGACGGCTGGAAGCTCTCTTTAGTAGATTTTAGGTAGTTTTTAGATTGTATAACATAGTTAGATTTTGTAATTTCAAGTATTGAAGATCAAATCATGTATCCGATCATCTCCATGTGCTGTTCATTGTCTATGATGAACTAAATCATCCATAATCTAGGAGGTGGGAGGTAACTTGTATCAAATTTATGCTTTAATTCTTATATATGTTCATTCAATGCTTGTTGATTGTGTTGTTTATCAAACCCTATATTATTTTGCTTTGAACAAATGAATGTAATCGCAAATAATAAAGGCTTAGAGGTGCGGATAACTGCATGACCAAGTGCATATGTCGTACATTGGCTCACCAACACAATAAATTGGACCTATCGATGCACGAGAGTGATAAGTTAGGACCAGGTTCTTACATGATCTAGGTGACAGATAGATCATAAATCTAGGTGACAGCTAGATTGACAGTTCCTGTGTTTAGGATATAGAATGGATGAATTTTGCGGGGATGGAGGCTGAACCAATTGTTCAACAGACTATATCTATCTTTAGTGAACGAACCCAAGACATTGAATGATATTATTATGAATTGAACATAAAAGAGATACAAGTGAAACCCAGAATCCTAGATTGCCACCCACCATAAGATCTTCATATCTGTTATTACTGTCTAATTAGTTAAACATCTATAAATAGTAGTTTAGAGTAGAATTAAATATAAAACCCCCTTTAGATTAATAATTTGCTATCAATAAATTGCACTGTTCGTGATCACTTGTCTCTGTGGGTTCGACCCTTGCTTCCAATACTATTCTATAATAGTCTTGTCCACTTGCAAGGAAAAAGATTAAATAAAACATCGATCATACGTCCTTAATGCATCTAGGTTGCTTCATGTCGAGCAGAGCCTAAATCTTCTCCGGATTGGCTTTGATTCCCCTTTGGTTAACCATGAAGCCCAAGAATTTACCAGCTCGAACTCCGAACACACATTTGCTCTGGTTTAGCTTCATGTTGTGCTTTCTCAGATTAGCGAAAGTTTCCTCCAAGTCCTTGCTGTGGTCTATCCCTTTCGTTTTGATGACCATGTCATCAATGTATGCCTCCATGTTTCGGCCAATTTGTCGGCCAAAAACTTTGTTCACCATACGCTGATAAGTAGCCCCAGCGTTCTTCAGCCTGAAGGGCATCATCTTATAACAATAGAGACCGTCAGCTGTCCGAAATGCGGTCAAAGCCTTGTCCTGCTCGCACATTTTCACTTGATGGTACCCTGAGTATGCATCCAAAAAATTGAGCATCTCGAACCCAGTGATAGCATCGACCAGCCTGTCAATGCGAGGAAGAGGGTAGCTGTCTTTAGGACAAGCCTTATTGAGATCCGTGAAATTGACACACATCCTCCACTTGTCATTGCTCTTTTTCACCATTACCACATTGGCAAGCCAAGACGGGTAATGAATTTCTTCGATGATGTCGGCTTTCAACAGCTTTTCCACCTCTATTTTTATTGCTTCATTTTTCTTCGAGGAGAATTACCGAGGTCGTTGCTGAATTGGTCGGTATGGAGGATCCACACATAACCGATGAAGGGCTACCTCCTCGCTTACCCCCCTCATATCTTCCACAGTCCACGCGAACACATCGAGACTTGTTTTTAACTGCTCGATCTTCAGCTCAAAATTCTGGCTCCTCACGAACCTGCAGTGTGTCCATTTCAATTTTTTCATCTTTAGCTCGCTTTCGACGAGCGGGCTTTGGCATTTCTTCAGCGGCCTTTTCCTGCTCACCAATAGGCTCATCAATCTCCATACCTTCTAGTTGCGCGCATTCCCCCTCTGAAATTACTACTATACTAACAGGGGCTTTCTCTGGAACAATGATCTCTTCACTGGGACTAGAGCACCCAATTTTCTGTTTCTTCTTTTGTGTCTCCCGAACATACTCCCACATTGCTTGGGGTTGGCTGTGAAGAATCCCAATGCCACTGTCTGTATAAAATTTTGCTTGTTGGTGGGGTACTAAGGCTACCATCTGGAAGTGAGCCATGGAGGGAATGCCCATGATGGCATTGTATGGTGATTTTAAATCGATGACGAGGATAGTTATGACTTATAGCCTCGTATGCTCCCCATCACCTAGGTAAACTTCCAGGTCAACTGTGCCCTTGACACCGACCTTGTGATTCGTGAAACCTTCCAGAATTCCCAAATAAGGTTTCAAGCGAGCATCAGTGAGACCGATCTCCTTGAAACAATTGTAGTAGAGCACGTCCCGACATGCTCCCGTATCTACTAGCATCCGATGCACTTGCCAATTGTTAGTCAAAGCTGATATAACCAAAGGCTGCTCGGAGGAGGGGGCTGTGCTTGCTAACTCACTGCGAGTGAAGTGGATAGTCTGCTTGCCGAAGCGAATTACTGGTGGCATATTCATCACCTTTGACAGCGAGTAGATGTGTTTTCCCAGTTGAGTCGAGCTGGGTTCTTCCTTGAGAATAATGTTGACAACTCCATGTACTTGAGGGGCATTTCCCCTGTTCCTCCGTTTCTTCCCCGAGCAGGAGGGTCACGACGATTATTCCCATTGTTGTTGCCTTGCTTGAATCTATCAAGACGTCCTTGATTGATCAAGCGTTCGATTTCCCTCTGTGACATGTCCCACATCGTTGTGATAAGCACAAAATTTTGTGTTATCCCGATATTGGGCTGTATCCGGATTCATGGGGTAGGGAGCAGGAAGGTCATTCTGGATCTGCATCATGATTTCCTTTCTTGAAGTATTCAGGGGAGTAAAATCCTGCTCTCTAAATCGTTGAGTGGAATCAGAAGTCCTATTCCGATCTCTCCAAAAATTATTGTTGTTTCCCGAGCTAGGAGCTGCTGCTGCCACCGAGCTATTTTCTGCTTTCTCCTTGCCCTTTCCCTTTTGGTTAGCTTCCGTCGAGCTAAATAGCTGAGCCCAAGCAAGCATCTCACCCTGAATTGCTGGGGGATGCATTACCAACTCTTGTTTCAGGCCCCCACTTCGCATGTTATTCAGAAAACAACGTGTGACCTCCCCTTCCATCATGCCTGTGACCTGTTCGAGCACCTTTGTGAATCGCTCCATATAACTGTTAGAGGATTCATCGACTCCCTGGACCACCTTGCAGAGATCAAAACGGCTCTTCGGAAAAGCTCCGGCCAAACTAAATTCTGCTAAGAACTTCTCCCTCAGATTCTTCCATGCTGTTATAGATCCTCTCGGGAAACGTCTGAGCCAGCTTTGGGCTTTGCCTTGGATAGCCCCTGCAAATGCCTTCATTTTTAAGGCTTCATTGCTAGTTACTAGGCTGACCTGTGCCTCAAATGAACGTAACCAATCTTCTGCCCGGGTTTTTCCCGAGTATTTATCAAAATTTGGGAAAACAACCCTCTGTGCTGGAGGTGTGTTTTCGATCCAGTCCGCAAATGGACTACCGTCTGTTGATCAAACCGTCCCATCAGGTCGTTGACCAGCCTCTCATCCATCCATTCTAGCCTGTACAATTGCCAAAACCTCACCTATTATCTGAGGTTGAGCTGGTAATGGTGCCACAGGGATTACTACATGCTGAGCTACAGCAGCCAGAGGTGCCTCAATCTGCTGTGCTTTAATCAGCTGGGGGACCCTTGGTGGTCTAAGTGCCTCATGGTGATCTGCTCGCCTATCATGCTCGCGACGAGGTGATGTCCGACGAGATCGATGAGAGTAATGGGACCGAGAGTGATAGAAACGTTCATGTTCATCTCTTCGACTCCGTCTGCTGACAGGCTGTGACTCATTGACCATACTGTGCTCTCTGGCACAACGTTTATCTTGCCCACATCTTTCCTCATGGATTTTTACCGCATGAGTACCTTGATTGTGGCTGCCACCGCTTTCTGCTCGATTTCGAGCTGGTGCCTGATCGATGGCCAAAGGGTGTCTGTGTGGGGCATGGCTGCCGACACTAGGCACCCTTTCCACCATTTGTGGAATACTGATAACGGGCACAACTGGAATCAACTGTTCCTCCATGGGAACCGGTGGCTAACCCAACACGACCAATTGTTGGTTCAGTATGAACATCCTATTCAGGTACTGAGCTTGATTGCGAAGTGCCTGAGATTGTGCTTGTTCATTCAGCGGGACAGGCTCTACCACTGGATTAAGTCGAGCAGCCTCTCGACGTTGATTCAGTTGGTCACGTAACTCGACCGAATTGGCTCTTTGTTGTTGCAACTGATTTCTCAAATCATGCTGGGGAGGGTCATTTCCTGGGATGAAACCAGCCTCGCCTGTTGGTGCGTGCTGTGCTGCTGCCTGGGATCTAGTTATTACCCCGCCTAGTGGAGGAAGCCCATTCCTTGGAAGCTGGTCAGGCTGGGGAATCCCCTCGGGCCGGTTATTGATTGATGGCCAGTCTCCTTGGTGCACAGACATATCCCCACCAACATTTCCACTCGCTCCAGCATGTCCCTTACCGTTTTTAGCCATACTAACAAAATTTGAGGATAATGGATTAGAAATTTTCGATTTCCCAGCAACGGAACCAAACTGATGCTGCACAATTTGGTCTTGGGTCATTCCTTGCGGTATTTAGGATATCTGGGCTTGTGTGAAGGTATGATCTTGTAGAAACCCTGTCAAAAGAAGAAAACCTTAGAAGGAAGGCAAGACAGGGCCTCGCGAAACCCCTCAGGCGTGAGAGTAAGTCTTTAGCTTGTAGAAAGCAAAATGACAGAGTTTCGGTGTGTAAAAGTGAGCGTACCTTTGAAATGAAACTTTGTGAGGTATATATAGCCCTTTTGGGAGTGAAATCCGGGCTGAGTTATTATTATGGAGAGAATTTAGGCCTTTATGACCATAAATACGGGTTGACCGCGTAACTGACGGAGTCATGTCTTGAATCTCGAGCTCGAGAGTTTTCTGCCAGTTAGGCTCGGGATTAATATCTGGTTTATTCGAGCAACCCTGCTCCCTGCTAAGTGATTGGTAAGAAGATTCCTGCTCGGGATATACGTAGGATGTTTACCCCCGGTTATCCTACTCGGGTGACCTCTTTCCTGGTCCCTAACATCCATGTGCTTATCACGCGGAGGCACATGTGCCTGGCTTGTCACCAGGATTTGGGCCGAGCTCATCAAAAGGCTTGAATGGTTTATATACAAAGGCTCCTTTGTGTTGAGTAAGCTTGTATAGGAAAAACTATCACTCCCGCGCCACTAGGAGGGGGGGCAAATCAAGGTCCAATTTGGCTTGGACCGACGTACTCGTGTGCTTGCACAAGCAAACACGAATGTCGGACCAAATTGTGCGGACACAAGTCTTCTTCAAGAGTAGTCTTAAAAGCTTTAACAGTAACAGTTCTACTAAAGAGCAACGGTTTTGTTTTCTATTTTAATTATTTTGTAAGATTGTAATAGGGACTTTCCCAACACTTCTCATCATCTTCTCTTGAATGCATTCTCCATTTCTTGCCTTGCTCTTTAAATAGATCGAGGTAGATGTTTTTTGTTGAGTTCAGTTAATTTCCTAATGAGGTTTTAACCTAATTAAGGAGTATAATAATAATAGATTAGTGTATGTGTGAACTATATCAAACTTATAATTAAATTATTGGATCTTTTGTCATTGTGCAAGGATATGTAATTTTCAGAAAACTTATAAATTGAAGTTCATAATGTTGCTAAAATAAGATGGATTATGTTCAAATCAAGATCACAAGTGTTCAGAGATGTAGTCATCAAAATCTCTGTAATTTAATCTCAAGTAGAATATAGTTCTTATGAATTCTTGACTTGTCATTGATTTAAAATAATTAAAATATTACTTCCTCCGTTTCAGACAAAAAAATCACTATATATTTTTGTATGCTTCAATCCACTTTCAAAATTATACCTACGGTCTCAAAAAACATTCCAACTTTGCCTTCCTTATATAATATGAATAACTGATTTATCTAACATGGTTTACAAAATAGCCTACAACTTTGGTATTATTTAAAAGAAATATAAAGAAGTAAAAGTATGATATTAAAAAGTTTGACTCCTTAAACGTGACATTTTTTTTGGAGATCTTATTTCCATTACAAATTTTGTTTATCCACTACATTAATTTACGATTAATTAAACTAATTATTTTCTTGACTTGTCCTTGATTTAAAATATTTAAATATAATATATTACTTCCTCCGTTTCAGACAAATAATCCACTTGATGCTACACAATTTGGTATTGGGTTGTTCCTTGCGATGTGTAGGATATCTGAGCTTATGTGAAGGTATGCTTTTGTAGAAACCTGTCAAAAGAAAGACACCTTAGAAGGAGTGCAAGGCAGACCCTTGCGAAACCCCTCAGGCATGAGAATAAGTCTTAAGCTTGATTGAAAGTAAAAGGACAGAGTTTCGGTATGTAAAGTGAACGTACCTTTCTAATGAGGTCTTGTAAGGTATATATAGCCCTTTGGGAGTGAAATCCGGGATGAGTCATTATTGTGGAGAGATCTTAGGCCTTTATGACTATAAATGCGGGTTGACCGCGTAACTGACGGAATCGTGGCTCAAATCTCGGGTTGGAGAGTTATCAAGCAGTTGGGTTTAGGATGAATATCTGGTTATTCTGGCAGCCTTGCTCCCTACTCGGACAGATCTGTAGAAAGATTCCTGGTCGGGATGGATGTGGAATGTTTACCCTGGGTTATCCTGTTCGGGTGACCTCTTTCCTGGTCCATGTATCCCACGTGCCTACCACGTGAAGTCTCATGTGATTGGCTCGTGACCAGGATTTGGGCCGAGCTTATTAATGGCCCCTACTCCTTGTTCATCGAGTATGTATGCTCGGTGCAAGGAGTATATTTGAAGTTGTTTGTGGTAGCCTGAATTGGGGAGTAGAATACTTGGTCATTTTTGTCGTGATCCAAGCGAGGAGAGCTGCTTTGTTGGTGACAGTTGGTGCGTTGTGCCGCCTGTTTGTAGGAAGCTAGAAAGAAATTGTATGTTGATGTCGGCTAAGCAATGTCATGATGGATCGGGTTTTTTCAAGACGTTCGTTGATGGTGGGTTTGATCGGATGTGTCGTAGCCGCCACAATTCGAATTTCGGATGACCTTTGGGCGCGTGATTTGAGCGTCGTTTCCCCTGATCGTCTCCTATAAAAGGGGAAAACCTAACCATTTCTTCTTTTTTACTTCGTATTCTTCTTCAAATCTGTGCATCTATCGGAGCTACTTTGGCTTGCATTTGATTCTTACGGCAAATGAATTCTCCCCTTCTGCAACCTGGACCGATTTCAGATTTCTCCTTCCGGCAAACTCATCCCCATTCAACACACACGTAAGTGTCTCTTTTTGCTCAAATTTTCCTTTTTCTACATTTGTCTTGAATATTTCCAATTTTTTTGGCTTCTTCATGTATGCTCTTCATGTTCATCATTTCTGGGTTGAGTTTTGGTTCCTCCTTCTAGATTAGGATGACTCTCAAAGAGATCGAGGAAAATCAGGAAAAATTGTGATAGCGGTTAAGATGTTTTAATCAAGATTCTCCATCAATCTCTTGTAGGATGTCTTCCCATCTTCAATTTTCTAACGAAGGCTTTGATTATGAACAAAAATCGTATGATTATGACCATGGTGCTCATGAAACCAGAGTTTCAGTATATTCTGAGAGAACTGGCTCTAACGTGCATGTTCTTACAGATATCTAGGAAGCGAGCAGCCAAGTTCCAATTGGAAGAGTTGTAAATGACATGATCACCGATCAAGATGATGAGGCAAGCTCAAGTGGTATCCCAAGCAAAGAAGAAAGGACTGGCCGACCACGATCAGTACGTAGAAATCGTAATGAAGATTACTATAACCTGAGCTCTCTTGCTCACTAGGAGTCAATTGATTCTGTGGTGGAGGTTGGGAATTGGTTTAGCTCGATTGGGATTTTCAAGCAAGATTATCGAGGAGTTCCTTATGAGTGCGAGATGACTCCTACTCAGATGAAAAAACAAGACAAAAATAGTGGCCTTCTTCTATGACTTCTTTCGCGTTGGGATGCATTTCCCTTAGACACTTTTATTGTCGAGTTCCTGGGAGAGACCAACGCTGTTCCTTGCGAACTTCAATTCACCGCCATGTTAATTTTGATTGCTTTTGACGTGACCTACCGGCTGGTCGGCTTTGAACTAGAAATGACCATACTCCACAAACTCTTCCAATTTACCAAGGACAATAGATCGTGTAGGATTACTGGTCGCTCGAAAGCCTGAGCTTTGAAGCTGTTTACCGAGTTTCCCCATAAGGTTGAAAAGTGGGACAAAAGGATCATCATTGTGGAGTCCCAGGTTGGATGGCCCTTTGCCCCGATCTCTTATGAAATGAAGCTTCCAACTTATGACTGATTCGCCAACTTCATTGGAGAAGATAAGTGTCTGGCAATGTTGAGAGATGCGCTAGGGATGACCGAGCAGGGTCAAAGATGGTTGATTGATTGAAAATTAATCGTACAGGATCCGAAAGTTTTACGTCTGGCCAGGATGTATCCTGCTCCCGTTGAGGGTGTGGAGCCCTTGATAGCCATTGAACCCGAACCTGTCCATCATTTCTAGGGTACTTGTCATGGAAAAAGTTCCTTGGTGAATGCGATCTATCTGGTCGGGGGAACTGTACCACCCAGCTTGACTTCAATGATATTGGTATTTGTTTTTCTTGTTGATTTCTGAAAAATATATCCTGCTGTTTGGTAATTTCTTCTTTTCCTTTCTTGACAGTGGTTAAGAACATATTGACACAGCGCAAGACGGATTTTAAAGCAAGATCCATTGCTCGCCATGCCGAGCTTCTAGGTCGCAAGCAACTACCGTCTGCTTCCTTACCTAAGGCTCCATTCGTTGAAAAGGGCAAGAAATCATCCCGGGCTCCTTGTTCTACTTCCGAACCAAAGTCTCCTTCTCCCGTACAAGCTCCGTCCACTGAACAAGTGTCTCGCAAACGATCGTCTGGGTCGGATGCCCGAGTAGGAGGTCGAAGCACCCGATCTCGGGTGACTGAAAATGCACCTCAAGAAACTACTCAAGGGGGGTCTGGTTCCTTGCCTTCTCTTACTTTTCTGACTCCCCCGGTCACGGGATTGCCACCTCCTCCTCCTCAACGCGTAGAGCCACTAAGGAATGGTATACCCAGTTGGTAATGGGCCAACTTTGCGATGCCCTCAACCCGAGAGAGGGCAAGGGAACTGGTCAACGAGCTCGTTGATGTTCCCCCGCTTAAAGGAATCAATCTTCACGAACGGGGAACTATAAGCACCGTGTGCGGGCAGGGAATTCTGAAGAGGGTTGTTCAGCCCAACATTCTTTGCCATCAGCATTTTGCTCGGTGAAGTTGGGCTACTAGTCAGCGAGGTATGCTATGCTCCTTGCTTCATGGTCGTCATTGATATTGATTTGTAGAATTTCCCTTTATTTGTGTCCTTTTGTGTTTTTCAGTTTGCCTCCAAGGTCACTCTTCTACATAAATGTGCAGATGAATACAAAGACAAAGCCGATGCCTTATTTTAGCAAAAGAAAAAATCTAATAAGGATGCCCGCTCATACAAGGAGGATCTGCTGGCCAAGGACAAAGAAGTCCTTGCAAAGGTTACCGAGTTAACCAAGCTCGAGGATGAAATTATCCACCTGAAGGCTTAGGTTGTGTTTGCCCAAAACGGGGAGGTGGCTGCTAAGAAAACCTTGAGCGAAGAGAGGAAGAAGGCTGAGGATGCTCAGGTCGCAGTTGAGCAGAAAGAGAAAACCTTGCAGGGAAGTCGCCGCTGCCAAGGTTGTTGCTGTGGAGGAGTTCAAGCAGTCAGATGAGCTTGAGAAGCTGGTGGATGCGAAGTTGGTTCCCTATTTTTCACAAGGGTGTAACAATGTACTTCGCTTGCTAGCAAGCAGCGAGCTTCCGGGTATAAATTCGGAGATGATGGAGCGATGTGGAGCTGCTTCACCCGTGTGCTGAGGCTCAAAAGAGTCATACTCTGGTCCTTTATAATGAAGATGAGCTGGGGATTATTGCGACCAACAACCAGGAAGCTGATGAGCTGGAATGGATTCATCCAACTCCCTTGGCCAACAACGTAGCCGATCAAATGAACGCTATTTTTGAGCAGGAGGCCAATGAGGATGAAAATGACGATCCTGCTCCTCAGCCTATCGATCATGTCGTCGTTATAGACGTTGAAGACAATCAACTTGCTACCCCTACCGAACAAGAAATAATCCTACCTCCTCCTATCGAACAAGAAACAAACCTACTCCCTCCTCCTCCTCCTCCTCGCCTCAACTTGCAATGTGAAATGGACAGAATCTTCACTGACCTTGAAACGCCGGGAAGTGGCACTAAGCAAGGGAGGAGTTAATATTTTGTGATAGTTCCTTTTATTTTCCCTTGATTGTAATCTTTTCAATCTTATTGAATGAAAACAATTGTTCTTTTGCATTTGTGTCTGAATGCATACTTTTCTGTTGCAATGCCTTGTAAAAATTAAAAATGTCGTCGGGCAGGGCCCCCTCAGCTAATTTTTGCAAATATCCAAATAATTGCCAAAGGGTTGGATCCCAGTTGCTCGATTTATCGTGTAGAATTATTTGGTCGTTTTAACTGGGCATGGCCCTTGGTCGATCAAACCGTTAATAACTTATTATTCAGGCACAATATGTATTTGAACGAGACTTTTCTCTCTTTGTCGTTGTAGCGAACAAAATCGTCACACAATACCGGGCAGTGGGTTGTCCCCTTTCTCATGTCGATGCATTCAAACTTAAAAAACAAACCGGGTAGGGCCCCACTTTTCTCGGATATTGGGAAAAGTTATGCTTATATTTGTTCGAGAAAGTTTATCTTTTGATCGGGTAAGGCCCTGCTTACTCATTGTGCGAGCAAGGCTTGTCAAATAATGAAGCAATTTTTTTTAAGAAAATAACAAGTTTTGACCAACAACTTTCAACAATTTTTTTCATTAAAAATCTTTCAATACAATACAAAGTAGACTAGCTGTCAACTAATGGTAGTATTTTTTTTAAGTGGTCAGCATGCCAGGGATGCTTCAAATCTTTGCCCTCTTGATTTTGCAAGGTATAAGTGCCCTCTGTAATGATTCATGTGACCTTAAACGACCTTCCCAATTAGGTGACAACTTTCCTCACTCTACTCGCTGACATGTGACTTCAATTTTCTCGAGGACCCAATCCCTGATTTGAAATGATCTTCATCGATCCTTCCTGTGATGATGAGCCTTTGCTTTCTGCTTATAATTTACCATTCTAAAGCGAGCCTCCAATCTGCGCTCCTCGAGCAAGTTCATATCGATTACTCGGGCAACCTGATTATCTTTCTCATTGTAATGAGCAACTCTATAACTAGGGAAAGATGTTTCTATTGGAATTACGGCCTCAAATCCATACGTGAGAGCAAACGGGGTTTCGCCCATTGAGCCCCTTACTATTGTCCCGATCGACCATAAAACGACGGGTAGCTCATCCACCCACTTTCCTGCTCGATCATCCAAATTTCTTTTCAATGCGTGCAAGATTTGTTTGTTTGCGGCTTCAGCATGTCCATTTCCTTGTGGATATGCAACTGAAGATTGCCAGTGCTTGACATACATCCTGGTACATTCTGCAGTAAACTTGTCAGAGAACTGTGTGCCATGGTCAGAAACAATAGCTATTTGTAACCTAAAACGACATCAGATGTGGTCGTGCATGAAGTTGATGATATTGTTCTCAGTAATGGTTGCCAATGGCTTTGTTTCGATCCATTTGGTGAAATAATCAATTGCCACTACTGCATAATTGAACTGAGATCGTACTAGAAGAAAAGGTCCAATCAGGTCTATCCCACACATGTCGAATGGCTAGGCCGCAACAACCGGTGTCTGCTCGATTGAAGGTATCTTGGGAATATCAGCATATCTCTAACACTTATCACATTTCTGTACATATAAAGCTGCATCTCTTATGAGTGTGATCAAATAGTATCGAGCGAACAAGATCTTCTGTGCCAAAGTTCGGGCACCTGGATGACCCCCACATTCTCCTTGGCGAACACAACGAATCATCGGTCTCATATTTGATCACTTATATAAAACGCTAACAACTACCGAATATCGGCAGACCTGGTTTCGAACGAATCTTGCTCGATTTTTATCCTCTAGCAAGATACCTTGTTCGATAAAATCTTTGTATTCATCAATCTAACATCTGCTCGCTGGTTCGATGTCTATCATCATCTCTCTGTCAATGGAAAGGGCTTCCAAATGATTAACCATAACTGATACATTCAAAACTGATAGCTCATCCTAGGCTATTTTGGAAAGGTAGTCTTTTCTCATGTTATCTGATCGGTCAATTCTCACGATTTCCCATAATCTAAAGTTCTTCAAAATTTCTTGGACTAACTCATAATATTTGACCAAGACTGTGTTATGAAATGCATATCCCCCCTGTACCTGATTTACAACTAGTTGTGAATCTGAGTACACAGTGCCAGAATCGATGTCCATATCCAACGCGAGCTCGAGTCCAGTGATCATGGCCTCATATCCTACCTGGTTGTTGGAGGCTGCGAATTTGAAACAAAGAGCCATTTAGAATTCTTCCGCATGGTTGGGTGTAATTAGCAAAATGTCGGCCCCACTCCCTGCTTTGCTCGTTGCACCATCCACAAACAATTCCCAACAGTGTGCTGGCCTGATTTTGATTGTTTTTTCTTGCTCGACGGGCAAATTTGGGATGGCCAAACTTGTAGTTGGAGCCAAGTCTTCCTCATTGTTAGAGAAAGTTGTTTCTACCAGGAAATCTGCCGGTACCTTTGCCTTGATAGCCCGTCTTGGCTGATAGTCTATGTGAAATTCCGTGAGCTCAATGGACCAACCGAGTATCCTACCCGAGAGATCGGGTTTGTGCAATATTTTTCTCAGTGGAGAGTCTGTGTATTCAATTATAGCATGTGGAGAAAAATAGGCTCCTAATTTTCGAGCAGGAATGACAAGAGAGTAGACCAATTTTTCTACATTGAAATATCGACCCTCCACCAGAGTGAGGGCTTTTAAAACATAGTACACAGGTTTTTGAACATTTGATTTTTACCTAACCAAAACAGCAGCCATAGCCTGGTCCTTGGCCGCTAAATACAAATAAATATTTTCACCCGTTTTAGGGCTATTCATCAATGGTGGTTTGTCGAGGTACTTCGTAAGTTGTTTGAAAGCTTTAGCACATTCCTCATTCCATTCAAAGTTTTTGTTGCCACTGAGAACTTTGAAAAATGGCAAACATCGCTTAGTTGAGCGAGAGATAAAGCGACCAAGAGCAATGATTGTTTCATTTTAACATTGTACGTCCTTAATGCATCTCAGTTGCTTCATGTCGAGCAGAGCCTGAATCTTTTCCGGGTTAGCCTCGATGCCTCTTTCATTGACCATGAAGCCTAAGAACTTGCCAGCCTGAACACCAAACACACATTTGCTTAGGTTCAATTTCATATTGTGATTTCATAGATTGGCGAAAGTTTCTTCCAAATCTTTGTTATGGTCTCTACTCTTTGTCTTGATGACCATGTCATCAATATATGCCTCCATATTTCGGCTAATCTGGCGGCCAAAAGCCTTGTTCACCATACGTTGATAGGTAGCCCCCGCGTTTTTCAGCCCGAAGGGCATCATTTTGTATAAATAAAGACCATCTCCTGCCTGGAACGCATTCAGAGCTTTGTCCTGCTCGTTCATTTTTACTTGGTGGTATCCTTAGTATACATCCAAAAAATTGAGCATCTCAAAACCAGCAATGGGGTCAACCATCCTGTCAATGCAGGGAAGTGGGTAGTTGTCCTTGGGGTATGCCTTATTAAGATCTGTGAAATCAACGCACATCCTTCATTTACCATTGCTTTTCTTTACCATTACCACATTGGCCAGTCAAGATGGGTAATGGATTTGTTCAATGATATCTGCTTTTAGCAACTTTTCCACTTCTTCCTTAATTGCCTCATTTTTTTCCGTAGAGAATTGTCAAGGGCGCTGCTGGATTAGCCTAAAGGTGGGATCCACGCTTAGTTGATGAAAAGCCACCCCATCGTTTACTGCCCTCCTATCTTCCACAACCCAAGCAAACACATCGATTCTCCTCTTTAATTGCTCGATCAGTCGTGTCTGCTCCTCCGGGGACATTGTCATCCCAATTTTGATTTTCTACTCTGGGTGAGCAGGATTGATAATGACTTCTTTAAGCTCATCTTCAGCTCGAAACTCTGGTTCCTCACGAACCTGCAGAGTTTCCATTTCAATCTTCTCATCGCCAGCTAGCTTTTTCCGAGCTGGTCGTGGTACCTCATCAACTGTATTTTCCTGCTCGCCGCTTGGCTCATCAATCTCCATAACCTGTGGTTGCGAAGCACTCCCCCTTTTTAATCACCCTCATACTGACAAGGCCCTTGGTCTGATAGGACTTCTCCTTCTCTGAAATGGTGATTTCTTCGTTGGGAGTAGAAAAAGTAAATTTTTGCTTCTTTTTTTATGTATCCCGAATATATTCCCACATTGTTCGGGGTTGGCTGTGAAGTATCCTAATACCACTGTCAACATAGAACTTTACTCGCTGGTGGGGTACCGAGGCAACCATGTGGAAGTGAGCCATGGAAGGAATGCCCATGATAGTGTTATATGACGATTTTAGATCAATGAGGAGGAAGGTGATGACCTCCAGCCTTGTGTGTTCCCCATCGCTGATGTAAACCTTCAGGTCGACTGTGTTTTTGACATCGACGTTGTGATTTGTGAATCCTTCCAGAGTCCCTAAGTATGGTTTCAAGCAAGCATTATTGAGACCGATCTACTTGAAACAATTGTAGTAAAGCACGTCCCGACAGGCTCCCGTGTCAACCAATACACGATGTACTTGCCAATTGTTAATCAAAACTGAGATACCAAAAGGATGCTCGGAAGCCAAAGCTGTGCTCGCTACTTCACTGCGAGTGAAGCGAATAGTCTTCTTGCCCAGTCATATCACTAGTGGCACACTCATCACCTTTGAGAGTGAGTAAATGTGTTTTCCAAGTTGAGTTGAGGTAGGTTCCTCCTTGAGGATCATGTTTATGACCTCGTGTATTTGAGGGGAATTTCCCATGTTCCCCCCATTTCCTCCCCGAGCAGGAGGATCACGACAGTTGTTTCCATTATTGTTGCCCTGCTTGAACCTATCAAGACGTCCTTGATTGATCAAATGTTGGATTTCCTTCTTCAGGATAAAACATTCTTCAGTGACATGTCTCACATCATTATGATAAGCAATTTTTTTTGTGTTATCCCGATATTGAGATGTGTCCAGATTCATGGGGTAAGGTGCAGGAAGATCATTCTGGATCTGTATCATAATTTCCTCCCTTGAAGTATTCAGAGGAGTAAAATAATGTTCTCTAAATCATTGAGTAGGATCAGACGCCCTGTTCCGATCTCTACGAGAATTATTGTTATTCCCCGAGCTAGGAGTTGCAGTTACTATCGATCTACTTTCTACTTTGACTTTTCCCTTCCCTTTTTCGGTCAACCTTCGTCGAGCTGAACAACTGAGCCCGAGCAAGCATCTCGCCCTGTGTTGCTAGCGGATGCATTACTAGCTCCTGTTTTAGGCCCCCATTCCACATATTATTCAGAAAACAAAGTGTGACCTGTCCCTCAGTCGTGCATGTGACCTACTTGAGCACCTTAGTGAATCTTTCCACATAGCTATAGGAGGACTCATCACCTCCTTGGACCACCTTGCAAAGGTCAAAGCGACTCTTAGGCAGGGAACCTGCATAGCCAAATTCAGCTAAAAACTTTTCCCTCAGATCTTCCACACAGTTATGGATCCTTTGGGAATCTTCCCAACCAGCTCTGGGCTTTGCCCTGAATAGCCCCAGCAAATGCTTTCATTTTGAGGGCCTCACTGCGGGTAACTAGGCCAACTGGGGCTTCAAACGAACGTAGCCAATCTCATGCTCGGGTTTTACCCAAGTATTTGTCGAAGTTTGGAAGTACAACCCCTTGAGCTCGAGGTGTGTTTTCAATCCAGTCCGCAAAAGGACTGTCCTATCAGGTCGGTGACCAGCCTTCCATCCATCCATCCTTGCTTGCACAATTGCCAAGACCCCTGCCATTATCTGAGGTTGTGCTGGTGGTGGTGCCGCAAGGACTGCCGCGGATTGAGGTGTAACCATTGGTTGTGTTGCTATTGGTTGGGGAGTTCTTGGTGGCTTAAGAGCGTCATGATGGTCCGCTCGTTGGTCATGCTCACGACGAGGTGGTGACCTTCGAGACCGATGAGAGTAATGAGAATGAGAATGATAGGTGTTACTGTGATTCAGCGACCATACTATGCTCTCTGGCACGACGCTTATCTCGTCCATGTCTTTCCTCGTGGATTTCAACCACACGAGTTCCTTGATTGTAGTTGCCACCACTTTCTGCTTGGTTTCGAGCTGGTGCTTGGTCGATGGCTAAAGGAGCTCTGTGTGGGGCATGGCCACCAACACTAGACGCTCTTTCGACCATTTGCTGAGCATTTATTACGGGCACGATTGGGATTAACTGTTCCTCTATGGGAACTGGTGGTTGACCCAGCGCGGCCAATTGTTGGTTCAGTATAAACATTCTATTCAAGTACTGAGCTTGATTTTGAAGAGCCAGGGCATGTGCCTGTTCATTTAGAGGGGCAGGCTCTGCGACATGATTAAGCTTAGCAGCCTCTCGGCATTGATTCAGCTGTTCACGTAATTCAACCGAATTAGCCCCCTGTTATTGCAACTGATTCCTTAAATCGGGCTAAGGTGGATCATTCACGGGGATGAAGCTAGCTTCACCAAGTGGAACATGTTGAGCTGCTGCCTGTGATCTAGTCACCACCCCTCTGCCTATTGGGGGAAGCCCATTCCTTGGAAGTTGATCAGGTTAGGGCACCCCCTCGGATCGATTGTTGATTGGTGGCCAATCTCCCTGGTGAGCAGACACATCACCACTGACATTTCCGTTTGCTTGAACATGCCCCTTACCATTCTTAACCATGTTAATAAGATTATCGATAGGTGATCTGAAGATTTCCGTTTCCCGGTAACGGAACCAAACTGATGCTACACAATTTGGTATTGGGCCGTTCCTTGCGGTTTGTAAGATATATGGGCTTATGTGAAGGCATTTTTTTGTAGAAACTTGTCAAAAGAAAGACACCTTAGAAGGAGTGCAAGACAGGACCTCGCGAAACCCCTTAGACGTGAGAGTAAGTCTTAAGCTTGATTATTGAAAGCAAAATGCCAGAGTTTTGGTGTGTAAAGTGAGCATACCTTTCTAATGAGATCTTGTAAGGTATATATAGCCATTTGGGAGTGAAATCCAAGCTGAGTCATTATTGTGGAGAGATCTTAGGTCTTTATGACCATAAATACGGGTTAACCGCGTAACTGACGGAGTCGTGATTGAAATCTCGGGTTCGAGAGTTATCAAGCAGTTGAGTTTAGGATGAATATCTGGTTATTCAAATAGTCTTGCTCCCTGCTCGAACAGATCTGTAGAAGGATTCCTGGTCAGGATGGATGTAGAATGTTTACCCCAAGTTATCTTACGCGGTGTCATTTTTCCTGGTTCCTGTATCCCACGTGTCTACCACGTGAAGGCTCATATGATTGGCTCGTGACTAAGATTTAGACCGAGGTCATCCAGGATTTGAGCCGAGCTCATCACCATTATTTATTTTTGTATGCTTCAATCCACTTTCAAAATTTATACCTACAGTCTCAAAAAACATTCCAACTTTGTCAGTCATATATAATATGAATAACAAATTTATCTAACATGTTTTACAAAATAATCTACAACTTTGGTTCGTATAATTTAAAAGAAATATAAAGAAGTAAGAGTATGATATTAAAAAGTTTGACTCCTTAAATGTGACATTTTTTTTAGAGATCTTATTTTCATTACAAATTTTTCTTATCCACTACACTAATTTACGATTAATCAAACTAATTATTTTCATGACATAATTGCCCTTCGGATAATATTGCCTTTGTAACTTCATCTTTTTGTACCTTTTTTTATATCTATCCAAATATACTATATTCTATTTGTCAACATCTTAAAATTGTGTACCATCCATTATTTTCCCTTTAATTCGTTCTAAGGGAAAAAAAACACTTGGAAAAAAGTATGTCACCGTCTATTCTATTTTAGTTTCTCATTTGTATTTTTTTTTCTTGGCCTATTATTACTTTCCTTTGAGTTATTTATTTTGGTTTAATATACAATTTGGTCTCTGAACTCAACACTATTTAATTATTTTGTTTAATATCTGTCATTTCTTATTATGATCGTAAACTCGAGTTCTGGCTTTACGCTAAGTCCCTCATCTTAGGATCATCCACTTTAATGTTAAAATTGCTATTTAATGACAAAAATGCCCTTAGTGGATAGTGACTAAGATTCACGGCTAGACTAATGCCCACGTGGACTAAAATTACCCTTAGTTAAAATAAATGAGAATACCTTTCAATAATTTTTAGGATATTTTTGTAATTAAATAATTTATGATTTTAAATACTAAAATTCTTCTCTCTCCCTCTCTATTGTTCATCGTTCCCTAAATCTTTAAAAGTTGAAAAAATAATTTGCGTGCATGAGGGACCAATCAATCGTAAAACCTCTAAAAAGGGACCAATTTATGAGTTTGTCATTTCTTTCAATCACTACAAAGTTTAATAAGAAAAAAAAGAGTGAAATTTGGGCGGATCCCTTTTCAAAAAAATTCAACCGCTCTAATTCACCATAACTTTTATATTTGGAAAAAAGGCATTTTTAGTGTGAAAATAACGAATATACTCTTAATGAACCGAACACGCGAACGGTAAGCATTAGTTCCAGCATCGCGATGCATGGTATTGATGCATGATTGTGTGCATTGCGATTCATGAGTTGTGCGCCGCGATGTATTTGGAATCGCGATGCGCGATTTAAATTGTGTAATTGTCATTTCCATTTCAAAATGGTGTGTCACGATTCCAAATCGATGCATCATGATTCAAACCGATCCATTTCCATTTCATAACCATGCATCGGGACTCCAAATTGATGCATCGTGAATCCAAATCGATGCATCGCGATTCACTGGTTTCATCTGCATCTTTTCTTCATTCTTATTTCTCCTTCTCCCTCGTAAGCCTTCTTCTTCCTCCTATTTCACTTTTTTCCCTTTTGAAAAATCGTTCTTCGTTTTGTTGCCGCAAAAATTGTGATTTTCGAACAATTTAGGAAGAATACGTTGAAGCTATGGGAAAAATGCTGGAGGAAGAAACGTTGGAGTTGTGGAAAGAGACGGATCTGACATTTTCAGAACAATTTTATAAAAGAAGACATTTTTCGATTAAAAAAAAGACACGACTAAAGGGATTAAAAGTTTCACAAAAGGTACATGACAACAATTTTCCCAAAAAACAGGAGAAGTTGCTGGCCGGTCCACTTTTTGAAGTATTTAATCGTTACAATATCCTTTGTGTTTTTAATTGGAAAAATGTATTTTTTGGAGCGAAAAGACTATGATATCCTTAATGAACCGAAGGTGTGCTGCAGATCACTTACTCAATGCATCGCGTTGCATAAATTTGGCATCGCGATGCATGATTTTGATGAATGCTTATGTGCATCGCTATGCACAAATCATGAATCGCGATACACAAAATCATGTATCGCGATGCATAAAATCATGTATCAAAATCATAACAATGCACTAGGGGATCGATGCATCCTGATTGATATTCGTTGCATCGTGATGCAAATTGGTTTCGACTGCATCTCCTCTACCTTCTACTTCCTCCTCCTTTGTCGTAAACCTCCTCCTTCCTCCTATGCCTTCGTCCCTTTTGAAAAATCTTTGAACCAAATCCAGGTTCATTTCAGTATCGTACTTAATGAATCGAAAAAATCGTGATCCTTGTTTCATTGCCGCAACAATCATATTCGAACTCTAAATTGTTGGTTGAAGCTATGGAAAGAGACGATATGAGCATTTTAGGAACAATATTTTGAAAATAGATTTTAACGGTTGAAAAAAAGAGAAGATTGAAGAGATTATAAATTTAGGAAAAGGTATCGGCCAGAATTTTAAAAAAAAAAAAAAAAAACTTAAGCCAAACACAACATTTATGGTCATTGGCTTGTAACGGGCCACTAGATTAAACAGCTTTTATTCCAAATTACTAAATGGATCTTAAATATAGCCCAAGCAAAACCCAACCCAACACATTAACGAACTGGTTTTTGATCCCTATTTTAACTGTTTTTCAAGATGGAAACCTCCCTTCATTATTTTACTCTCTCTCTCCTCTCACTTTCTCTCTAGCTTCTTCCACAGCTGCTTCACTGCATCATCTTCTTCAGACACAAAAACTTCACCAACTTTCTCTAAAATTAACCCCCCTGTGCAAATTACCCACCTAATCTCTCAAATGATCCATTTTTTTCAGTGAATCACAGTATATCTCAATACAGAGCCAACCATGAAGCAACTACACAAACAAGCAAGCACATATTACAAACGAGATGAAGAAATGCCGACCCACCAAACGCCCCCTTACTCCCCCAAATCGCTCAAACACCCCAGATCCTTCCCACGATCCCTCAATTACATCTTCAAAGAGCAGAGACTTCTGTTCATCCTGGTGGGCATTCTAATCGGCTCAACTTTCTTCGTAATCCAACCCTCTCTATCCAGAATCAATCCGCCAACCACCCAATCCTCTATATCCAGATCGATTTCGGTTACAACCCATGATTCCTTCGTCGACAACGGCGGCGATAGCGATGTCGTTTCAATCCCGCATCCTCGGCCGAACAATCAGGCGGCCGGTAGGATTCCTGTTGGGATTGGGCGGAGGCGGTTGAGGATTGTGGTTACTGGTGGGGCTGGATTTGTGGGGTCGCATTTGGTTGATAAGTTGATTGCTAGAGGGGATGACGTGATTGTGATTGATAATTTCTTTACTGGGAGGAAGGAGAATGTGATGCATCACTTTCGGAATCCGAGGTTTGAGCTTATTAGACATGATGTTGTTGAACCCATTTTGTTGGAGGTGGACCAGATCTACCATTTGGCTTGTCCTGCTTCCCCTGTTCATTACAAGTATAATCCTGTCAAGACTATCATATCCTTTTCTTACTGTCCCTTATTACTATGTTTAATGGAGCACTCTCCCGTATACTTGTTTGTTTTAATGATTTCAAGTACATTATGCATTTGCTTGTGATTGCCAATTGAGTTCGTAGTTGCTACTGATTTTTTCTGTGATTACGCTGAGAATAGAAGAACCTAAGCATGCATGTGTAATTGCTTTCTGTCAGGTGTAATGGTGGTCCTTATGCTTTTTTCTGTGTTTTAGGTGGAAAACAGGTCATTTTGGTTCACGGAAAGTTTATGGTAAAGCAATATGAATATGCGTTGTGGTTTGAAACTTGGCGCTCGTGGGGTAACTTTATTTTGGTGTTTTAGTTAGGATTCGTAATATTATCAAGTGCAAGAGTGCTTTGGTTAGTATTGGACAAAGATTTATTCCTAGAGGTTTGATATTTTAGTTGAGAATCCTATATTATTCCATGCTTTCGAGATTTTCAGGTTGGACCCAAGATCTAACTCTTGGGAACCGAACTAATTTAGACTGAAAAAACGAAGAAAATTGTGCCTACTATTAAGAGGGAAATAAACATCATGTCAAATTATAACTCACATTAAAAGAAACAGACATGAATTACACTCTCAAGTGAGATGATGCCATTAAAAAGTAAAATAACTCATTAGTGATATTTTTCATTTTTCTTTTTTTTTTGGAAGAGGTGGGTTCGTCAAGTAGGATATCCTTTCAATGTCTCTACTATAATTATAAAATATTATGGCCCTCATAGAAAATGTTGAAAACTTGGGCCCCTCCCGCCCATGCGTGGGGTCCAATCCTGTTATTTCTGAAATGGTGGAACGTGCTGATTTGGCATTTGTATGGATGTATACCTTGTTGACTTGTTTGTCTGTTCTTAACACCTGAGATGCTTTGATCACTGAATTTGGAATGATCGTGCCAAACGTAATTGACTAGGCTGCTGATGGTTTCTGGACAATATGGCTTATTAATATAGTATAGTTTTGGTCAAGCTGCGTGCATGTTTAAAACTGCTTTGAAATCCTTGACTGTGATTACAAGACAAATGTGATGGGAACCCTAAACATGCTGGGTCTTGCAAAGAGAATTGGTGCAAGATTTTTGCTTACGAGCACAAGTGAAGTTTATGGTGACCCACTTGAGCATCCACAGAAAGAGACATATTGGGGAAATGTGAATCCCATAGGTGAACTGATTCACATATTCTTTTGCTTGATTATCAGTTACTATCTTCTTTAATGATCCGATGCTTAAGTACTTGGTCACTGTTAGGTGTTAGAAGCTGCTATGATGAAGGGAAACGGACAGCTGAAACCTTGGCAATGGATTACCACCGAGGTGCAGATGTTGAGGTAGTTCATTTGATATCAATCAGTTCCCGATTAGTCTAAATACTCAACTCAACACAGCCTTTGTCCCAATTACTTGGGGATCTGTCTGAATGTGATGATAATTTTGTACTATTAGAATTTGAACTACCTTGTGAAACAATGTCATGTTCTAGATCTATCAGTATCATTCATTTTTTTTGTTTGAAATCGAACTCGTCCCCGAAAGGCTTAGAGGGACGTTAATATCACTTGGCTACAGGCCAATTGGGAGCAGCATTGTTCTAGACTTCTTGTTACCTCCTAATTATTCTGTTTTATTATTAGTATCACCATGAGCATAAAATGAATTCTTTTAATTTCATCACTCACCTCGTAAATGGTACATAAGTTGTGGCCTTTATGTACACAAGTTGTTTTTGTTTTATAGATGTTCACTATGGAATCACTGAATTGTACGTTCATAATTGTGGCTTTTATGCTGGGACTGATTAATTATTTAAGCTGTATACTTCACCCGAATAATCCATGAATTATTCTTGTACTTGAATTTTGTTGAAATCACATGTTTCATATTTCAAACTTAATGTTTTAGCACTTAGATAAAGTTATATTGTTTACTTGTGCGTGGCATATCTGTAATGAGCGAGCCTCTGTTGATAACACCTTACCCAGATCATAATTTCTTGTGTTTCAGATGAATGATGTCACCTATGTTTATCGTAAAGTGTTTGTAACTGATCTTATCTGTGAATTTGGTTTGAGTTTATTTGCATATGGCATCAGTTCATTCATGTTTTGTCTCACAGAGGTTTATTAAAATTTACCGTGTAAGAGATGTATTGTATCTTTATTGTATGCTGAACCGCTGTGTTCTTCCTAGCTGTGCTGATAATGTAGAATTATAATCCTTGCTGTAGCGGTTGCAGAAAAAAAGTGTATTTTCTCGGCGTATGTAATCGTTAATTATACGTAGGATTTTGTTGCTGGTGAGATAAATAAGATCAGAGAAGTTAGGAGCAATAATTCAAGAGAAGAAAGCAAAATAGGAAGATGGATACTTTCCTAGAGTATAAGCCTGGAGATTCTGCAAACAATATGAGCTTGTATGGAGTTCTAGTTAAGAAGGAAAAGTTTTGGCTTTGCTTGCTCCCCCATGATGATATTGCGTTATTCACCGAATTTGACCTTGTCTTTTTCTCTCAGCTCATACATGAATATGAAATCAACTGGGATACTTGCACATTTTACTACGTTTTCTGGGGAGACACATATGAAATGCAGTGTGTACCTGATCAATAGTGTTTGCCGACTCATGCCACTTTTACCATTGTATAATCATGGGAATACGCGACTGGATAAGTTAATAATGAAATCTCTTCCCTGCAGGTGCGAATTGCACGCATTTTCAATACTTATGGGCCTCGTATGTGTCTAGATGATGGCCGCGTTGTCAGCAACTTTGTTGCACAGGTATTATCACCTGACTTTTCATTCTTATATTTGATCAATAATGTGCTCAAGTTTAGAGCCTCTGATTCTCTTTTTGAAGCTTTCGTTCGTTATGATATCTTAGTTGTGTAGTTGCATTTTGCAGGCCATTCGCAAGCAACCATTGACTGTTTATGGTGATGGAAAGCAAACTCGAAGCTTTCAATACGTCTCTGACTTGGTATGTCATTTGTTTTAATTGCTAGGTGTGTTGCCATTCACTTGAGACTCTTCAAATAGTCTCTCTCTTGGATATTAGCTTCTGATTCTACCTGATGATCTATCCATTTGTTTCAGTAATTGTTTACTTCATTTTCCTGTGCCCTAGAGAAAGAGTGAGTTAGTACTCTCCCACGAGCTATGCACTCTTCCAGACGATCAATATGTGCATACCCTTTTTTCCCTGAGTGGATGAATATGTACATTTGCAAATGACTTGGATGATCCTTTTTCTTCTGATGTGGTATGAGTCTGAAGTAGTATTCTTCGACAATCTTAAAGATTGTGTAGTTTGGTTATGTAGTATACTTTGGAAGAGGAGTTATAATTCTCTCTCCTAAATCCATAGTTTAGGTTGTGTGAAGTCAATAGTTTTGAAATCCTTGAAAGTCATTTCAAGTGAGTATTGGTCCGTCATTGTCATTTCAACACCCCCACCCCCACCACCACTGACACCACCATCTCTTCCATATCACCACCATTTATGACAGGGCCATGTAAACTCTCATGATCTACCCAACATATCTCAATGGACATCAAACCTGTTACCTATATTATCGAACATAGAAGGAAAAAAGAAAAAAAAATAGTGAGCATAAGAAATGCACATCTCGCAAACAGGGGAAATAAAGTTGTCAACGGCCATGAGCTGCTAACTAGGATGCGGTAATCAACTTCCACTGTGACCATGATACCTTTACTGCTCATTCCCTTCAAACTCTCTCTCTCTCTCTCTCTCTCTCTCTCTATGTATATATATATATATATATATATATATACAGTTTTTCGTCTTATATATAAAATTTTCTTTTACATCAAAAATAAAAACAAAAAATAATATGTTTCTGCTTTTATTATTTTCGTATCTACTGCAAATCCTTTTCTTTGGAATAGGTCATCGAAACATTCTTGCAACAATATAGATACTCCTTCCGTTTTGGGCAAAGAGTCCCCGTTTGAAAGTCAAAACTTTTTAAGAAAATGACACTTTTAGTAGATCATTAGTAATAAAATGATACTATTATGCCTTAATTTTTGAAAGTGGACTCTTTAAGTGAAACATCCCAAAATGGAATAGTGGACTCTTTGCCCGGAACGGAGGGAGTATATTGTAAATGACTGAATAGAATAGTCTTGGATTATTGATATTTTCTTTCAACACTTTGTGTGTTTTTGGGCAATTGATTCCACATCAAATCAAGCATGGAGGCTTGACCAACTGAATTAATTGTCTTTTCATTGATGCACACTTTTCGTTTACCAAAATACGACCCCAATTGAAGGCATCTGGAAGGAACCTTAGGCTATTCCCTTTCTCTGCAGATTGGATTTGGGTTACCGCCAATCCTTTCTGCATCATTTTTTTCACGATAAATAGAGTGAATTGAAAGTTGCAATGGGCTCTTAAAACTGAATATAATGCATAGCGATCAAAATAAAATAAATAACATAACACTTTGTTATATTATTATTAGTATTATCACACAAGCTGGTAATTATCCTATTAATGATGAATCAACATAAAAAGGTTTGATCTATTTGTAAGAAGGTGCTAAACATGATCTGGGAGACTTTGATGAAGGACAAGCATGGGGGAACATTCTCTTTCTAGCCTTGTAACTGACGTTAGTGGTTGGACACTGGAGAAAAATGGAGATGTTTGATGGCTGCTTATTACTCCCCCACCACCATTTTTTGGCGAATGCATTTTTTTTTTTTTTTGAATTTCAAGGTCATAAAAGGGCCCTGCATTTTGTAGTTGTCTTAGGTTCTGGAGGTGAGTGAAGGTCTGATTTTTTCAGTTACTAGGATATAATGGGTAGGAAACAAATAAGGAGAATCTATTAAAAGACAGGCAAGAAAGAGAAATCGAGAAGACCAGTAATTGCTCCTAAAACTGTTTGCAAATTAACAGTAGTGTGCAGTCCAACTGGATTACTGAAAAGGAACCTTTCTTGTTCCTTATGCTTGATGATGATCCCGTTTCAACTGAACCTAGCCCTTTGTCCAACTTAAAATTGCCTAATACCTCTCATTGTGGTTCCACTGCAGAATGAGATCCAAGAAACTTCTTTTAACTGTAATAAAATAGAGTGTAAGATCCATAATAAATCTAACAGCTTGAGAATTTCTTTTCAATGGTCATCCTACTTACTCTAGAGGTCCCAAGGTCATGATCGCGAACAAGTACAAGATTTAGAATATACTGATGTTTAGTCGTTATTGATAATATGCCGTTGCTGCAGAATATAACATGTGCAATCACAAGGCAAGAATCAGAACCTCAGGATTGATCTTATTGAACTGTCTTATTGCTGTTCGGGGGATAATGCATTATGAAGGATAATTTCTTTAAATTGAGTCAGGCATGTGAAATAGTTCACCTTTCCTTAAGACCCCGTTTTCTGCATTCACCGTATTCCACCCAAAGTAAAAAAAATTAAAATTAAGAAAGAAATAGAAGACAAATGAGGTCTTAATGAAAAGTTAAAAAGGAAGTTCTTGGATCTCATTCTGACGGACTGTGAACAAGTTAAGGCGTGCACATACATCCATATCCCCACACTTCCAAACATTCACACATCCTGATCATATTAGAATTTAATCCTTATATTGAATAGGCAAGATGCGTTGCTGATCTAGCTAATTGCAATATCTAATATGTTAAAAAGATCAACTCTTAAGAGTTGGTACTATGGATAGCACTTATTCCACTTGCATGCTTGATGCTTAAAGATCGACTTTCATCTGGGAGGGAAAGGGTTTCTGAAGGGGAAGGTCTGTGCTCCCAGTGTGTAGCAAAGCAAGTCGCAAGTCTAAAGTAAATGATTAATAAATTAATAATAATACTAATAATTAAATGATAATAATAATTATAATAAAAGATCGATGTGTAAATGCAGAAAATAATAGATAAGTATCAAGTACAATAATACTCTTTTGGGTTCGATCCCAAGCGCTCGATTAGGAAGTTTAATTCATCCCGATTTGAGGGTATTGGGTGTCAAATTGAACACCATGCTATTGGATCCCCTCTTATGTATTTCTTCCTTTCAACCTTCTTGACTTGGAAACAGTTTGTAGAAAATTGTTTTATTCTGGGTTGTTTTACTGGGACTCGAACCCAAAGATAAAAGGATCGACGAAACTAGGGTGTTTGGGGATTAATCAGAGGGATAATTGCCCCTCTGTTTCGTTTTTACCAGACTCTGCATTACCTATTAAATATAGTTTTTTCTACTTTTATCACACATCCCTCATTAATCTCTCATTTTTGATACACATTGCTTCCTTGTCTTAACAGTGTTAGATATCAGTTACCTTAAAAACAAGGAGAGGGAGGGGGGCATAATCTCTTTGTTGAGTATACTGATGTCCAATTCAAGTTTCATTCCATGTTTACTTAAAGGCTTCCAAGTCATCATTATACATACAAGTGTAACCTGGACTTAGGAATGAGGACCTGATCTGGGTGACCTGGACTCTGCTAAATCTTTTAGAGTTTATTCTAAATGAAGTGTCTGATTGCCACACCCACACCCACACCCAAACACCTTTCGTGTCGGTCAACACGGTTACTTCGGAAAAATGAAGGATCCAGGCATACATCTATCTTCAAAATGATGTGGATCATGATGATGTGGTGTGGACAACAAACTACTACAAATTTTTGAATCACCTATGATCTAATAAAAATCACCTTCTTTATAACCTTAGTCCAAGATATTTGATGAAGGGCTTATACTGTCTTTTTAAGTGTTAAGGTGAATGAAAGACCCTTCTTTTGCTGGTATCTGTGAGAAAGCAGTAAAAGAAGTACAGAAGAAGAATTGTTTAATGAAAGCATTCTATGTTTTGAAGCACTGGAATGAGGTAAGATGACTTACCAGCTTTTCTTATATTAGGTCGATGGATTGGTGGCACTGATGGAAGGTGAACATGTGGGGCCTTTCAATTTGGGTAATCCTGGAGAGTTTACCATGTTAGAGCTTGCTGAGGTAGTATTTTCTTTCTTTGCATTTACTCAGTTAGATTCTTGTCCCAGTTTTACTATTTTGTCGTAAATATGGATTTTTATTTATTTTTATATAGGTGGTCAAAGAAACAATTGACTCCAGTGCCACAATAGAATTCAGAGAGAACACTGCTGATGATCCTCACAAGAGGAAACCAGATATTAGCAAAGCCAAAGAGCTTCTAAACTGGGAGCCCAAGGTACCCTTGCGAGAGGGGCTACCTAAGATGGTGTCTGATTTCCAGAATCGCATCTTGAATGAAGATGAAGGGAAAGGAAACAAATAAGACTGAAGTCGAAACCAGTATGTATAGTTTCACATACATAATTTTGTACCTCGTTTATTCCTTTTACTGGTAGCTTGGATGCTTATTTCATTTCTCTCTTTTCAAAATTATGCTGAGATTTCCAGCAATTTACCTCATCTGTAGGAATACGTCTTCATTCTTTATCTGCAATCAAAGCTTTTGACAAGGCGCTGATTAATTTTTTATAGCTCTTTCGAGGCCACGTTTTGTTAGTGTAATGGCTTATTTAGCCAATAGATTATAATATATCATCAAGAACGGAAATGTAATGTATTCTTGTTGAGTGAAACTTATTGTCTTAGTGCAGTTACGTTTACAATGTCCTTAAAGAAAAATCTTTGTTCAGATTTGAGATTGACAGGCAATGTAGCAGAGTGCAACCCATGAGCTGGCCAGTATCAGTTTGATTGACTAGCAATAGCATTAAAACTCTCTGTAAAGGAAGAAAGAGCTCAAGAAAAACACAAGAGGTCAAGGAAAACAGAGTGGATCCATTCTTCAAATTGTGTCTCAAGTCTCAACGTTTGTGTTCTGCTGTCATTGATCCAAGGGGCTAGGCGTTGTTTTAGTACAATTCTTAGTCTACCCCTACCCTCATACTCAGAGGCTCCTGAGTCGTGACTTTGGAATTAAGCTCTCTATTCTATGATTTTATCTCTAAAGTTTTACTCAAAAAATTAAAAATAATATTTAATTTTGTCTTTAATTATTCTCCTGTTTGACTTTTTTCAGTTAAATTAATTATTTTTCAAATGAAAATTTAAAGTATATTTTTTTTAAAATAGTTGGTTTGGATAATAATTTAGGAATGAATGTAAAATACTACTGTAAAATATTTGAAGAATAAAGAAAAGAAGAAAAATAAAACAAAATTAAATACACGGCACAAAGGAATGTGGAGTCATTTTGAGTTGGGGCTCTTGGTGCGTGTCAAGGGATGACGAGTCAACTCTGGAATTGGGGATGCCTTATGTTTGTATCTCCGTGACGTCTGTCTATAAGTACCATTGTGACCCAGCCCTCAGAGACCGAGGGATTGTCGTGACCTTAAAATTGAACAACCTATCTTAATCCTAACTTATATTTATATTATAAAACAAATTAAAGTCTAACTGGTGGCTTTGATCGAATTGTTTTAAACACAACTGACGGATCGGATTGATTGAATTACCCTTCTATAATTATTGTGGGTTATGTTTCAATTACCTCTTCAGTTATGAGTTTTGTTTATCCCGATCATTTATTAAACTGATCTCATACCGACATCGTGCATATGCTACGGACACATATATTTATATAAAGAAAGAGAATTAGTACATGCTTCTGTCTCTGTGTGTGCATCAAGGGAATGAGGAATCATTTTGAGTTGGGACTCTTAAAAGAGATGGGGGGCGGGGGGCGGTTATGGTTGGTTTAGGACATGAAGGAAAAGGAGGAAAGGGATGCATTTGATGTATATGAGTAGGTATCTGATTCCATTGAGTTTGTGGGAGAGAAACAAAGTGGCTTTGTGTCTCTCTCGTCCACAGAAAGATTATATTCTAGTGGGCTTAGCTATATCCTGTATTACTCCCTTTCGTTCTACCCAAAGAGTCTTAATTTGAAAAATTTAATTAGTAAGGAATATATTAATGTCATTAAAGTTAATCATAATTATAAAAATAGTTAAGTACAAGTAATTTATTTACAACACAATTGGAGGGTTAAGATAAAATGTTATAGAAATTATAAACATAATTTTTTAAAGTGGACTCTTAAAGTGAAACATTTCAAAATAGTACTGTAGACTCTTTATCTAGAAAGAAGGGAATAGTTTATAAAGGCTGGGAGGCAGCATTAGGTTCCATAAGAATCAGAATCCAATTCCAATTCCAATCATTCCCACTCTAGAAGAAGAAAGTATTGCATCCAATTCTTATTCTTTTGTAATTTGGACAAACCAGCAGTACATGATTGTCAATGTATTGCTACCCTAAATTTGATACTGTTAGTCTTCTTTTTGCTTTTCTTTCATTATTCATAAAGGTTAGATATTTCCGTTTCCGATTTCAGAGGCTAGAATAAGTATTTGGCAAAGGGAAACGACCTCAATCAAGATGAGATAGGCAACACAATTTTGGTTGGATCAATCATAACAGGTTGCACACTCGCATTTTAAACAAAAAAGCCAAGATATTCTGCATCAAATCACCTTGTTTATAAAAGAAGTTGCATCGATGCTCATTATTTTACATTTATGATTTCTTACTTGAATAGGCTACTGAAGTAAGTTGAACTTGCACTATGTATCACCTATCAAAATTTGTTACGCATTGGTTAAACTAACCACGACCACATAATGATAGTGTGGGTCCGGGTTCGGGCAAGCCGTTTACTTTGGTTGTAATCACAAAGGGACAAATTTTAAGGTGATAAGTCCATGTCTTGAACTTGAACATCAATCCGTATCCGGCACCTACCCAATGCAAAAAAAAAAAAAAGGCGTAGAGGTGTACCAATGGATCACTAGTACACCAAACCTCTACATAAATTGGTGGCAAATTATAGAAAGCTTTTTGAGATAAATCCTACAGTATTTCTTACCTTCCTCCATTGCCTTGTTTTTCTCTCTTTTTTATTCTTTTCTAGCAACCCTTAACCCTTGTATACTTTAATCCCTTGTCTTTTGGCTTCTTTCCGGACAACCTTTTGAACTCAAAAAAGGGATTGGAAATCTAAAACTAAAAGGACCTACACCTTTGGCCTTTCCCACCTCATAATAATAAACTACAACAAAATTCGTAAATGGTCAACAAACAATTACACTCTTTCAGGTCACACAGTCCCCTAATTCTCCATGACAAAAGTGTACTACAGTACAACACCATTAGAATTTAGAGAGTTTAATTTAATGTAGGTTTGGGGGTAAAAGTGTCAAACTCTAGTCTTAAAATTTACACACATCACATTATTGGACTTGTACATAGAATTAATGTCAACTCTAGGCTTATAATGCTGACGTGACGTAGCTAATTGTAATAGAAAATAAAATTGCGCATATACTAATTAACTATTTAAACTCTTATAAAATGGAAAATGGAAAATGGTGAGATAAGGTTGCTGTGTGTGTGTGTGGGCTTGCCAGTTGCTCCTTGAGGATTGTACGTAGTACGTACAGGGTACATATGCAAGATTAGAACTGGTCAGTAGTCATGTGCAATGTCGGAGACACCCCTAGATAAAACTCAAATTGGCAAAGAATACCCTTCAATAAATCTTGGGCAGGTTATTTAACCGTTGTTTTGTCCACTTGTGTTTGAATGCTTTGGATCCACATCCACATCCACCTTGACCTTGACCTCTCTGATAGTATACCCAATTAATATACAGTATTTAGCTGAACACTATAATGTTTATCAGTGTAATTTATGATCGGGCCAAACGCACCTTAAGGAAACTGTCTCTGAATTCTGAAATTTGCAGAGCATCCTTGGCCAATTTTTAAGCTGTGGTTCAGTTGGCATGAACATTGAACTGCACTCTCTTCTTGTTCATTGTGCAAAGAATAGAATATGGATTGGAGGCAAAGCCCCAAAACAGAAATATTTCCACTTTACTTGATTACCTGCACTCTGCACACTCATTCAAAATAAAATAAATAAATGAATAATGGAAGCTACATAACCCCATAATTAATCTTTGATCACAATCCTAAACCCACAATAATCACGAGTTATCATCCATGCCACAAACTCAAATTGGATCGTAATCATGTTCACGTTGATCACAAATGACATGATGAGACCGTGTAGTGATTAATTGAACCCAAATTATCAAATTATATATATTAATCTTCGTTCAAGAGAAGAAAAAAACTAGAGTTTGGCTTTTAGTACGACCGGTTTTTTTAAGTGATATTTTCTTTTTACCATAAGTGATGTTTATTACTCCTACACCCCTAAATTGTTGTCATGATCCAAACACAAATTAAAAAACAAAACAATTAACTAAATTATTAATAATGGTATTATATATATATATATATATATATATATATATATTAAAAAAAAAACTTATGTGCATGTGAGATCTTTATTAAATTAGTAAGCAAAAGTAATGATAAAACTATAATACTCCCTCCGTCCCTTAATAATCGTCCTGGTTGACTCGACACACAGTTTAAGAAAAAGTAATCGACTTAATTATTTATATTGGTTTAATGTGTAGTTTCCTTTAAAGCTCATGTGTATATGGCTCATAATTAAAGTAGAGTGAAAAAGTAAGGGTAAATTGGTAAAAGTGATGTTCTAAAAAATAAGTTTCAAACTAGACAATTATTTTGGGACGAACAAAAAAAAGAAAGGATGACGATAATTTAGGGAAGGAGGGAGTAATATTTTTCTGATCAGAAATTTACAAACGGAACAATTTTATTAGGGGTGTTGGAAAAGGGAAAAAAACAATAATTTAGGGAGGGGGAGTATTACATTTATTTTCTAAATTAAGTTCTAGTTTTTATTTTAGGTGAATTAGACTATTAGTGGGGATTAGATTTGGCAATTTTTGCTCGCACTCATTTATTCGCCCAGACCGTTCAATAAATAATGGGTATGGACACATCCAAAAATTTAAGTGGGCATAAATGGGTATACCCACTTGGCACATTAATTATGATGGGCTAAATGGGCGCCCACTTGGACACCCATACTAAAACCCATTCACTTTCTCTTCTAATTTTGTTTTATCAATTGCACACATAATTATAAAATACTTAAGATTAATAATGACGTTTAACATAATTAATATATTTATATTGTACACTCACTCTTCCAACCACCCCCACCACACACACACACACACACACACATATATATATATAGTATATATATATATATATATATATATATATATATATATACACCCGCCCTTCCAACCGCCACCCCCACCCCAAAATTGCAAAGCAAAGCATGGAATGTTATTCTATGACTCTGTACCCTTAAATGAAACACAACATCACTCCCAAATTGTTCAATTTTTATAACTCTGTAAATATCCATCCCTGTTACACTATAAATGGATTCATAGCGGTTTTGTGAGCAGTGTGCAACATGCGACATTCTTATTTGCTCGAATCTTCTCATATAGATTTGTACATGTGGCTTAGTTAGCTTGTTCAGTTTTTGATCAGGTTTTCACTCATGTGTTTGTTTATTGGGCTTCAGCAAAATTAAAAATTTAACCACAAAATAGAAGATTGAATTGAGGATTACAACAACAAAAATACATTTTTACATACTAATACATAAAACTATTAGTAAAAATTAAAATGCAATTTCTAAGAAAAGTTATTTTCTTCACGAACTACTACTTCCATTCTTAGTTCATTTGTCACATTTTATTAGATTCCTATCATTTTCCTTTTATTAGTGTCATATGTGTTCAAGAGAAGAGAACATAAAACTTTAATACTAACTATTCTATCTGTTTCACCTAAACGTCCACGTTTGAAAAGTTAATTAATAAGAAGATATATTAATATCATTGAAGTTAGTATTAATTACAAAAATATACTTTAGCACAAGCAATATGTCGGTCTTTTTCCAATTATTGTGGTTGTAATTATATATATATATATATATATATATATATATATATATATATGGTTAGTTGTAACTTTTGATATTTTTTTGTAAAAAAAATTATTTTTTTGTAATTTTTATATTTATTTGATAAGTGCATGTTAATAAGTAAATGAGCACTCATGCTCATTTAGTGTCCGCTCATATATATCAATACTATTAAATGGGCACTTACTTGCCCACTTATTTGAGTCCGCCGCCCATTTAAGCCCGCCCACGTTTGCCCATGCCCGCTAATTTGTCACCTCTAATGGGGATATGACATGACATATGATTCACCTCCCAAACAAACACAACGAATTGACTGTACGATCACTTCAAGCTCTCAATCATTCACCAAGAAGTGACCGGATTCATAGAAAAGCATTAAATAGGAATGTTATTTGCACACAACTTTTACAAAAAAACAAAAAACAAAACAAAACAAAAACAAAAATAACATCGTTTCATTGTAACTAATGCATATATACTTGTACATTGAAATGAAATTGGAGAAAAAAATGGGGTTAGAGAAGTTCGAAACCAGAAAAAGTTCAATTAATTCACAAATATGACTTTATTATGTTTTGACTTTAAATTGAAATAGAATGTTTTTCGAATGAAAATTTAATGTATAAAAATTTATTTTTTTTGTTAATCACAAAATACGTCATTTGTAACACTAAAAAATAATAATAATAAAACAGAACAATAATTATAGATTGTCTTATTAGTATTTTCTGTAAAATAAATCTGACTCGTCCCATCGTATATTAGTAAGTTGAATTATAAGAGAATAAAGATTAATCTTATGAATTATGATCTTACTGTCTCACAGGAGACCTACTTGATAGGTGGTGATGTGATTTTCTCAAACTTTAAATAATAAGCTTTTCGTAAGACGATTTTACGAATCCTAATAGTAAGATGGAAATCTATTATCTTACAGTTGAGGTTGCTCAGTCGACCAACATAAGGTGAGTCGAGTAAGAGATACCGTAATAAAAAAGGAAGCCTCAAAAAACATTATCACCTAAATTTTTGAGTAATGCTAGGGTCACTCTCATTTTGCACCAAAATATGAATACTCTATGATGTCATGTATTCTCATTGGTTGGACATTTTGTGGGTCTAAACACTCCAACCAACGAGAATATACCACATCACAAAGTACTCATATTTTAATGTAAAATGAAAGTGGACAAAACATTACCCTAAATTTTTACCCATTTTAAAAACCCGGCCAAGCTACTTCTCTCTCTCTCTCACACACACACACACACGAGCACACACATACTTCAATGCTGATTCTCTAACTAATTATACTCTCAGTTTCTCCACCATTTTCTCAGTTCTCCAAAAATGAAAGGCATAGACATACTTTGTACCTCCCAAGCAGCAACAGCCATACGTCTCACCATGGACGAACCTTCCTCCTCCTCATCATCATCATTGTCATCCATATCGTCCACCACCCACCTCACCTCCGGTCGAGCCATCGACCGCCACAACCCCATCATCCGCGACGAAAAACGTGTCGGCAAATCTTTCATTACCCCTCCTTGCTCCAACCCACAGCACCCCATCTCTCCAAAACCTCATAATTACCACTACAAAAGCATTGCAAGTGGTAATAATAAAACCAAGAAGGGTAGTTCTGGTAATAAGAACAAAATTACTGGTGAGCAGAAAAGGAAGGGACAAGGGGGTTGGGGGTGTACTAAACCTGGTGCTTTTATTAGCCCACCTAGCTCTTCAAGGTACTTGTTGAGTGATAAGGCTTTGTTGAATGTGTTGAATGATTTTGACCCAATTTTGACTTTGGTTCAAAAAGAAAATTCCAAGGCTTTGCAGGCTGTTAAAAGAGATGAATCGTCGTCTTCGTCCTCCTCCTCTGCTTCTAAACTACAACTACCTTCATCATCGCGCTCGCCGGACCAGGTTCTCTCTCTCTCACACACATACACACTCTCGCAGTCGCAGACCACCTAAAAAGGAATATTTATTATTTGAACTCACTTGGACGGGTTGGAATTCGACATTATTTTAACTTTTGCAGCGGAGTATAACAGTAGTACCATTTGTTTTCTACTACGATGTCAAAATCGTTTTTAAGCTCCATATTCTGAAAATGGCATCAAGGATTCATAAATCTCAGTTTTCTATGTTTTTTTTGTTTGTTCTAAGTAGAAATTTTGATTTGAAGCTTTGTTGTTTTAGATCCATATTAAGCTGATTTCAGTGGTTTTAGACACAGTATCAGTAATTTGGTCTTTCAAATGAGCGTTTTGAGTAGTGAGTACAAACTTCATTTATAGTTTTACTGTTTTAGGCCTCCTAATTTCTTCTTAAAGAGATTCATCAAATTGTTGTGGAGCAAGATCTTTATCGAGAACATTTATTTGTTGGGTACGTCTCTTGTTACGGATCTTAATTCGTAAGAAATGAGGTTCACACTCTCACAACTCAGCCTACTAATACATGATGATCAGTAAGGAGGAATCGTCTTACAAAAAAATATATGTAAACCGTCTTAATCAAGTTTTTGTTTTATTTGTTACCTAGCTAGTGTGGGTATAATAACATTATATATAATTCATAATTTGGTTATAATAACATTATATATAATTCATAATTTGGGCTTATATATAAATGACATTTATGTACACGATTTCTAGACGTAAATATTGTGCTACTACAGTACAACTCCACAATGGGTTGTTGTTCACGTCGCGCGGTGTTTCCATAAGTCAATATGGATCATTCAATTGGGACGATGTCGTTTTGAATAATCATCAAGGAAGATGGCAACAAATCAATTCATTTTGTAGCCTAACTGCAGTGGGTATTGAGTGGCAGGTGGTTGTTTTGAGGGTGTCATTGCACTGCAGAGGATGTGAAAGAAAAATGAGAAAGCACATCTCTAGAATGGAAGGTTTGCATTTTTTTTCTTTTTCATTTTCATTTTTTGTTTCCTCTTGAATTATTTGTTAAAACGAAAATCCCATCACAATTGATGCCCTTTGTTTCACGGAAATAATTTTCAGTGTCCAAAAAATCACTTTTTCACCTACAAACACAAGTAGATAATTATGTGAAAATGTTTGGTTGAGCAGGGGTAACATCTTTCAACATAGACTTCGCCGCAAAAAAGCTTACAGTTGTTGGAGACGTGACTCCTTTATCCGTCCTTGCAAGTGTGTCAAAAGTAAAAAACGCGACATTGTTGACTCCAACTACAATCTCTTCTTCATCGTCAGCTCCAATCGCTCCTCCTCCTCCTCCTGTGGCCTCAAACTACGTGGCGGAAGTCAAGAAATATCAAGAAATTGTTGTATGAAAATAGAAATAATCATTCAATGTTTTCATTTCTGCTGCCTGCTGGTGCTTGTGTATAATCCATGCATGCTTGTGTCTAGACTAGGCTTATCAAAATCTCTGGTGTTTGGAACCTAGTATAGTCGTATTATGAGTTCATTAATTACTTGTTTATCTTTGCTATGGAATGAGATCACTTGGCTCCGCAATTTCTCTTCTCCAATGTTCTCCCACGACAACTTGCCAATGTCTACGTTCTTCCCAATAGATCCAGCTGGCAATGGGTTGGCCCGGCCAAGCCCATATCCACTGTGACAGAGCTAGTTTTTTTGGCTGGGCTGAGCTGGATCGAACTTCAATGGGCCTATCAAAATGATATAGCCCATCCCGGCTTGGCTTGTCTTAGGCCCATGTGCCACTGGACCTTTTGTCCCAAACTAAAATTAACGATACAATTATAAAATTTACAATTCAAAGTTTAAAAACATGTGATGAAAAGTCCAATATATGCAGGACACAAAAAAATATAATAATTCAATAAAAGAAACATGACGTCATCAATAAAATCATGTTTGTGCTTTATAAGTTTCTTAGCCAAAAGATTAGAAAAGGTCAGTACAGTAGCACCAAATTCTGTAAAACTGACTAACAACTTGCTGTACAATATACAAAGGCCCTTCTTTTTGGCATGCCACATTTGGGTCGACTAAGTTGATACAATGGGCAGTCAAATCATTTTTCCCAAACGAAAGCATTTAGAGAATATATTTGTATACATTATATTAATAGTCAATTACCTCGTAACTGCCCAAATAGTCTGCTCTTGTTGTATTTGTATACAGACTACAATATACTAAAAATAAAATGCATTTTTTAAAATTCGATTGACTGGCCAGCCAAAAAAAGTTTGTGCTTTTTTTTATCCGAGCTTAGAGAATCCATGGGTCTGTTGGCCTAGGCCAAAAGGGCCCAAAATTTTTTGGATCGTCAATATCTAAAGTCCGACTTGTTAAAATATTGGATTGGTTGGACCGGCCCATTGGACTGAACTTTTTTTGCCCGCTTACTTCCCAATAAGTTGTTTTTTTTTTGTTTTTTTAATATAGAAAGTGCTAAATGGTTAGATTCTAGCCAAGCTAGAATCGCACAAATTATCATTTTGTGTTTTGACTACTCACTTGGATTTTTAAACTACTCACTTTGTCGTTTAAACTAAAATTATCACTATGCTAGTTTAAACTACTCATTAGGTCATTTAAACTACTCACTTGACCGTTTAATACTCACCAGATCGTCTAAATTAATCACTAGGGTAGTTTAAACTACTTGCTAGGTCGTTTAAACTACTTACGTAGATTGTTTAAACCACTCATCTTTATACATGAGTAATTTAAACTACTCACTTGATCGTTTTAAATAGGAAAAAAATTGGGTTAGTCCCTATTGAATAATTTTCAATCGCTTTAAATCTCTATATTTTTTCATAACTGAAAAAAGCACGTCATGCATCGAAACAAACAAAATCATGCATCGCGCACACAAAATGATGTACTTTCATGCATCAGGACGCACAAATGGTGCATCGTGATGCATAATTTTGTGCATCGCGATGCATAAAGTGTCGTTTTCGCAATTCCAATTAGATGCATAAATTTGAATTGCGAGACATGATGTTGATGTATCGAAATTACAATTAGATGCATCGCAAAATGAACAAGAATCTTGAGTCCCTTCATGACCCGTCTTCAGTTAAAGACGATGCATGAATTTCAATTGCGGTGCATGATTTTGATGCATCACATTTCCAATTAGATGCATCGCAAAATGAACCAAAACTCAGGTCCCTTCTTTCCTATACACAATCAACAAATTATTCAAAATTGATGGATCTTTTCTACATCGCAGATCCAAATTGATGCATGACAATTCACAAATAATGTATCGTGATTCAAAATGGATGCATCTAGATTAAAACAAGATGTCCAACAATGAACAAATTCTTATGCAGACATTTCACATGCATAGAAACACACACACAAACACAATGAAGAAGATGAGAATTGAAATATTTACTATTATTATTATTACTATTACTATTATTATTATTATTATTATTATTATTATTATTATTATTATTATTATTATTATTATTATTATTATTATTATTATTATTATTATTATTATTATTATTATTATTATTATTATTATTATTATTATTATTATTATTATTATTATTATTATTATTATTATTATTATTATTATTATTATTATTATTATTATTATTATTATTATTATTATTATTATTATTATTATTATTATTATTATTATTATTATTATACTATATTATATTATTATTATTATTATTATTATTATTATTATTATTATTATTATTATTATTATTATTATTATTATTATTATTATTATTATTATTATTATTATTATTATTATTATTATTATTATTATTATTATTATTATTATTATTATTACTATTATTATTATTATTATTATTATTATTATTACTACTACTATTATTATTATTATTATTATTATTATTATTATTAGTATTATTATTATTATTATTATTATTATTATTATTATTATTATTATTATTATTATTATTATTATTATTATTATTATTATTATTATTATTATTATTATATTATTATTATATTATTATTATTATTATTATTATTATTATTATTATTATTATTATTATTATTATTATTATTATTATTATTATTATTATTATTATTATTATTATTATTATTATTATTATTATTATTATTATTATTATTATTATTATTATTATTATTATTATTATTATTATTATTATTATTATTATTATTATTACTACTACTATTATTATTATTATTATTATTACTATTATTATTATTATTATTATTATTATTATTATTATTATTATTATTATTATTATTATTATTACTATTATTATTATTATTATTATTATTATTATTATTATTACTATTATTATTATTATTATTATTATTACTATTATTATTACTATTATTATTACTATTACTATTATTATTATTATTATTATTATTATTATTATTATTATTATTATTATTACTATTATTATTATTATTATTACTATTATTATTATTACTATTATTATTATTATTATTATTATTATTATTATTATTATTATTATTATTATTATTATTATTATTATTATTATTATTATTATTATTACTATTATTATTACTATTATTATTATTATTATTACTATTATTATTATTACTATTATTATTATTATTACTATTATTATTATTATTATTATTACTATTATTATTATTATTATTACTATTATTATTATTATTATTATTATTATTTTACTATTATTATTATTATATTATTATTACTATTATTATTATTATTATTACTATTATTATTATTATTATTATTTATTATTATTATTATTATTATTATTATTATTATTATTTTATTATTATTATTATTATTATTATTATTATTATTATTATTATTATTATTATTATTATTATTATTCTTTTTATTATTATTTTTTTTTTTATTCTTTTTTGGGGGGGGGGGGGAATAGTATAATTTTCTTGGTGCTAGTATTGCTTGGGGACATCATCTTCCATGTATGCTGTCCATCTTCCACTGTCGAATTCCCAAGAAATTGGATTTTGCTGAATCTTGGGGCATCTACGCTCGCTTCAAAACCATATCAGTTGCATTTTACAAATGGGAGACGCCACCTTTTGGGCTTTTCGGGGTTATAATCAAGGCTGTGCAGTTGCCTCTAGCTACTACCGATTGCTCTCAAGGATTATCACCATCATGCATGGGCTGTGTAAGGCCAAAGAGGTGGAATGGTTCATGAGTTCATCCTCCAGCCCGACTCCAAGTTGGTTGGGGGAAGTGCTTTAGGCTTCCAGCTGCCTTGGCAAGATACTCTTGCTGAAACTAAAATTTTGTTTAGATTTGTGTATAGTCAGGCTAACCAAAAACTATTGATCAGCAACTTTATGTAAACGACAACCCTCCTGCCCTTAGTAGAATCACTGAAGAGGATGCAAAAGGGAATGTTACTATTTTTGCAGTTCCATATAAAGATGTGTTTGGGACATAAATGGTAAAACAAAATCGGCATCTTTGGTTCGTACAAGTTCATGTGTATGAAACAAGAAAAAACAAAGATGAGAAAGAATGTTTGTAGGGTCCAAATTCCAAATTAAACTCCTTCTCTTATTTGTATCTCTTGAATTTACAGCCCCACTGTATTTTTCCCATTTTGTAGCAAGAGTAAAAGGTGTTTTTCAATCCAACCAATGACAGCCAACCCCAAAAGACTTAGCCCAGGGGTCAAGTCACCAAATGCTTAGAAGCATGCAAATGACAAAAATGAAATGCTTGAAACCCAAATAAGCTTTTACATATTCAAACATACATAGTACAAATAGGCTTTCCATTTATCCAGCTTAGTACTACTATTACTATAACAAACTTCCGTAGTTGATCATTAGCTTGCAATGGCCTCTATCCAAAACTATCCCAACTACTTCCCCTACTTCCCTATACCACCACCACCCCACCATTATTCACACTCACCACCATCTCCTACACCACCACCACCCCATCATTTCTCTAATCAACCACCACCTCCAGCAGCAAAACCACCAAGTCACTCAACCCCACCACCCTCTCCAATCGTGGTACCACCACCACCACATCACCTTTCTCCACCTCCGGCAGCAAAACCACCAAGTCACTCGACCCCACCACCCTTACCAATCGTGGTACCACCGCCACCACATTACCTTTCTCCACCACCACCACATGTCATTCCAACTCCACCGCCTGGCCATCATTCCACTGTTATAGTGGTTGTTTTTGTTTCTCTGGGAGGACTGTTGTTTCTTGCTTTGCTCTCAGTTGCTTTATGCTGCTTCATCAACAAGAGAAAGAAAAAAACAGTTCAAGAAACAGATATCATTAAAATAGATGAGCATATCAAAGTCCAAGAAGCCATCTTACCAGGTCCACATGGTCCACAAGTAGTCATGCTTTCCATTGAGAAAGATGAGCATATTGAGGAAGAAATTAAGAAGAATGAGACATTCGCTAGCAAAGGTCGTTTACACATCAAATCTTCGGAACAACATCCTGATGAATCTCTCGGAATGGGAACAACATCCATTTCTAGCTCTATACAACACCGGCCAGATCTCAAGTCTCCTTAAAAATATGCCTGTTAAATATTCTCTTTTAAATGATTAAAATAATGTGTGCCATCCCGAATTTACTTGGATGCAGTGCCCTTTTATATTGTATTATGAAATCAAGTTCATTACCAATCCAATCATGAAATCACGTCCGTCTAAGCGACTGATGTTTGTAATTTTTCGAAATAATCAATTAAGTGTTGCTTTGAATGTTCTTCAAGGGAAAAAAAGTGATAAGAATACGAATATTTTTATACAAAATTTTCATACAAATCTAGGTGTCAAGTATGTTATGAGTTAAAGGTAACATCATCTCAAATTGATTGAACATATCATTGAATTGGGTCAAGTTTACAAAGAAAGTCACTTGCAAAGCATTGAGCTGAAGGAGAGAGAGAGAGATTGACCTAAACTTCTCGAGCCAAAACTCTCAACTAACGAGCTCAACAACTAACAGCAGAGTTTATACACCTTGACACTTGTCAAACATTAAACCATAAGAAAATACACTACTGCCCCTACTCTAACTGCCTGTAACCAACTTACTTCCAACTTGTTTCCCTCCAAAACTTTGTTGTAGCTGCAATACACTTCTCCAATTTGTGTTGCTAACGCTTTTTATTGAGTTGCTGCAGGCAACAATCAATCACTCAACTAGGTGCACCTCCACTACTGCAATCACCACTTCCTTGATCACACACACACACGCGCACCCCCTCCCACAAGTTGAGGGTAAATACAAGTTATGAATCCCCAAGTAGCTCAAGATAGACCAATGTAGGCTTTTGCTAAAAAAAATTAGTAAGAATGTCAGCTAATTGGCTGGATGAAGGAACAGGATGAGTTTAATTAAATGTATTTTCTCACTCACAAAATGACAGTCCAGTTCACTATGCTTTGTTCTACCATGATGAACTAGATTGTTTGCAATTGCAATAGCTGAAGAACTATCACTGTTTGTTGGAACCGGTGAAGGAACATCATGTAAATCTTCCAAATAGCTGCGAGCCCACACTCACAACCGGCAGATGCTAAAGCTCTGTACTCTGATTCTGCAGAAGACCTTGAAGTAACAATGTATTTCTTTGCTTGCCATGATAACAAGGAGTCCCCTAATAAAACACAAAACTGCCACTGATTTCCTATCATTTGAATCCCCACCCCAATTATTATCACATTAGGTTCTCCAGGAGACTGAGTTAGCAGCAAGCAAGAACAGACCTTGACCATGAGCTGTTTTTATGTTATCTTGGACCTCTTTTAAGATCAAGCGTGTGCGATGACCTTGGAGATTGGAGAAACCTGACTCAAAGACTGTGCTGCAAATGCCAGATCAGGTCTAGTGACTGTAAGGTAGAATAATTTTCCAACCAACAGCCTATATAATGAGGCATCAACCAATAAATCTCCTTTGGTAGACAAAATCTTCTCATTAGGTTCAAAAGAAATGCTCTGTTCTCAGTAGCATTCCAATCTACACTTGCTGCGATTAAGATTCCAACATGCGTGCTTAACCGATGGGAGAGGGCAATGGCAATTTTTTTATGGAAGGTGGCTGGTGAACAGAGTGCCCATTGGGTTTCTTGGGAAGTGATTGGCAGGCCTTTGTGATGGGAATCAAGATAGCTCGGGTCAAGATAATCAAGACCCATAGATCATAAAGAGAGGACCAATCACTCGTGTTTATGTGAGGCGGGTTCAAGCAACTTTACTTCAACTTGTGGGAGAGATTTGGAATCAAATTGAAGTTACCAAAGATCCGGTATATCAAGAGAAGTTCATATGCAAGTTAGAGGGTCAAATCGATAATCCTGGAAACTTGAAGGTTGGATTTGAAGTCAGAAGATTGAACAGTCCTGAAGTTGGACAGTCCTAAAGTTGGACAGTCCTGAAAGTTGGACAGTCTTCTTGTTTTCTTCTCCGAAGTTGGACCGGCTTTGAGACTTGATTCATCCCTTAGTAAATGTTGCATTTTAAAGCCTATAAAAGGCAGCTCTAAACTCATTGTAGAGATAACTTGGTTGATATATTAAAGCATAAGCTTTGTTTGAGTGTTCGTATACACTTGTGTTTCTCCACAATTGAGTTTGTGAGAGTATTTGGGTTTCTTGGATTGGAAACCACCTTGAACTTATCAATCTTCACGAGTCGGAAGATTGTGGCGTTCTGTGGTCGTGGGTCTCCGGTAAACGCGTCGAAGGTTCTCTACCGCACCCCGAGGTTCCTAGTCAATCGCGACAAGCGGGTCGAGGGAGACTCCCTATCCTTTTCATTCTGCGTTCTTTGTCCGTCTACAAGGGTCCGTTAATCTTCGAATCGATCTTGGCTCGAATCCGAACCCGGATTCACATCACTTTGGAGGAGGGTGGTCTTGGTCTTCGATCATTCAAGAAGATTGTGCATTCTTTGCATGCTAAGCTAGCATGGAATGTGTTGAAGGGTTCGAACTTATGGACTAATTTTGTGAGGGATAAATATGTAGATGTTGTTGGTTTCACTAGTCCTATCGCCTTGTCTCATATATGGAGAGCAATCATGGAGCAGTTTTCTCGGGTCCAATGATGCAGCAGCCAGCAGGTGGATTATAGGGAAAGGGGATGTTTCTTTTTGGAATGCTAACTGGACTGGCGAGGTTCTCCATGGTCCAAGGCCTGTTGATATGCACCTATCAGTTCGTGACGCCTTTACCCAGTTTTTAGAGCTCTTGCCTTTATTACCTTTTGGCTTCATGCTGCCATACATGAGGTTTGCATAGATCCAAGGATAGAGGATCGGAGCAGTTGGTTTGCACACTTCACCCTTCTGGTCAATTTACGGCGTCTGCTTTTTGGGACTATTATTGAGTACCAGTTCCGAAAGTGGGTTGCGACTATTATGCATGGTGCGTTGCCGGTGGATATGGCTTTACAATGGAAAAACATTTATATTGTTTCCAAGTGTGTGTTGCCCTTCGTGCCCGGATCGTTAGTCACTTGTTCATCTCTTCATTCATTCAGAAATTGCCTGAGATATATGGGGTCGATTTGCAGCGCCTTTTCACAAGGTTTAGCGTTATAGTTTGATCCAGCACTTGTTTGATACATGGGTTACTCGAGCTTCTGTGCAACATCAGTATGGGGTTTTACAAATTGGCATTTCATGTTTATTTGCTGGTCCATTTGGAAGGTTAGATGCAAGGCTATTTATGAGAACGTGCCAATGGAGTCTGGTTTGATTTTTAGAAATATTCTCCAGGATATTCAAGACAGGCGGCGGTATTGTTAGGGATAAGCGCAGAAGTGTGCGTACGGCTTTCTCAAACTATTATGGCCCCGGGGATTATGGCCCTCCTAGATGGTTTACGGATTTGTAGGTCTCTTGGTTTGGATTCAGTTTTAGTTGAAACTGATTCTTTAGTGTCAGAATTGGGGATCAATGGTTCTCAATGGATTCCTTGGATATGCACTTATCAGTTGCAGCGGTGTAAGGTGCTGATGGGCGATTATGAGTTACTTCATGGTTTAGGCTATATAAAGATTTATGTAATTCACGCACCATGATTGATCCTGGTTTCAATGGATAACATTGTGGCAACTCCACGTAAACTTCTTCATCAAGAAGATACATATGTAAAAAGGCATTGTTGACATCTAATTGATGAACTTCCTACTGCCTTGCAAATGCAAGAGCCAATAAAGATCTAACAGTGACCATTTTAACAACAGGGGCAAAGGTTTCTTAAAAACAATGCCTTCTGTTTGAGTGTACCCCTTTGCAACTAGCCTTGCTTTGAATCTCTCATTTGTTTATAAAAAAATATATTAGTTCATTGGATGGAAGTAAGTACATTTATTATGCTTTAGGTTATAAAATTACAATCAACAAAAGAATATTAAAAAAAACTATCAATGACAACTCTTAGGATTTTGTAAGAACAAGTAAAATGTTATAAATATGTGGTCAAAGTTTAATTAGGTTGACCAACAAAAGTCAAAGTAAGTCTATTTTTTTTGTGACGAAGGGAGGAGCTCATAGCTTTAGCTTGTGCATCAAGATGCAGTCTATTGTTGAAGCAATGGTACATACAAATAACTTATCTTCAAAACTGCAAATAGAAATCAAACTATCTCGTTTGGTTATCAAGTCGTTAGATCTGTGCATCGTGATATAGTTAGTCACTTAGTTGCACATACATTATCTCCATCATGTACGCTGAATATGTAACCCACCCATCAAATCCAAAATACCTAAGGTTAACAAATAATACACTGTATTTAGTTCATCAAAGATATACGCACACACACATACATATATATTGGAGAGCAAACAAAAACGAAATGCTATACTTGTCAGCTCATATGACATATAGTAAATTTTAAAAAGACAGTTCAGAAAGGGATATAATCAAACCTGTGAGATTGAAACATGTTGGTAAAGAGCAGAGGAATTCCATCTTCTAGCGTACATGTTGATAGAAGCCGGAGCAACTCATTGGATGATTCAGAAGAAATGACTATATTAGTATTACCGTTTGCGTCAACAACCGAGGCAGTACTGCTGATACCATCAGGAGTCTGATAAAGCAGTGGCTATTCTTTGGGAAGATCTTCATTCTCAAAGTTAAGCTCGATCAGTTTCTGGCTGGAAATGATTTTCTGTTCACAGTCAATAGACTTGTTAGTAAAGGCATATCTATGTTGGGAGGGATGAATTTTTTTTTTGTTGGATCTTAAGTTTTTAGATTCTCTCTGATGTTCTTTCACTGCCTTGCTTCTATCCCCATTGATGGCCTCCCAGTGTATCAGCCCTTTCATCAGCAAGAACTTCAAGATGCTCACTTGATTTATGCCTTCGGCTGCCAGAAGATAGAGGAACTGATCCTGATCTTCTTCTACTTCTGAGATATCCACCTCTCCAACCATCCTTGCTGCTAATACCCATAGGTCTGCACAGTGAGCAAATCCATCGTTGGCTCCATCCAAACCTTTCACAGCATCCACATTCTCAGATCCCATTTGCCTATCAGGAGTAGAAAGCATTTCACCCAGTGTGCTACCCATTTCAACTCCTCTCACGTCTCTACATCCATGTGTCATTTTCCACCTCTCCGACATTCTCTTTTTCACATCCTACTCACAGGGACCCAGTCTCCCAGAGCGCGGGGGTTTATTGTGGTCATACCAATCAAAGGAATTTCCGGAAGTCAGTGTCATAACTAACTCAGTATCACTTTCAAACATGTTGTATGAGCTCTCATCCCAAGCATATCCTCTTAACTCCAGATATTTCCATACTAATATGCACACTGCCAAAAGGGCCAAAACTATCCATCATTGCCTAGTGATTTCCTTTGCAGTGACTCTTCCTTCTCTGCACTTATGCCATGAGATACCGGTATCATCAAATACTCCCTTCTCAGCCCAAGATCCTGCCTCCCTAATATTGATGGTCACATCCTGTTTTCTAAGATCATCAGGTGAAGAAACATACTCAATTGCATTGCCTGTCTCTCCGAGGCTTGACTTTAGAACAATAATTCTTCTAGGAGGAATGTTAGCCTCTTCCTTCACGTCTTCCTTTGCTTATAACCGAGTTTAGATGACCTGCAGATATGATTACCACGACCACAGTATTCTAACAGTTCACCATCATGTCTTCTATATGTGCCCCTGTCAGACTTACTTGAGGTTTCTCTCTCAGCTTTCCAACCTATGGCATTTGCTTCACATTTGACAGAAGTTGGCGGCTTTGAAACTGCTATATGACTGCAATGGAAAGCAGACCTTCCTGGTCATGCACGTGCTTTACAAACAAGGAATCTGGTTGCTGAAGAAAATTGTGCATTAACTCCGGGTTGGAATCTCTCCTCAAAATTTGTCTGCGGATTTCATCTGATTCGCGAATCTCTCCACATTTTCTCTGCATTAAGGCTAACTCCTGCTTCAAAATCTTTGGCTTTGCACTCTATTTTGGCGATTTGTGGCAATTCGCAACATGCAATGCGCTGGATCTTCATAGAAAAATCTGTATCCATACTTCCCCACTGAGTTGTTCCTTATTGATTTATTGTCACATGGCTTCTCATTCCTATCAGTTCCTACTGAGGCAGTCCTGTATGTACAGTTTTTGCACAACCTTCTTTTTTGTCTATGACCAGCCTTTGCAGATGGCAGCCAATCCAGACCCATCAATTTGGCAATAGTGCCAGGTGATTTTTTCTAGGCTACAGTTTCATCCTTCCGCTAATAATATCTTCATTGGTTTTCCAGCAACTCCATTATAAGAGCTCCACCCCACCTCAAACATAACCTACAATAACCACATTAAGTTCCTCAAAATCTATCATCTATCATATATAAAAAATGCATCAGAATTCTAATTAGCATGTCTCAGCAGCATGACTGCTTGCATGTTGAATGGCCTAAAAACTAATAACAAATACAAGTCACATATATCAATCAGAGATTCATATTCATAAGATGGCCAAATTAACAAGGCTCCTACCATTGTGGGGTCTAGAAAGGGATAGCAAGCACAACCTTACTCCTCCCCCAGAGAGCATAGAGGTTGTTTCTGAGTACAACACACACATTACAGCACCAATTCTTCCTCCGTGGTGGCATGACTGGAAGTACCAGATTCAAATGCTAATTGTGGAACAGATAGATCTATATTTTGAAACCTGGTTTCCTGGGAAAAAACACAAAATCCCCATATCAATATCAGGATGGGCATTCCATGATACTTTGAACATTTATTGCATGATTCAGATTTAGTAAATCAAATCTAGGAAACTATCACAAGCTAACAAAAACAGAAAGGTATATTATGCAGTAAAACCTTAATATGAGAGAAAGTTCATCCAATTCAAAGATGTGGGAAAAGCTAACTGAAAGAAGACAAAAACTGAATATTAAATGGAAAAGAAGGCAATTATTTCTCATCATCCCTGAAATTTAATGCAGAAGAACCAAATCATGTTGATACCACTACTTCGTTGAACTTACAAACACAATCTACTATTACGAATAACTTTAACAATCCCAAAACTCAAACCTCAGTTAAAGTCCACATATCACAAAATGTAGAGGCTTAAAAAATAGAAACTAAATAAAAATAAAAATCGCCAACAGACATCTGTTAGGTTGCTCAAGAAACAAAATTTCCCATCGTTGAACCAAGAAAAATCAACTTTAATTCAGACTCTGACATAAGGAACCTAAAAAGGAATAAAGAAGAAGAACAGAAAAGATAATTAATCATTAGGTTACTCAGAAATGTAGTGAATGAGAGAAGAAAGACCTTTTGAACTTAGCTTCTGATATAAACACTTGAGTTCCTAAAAGAAAAGGAATTTTTTTAAAAAAGTAATACAATTTAACCTCAAAGACTGTCTAAGGTTTTTTTTTCCTTGATAAGATATAATACAAAACAAAGAGCCACAAAACAGGTGCTGCGTCCTGTGTACACCTGGGAGAAAAATCTGCATTTTGTCCCTAATAGTGTCTAAGTTAGTAAGTTACAAAATCCTCACCAAATAAAAACAAAACCATTTGATCTAAGAATCCTTGTATAATTTTCAGTTCCCAATAAAAATGAATACGAAAACACTAAAAGCAAAACAAATTCAACAACTCTGTATATAGCTTATTTGTTACGAAAAGATTAGCAAATCTTATAGTCCCAAATACAGATCTACAAAAACGTATTTACAGTATTCTTGTATTCCTCTGTCAGAGTGACATCTTCCCAACTGATACGCCCACTAATCTCAATCCTTAGTTGCACGACCTTCTCCACGAGGCATTTTTGCTGCTGCCGAATCTTCAACATCCTTCATCTCATAATAATGAGGAGCTATTTCTACCAGCCACTCTGGTCTTAACTCAGTAACCTGTCGCATGTACTCTTTCGTTGTCAAGACCAATTCATGGTACACAACCCATCTAGGAAGTGCTTGAGCTAATCCTGAGCAAGGATGAATATGAACAGTCTGGGGATGTTTGACAGTTTGATAGGATCCATTCTTCTGCATCTTCGCAGAGTGGGGAAAATACCCTGATGTTATAGACTTCTTGATTGCTTCTAGATCGTTGTCATTCGACGTCAATTCAATTTCGACCCTCTCCAAAAGTCTCTCCAACTGATTTCTTATGTCCCGAGCACGCTTCATGCTCCTCACCTGGATATAATTCTCATAGCACCATTGAGTTGAGAAGTTGGTTTCTTTCCACGAACTGTACACCTTAAGTAATGCGATCTGATCGCCAACATTGCCCATATGAAAGTTCATGCGTGCATTGTCTGCGTGAACTTGTTTGTCCTTTGGACGATAAAATATCCAACTACCAATGGAGAGCATAGCGGCAATTGATATGATCTCATCAGAGCATTTATACTTATCAGAAGCTACAATCATCTTGGACAGCATAGGATCGAGAGGGAACTCAGCCATTTTTCTTCCCACCTTTGTCAACTCCCCGTGTTTATTGAGAGCACCCAGCGCAAAGAGTATCTCCAGGGCTTTCAGTAAAGTCTCAGCTGATGGTGAGTCCATAAAATAAAAATTAATTAAATCGTGGATTCCAAGACTCTTTAATGTGAGTACAACATTGGCAAGGTTTGTCCGCTGAATCTCGGGGACACTGTTATCATCCAAGTCATTAAAATTGTACGCAGTGTACAACCGAAAGCATTTTCCTGGACCTGTTCGTCCAGATCGTCCAGCCCTTTGATTAGCTGATGCTTTAGATATAGGAGTGACCAATAAGGACTCCATCCCTGTACGAGGATTGTAAGATTTCATCTTGACAAATCCAGGATCAATTACATACTTAATACCATCAATTGTCAAGGACGTTTCTGCAATGTTTGTGGCCAGAACAACCTTGCGTGCGCCTTCAGGAGTAGGCTCGAATATTTTAGCTTGAAGCTCAGTTGGGAGATTTGCATAGATGGGGCATATGATTAGATCTGCTATTTTAGTTCCCAATCTCCTAGTGCGATGTTTAATAATCCTCTGCAGTTTCAATTTCTTCCTGGCCAGTGAGGAATACCAAAATGTCACCATCTCCGGGTGGTTGGGTCACATGGATTTGAAGAGCAGTGACAATTGCTGCATCCAGGTAATCGGCCTCTGGTGCTATTGTGTAGCTTATTTCAACAGGAAACCGCCTTCCAGGCATTTCAATAATTGGAGCAGAATCAAAAAAGTTGCTGAACTTTTTGGCATTTAGGGTTGCACTTGAGATAAGCAGCTTGAAATCAGGACGAAAGCGAGAAATATCCTTTAGCAAACCAAACAAAATATCAGTCGATAATGTCCTTTCATGGGCCTCATCCACCATCACCACACTGTAACTGGCAAGATCAGGCTCACCTAGAAACTCCCGTAGCAACATCCCATCAGTCATATACTTAAGAACAGTCTTCTCTGAGGTACAGTCTTCAAACCGTATTGAGTATCCAACCTCATGCCCAAGCTTAACTCCCATTTCTTGAGAAACTCGAGCAGCAACGCTCATAGCAGCAACTCGTCGTGGTTGTGTACATCCAACCATTCCACGTTTAGTGTAACCAGCCTCATGGAGGTACTGCGGTATCTGAGTAGTCTTTCCAGAACCAGTCTCGCCAACGATGACAAGGACCTGATGATCTTCAACAGCTTGAAGCAAAGCATCTCGATGTGAGTAGACAGGTAAAGTTTTTCTGTCATCCTGAAGCTTCTCAAAGGCTGATGCTGCCGTAGATTTTTCAAGTGACTCGTCATATGATTGTTTTTCAAGGCTAACACCGTCCATAACTTGTCCTTGGATGAACTCAATCTGGTCCTCGAACACAAAATTATAGTCTTCAGAAATTTGTTTTTTATTCTTCGACCCAAACTTCAGAGTTGCTTTTCCAATCTGATGGTCCTCCCAGGATTGTTGTTCTGCAAAGAGATTCATTTTTTCTCCGGCATTTCCATCCCTGTAACGTTCCAAAGCCACAGCAAATCGCTTTTCTTGATTCACATCACCTTCTTTGTCATAGGCATCAGGGATTCTATATTCGATCAGGTTATCATCGTCTTCTGACTGCTTATTAACAAGATCATAAATTTGTGTCTTGTATCTGAGGTCGGTTTTTTCTGCCCCAGTTGATTGAACACCATCAAAGAGATACTGCTCATCTTCGATATCATCTCTTATTTCAACCAATTTCTTCTGCTCCCTTTTCTTTAAATACTCTTGCCTTGAAACTTTTCGTAGAGCTCCAATATCATCCTGCTCCAAAGTGTTAGGTCTCCGAATTGCTACTTCCTCCTCCTCCTTTGATAACTTGTTCTTTGTCAACTTCCTCGTCCTTACAGAATCTATTTCTCTTAAATGCTGCTCTAGCTCCTCTCTCTCCCTCTGGTCTCGTAATATTCCTTCTTCCGACTCATAGTCGTCATGAGAACTCCTCTGTTTAACTCGTCTTATCTCTTCAAGTTTCATTTCCAGATGAATTACTGTTAATTTAAACCAAAAAAACAATCAACTAATTGCTAGTATATGATAATTACCTCAACGTAGGCCCTCCTTGGTCTCGAATTAAGCAATTGAACAACGAAGATCAAAGAGAAATCGAAAGGAATGCTTGGAAAATAATCCTTCCAGCAGCCTAGTCGTATGCCGGTTGCACAAGACTCCCCTCGCGAAATTAACCAAGTGCTGAAGCTGCAACCTTGCCGCAACTATAAATATGCGGGTTCGTACTGTACAATGTACATACCCAAACCCACGCAGAAGAGAAGTGGACAAGTTTGCGAGTATGGAAACAGGCAATTCCTGCTGCTATAAATGCAATCCCCAATCCCAATCCCAACTGGAAAGAGATTTCTTGCGCCACACTCATTAAACGCCGCCCACTGCCCCAATCCCAATTGAAAACTCAATAGAGATTCCTTGCGGCCTAATTAAGCGCGAAACCCACTACGAAACTTCTGAGTTCTCTCTAGCCTAAAGCACGCAAAATTAGACCGGTCCAATTTTATTAACTAAAAACTCTACTAATATGGACTACGGAGGATTGACTTACCTCTATGAATCGTTGTGGTGTTGTTTTTTTTAATGTAAAAACTTTGGTGAAGTATTTAGTAAAGGAAAACTATTTACAAATTGGGAGAAACCAATTTAACCCCCTATTTTCAATATTCCAAATATAGCCAATGTATTAATGTTGGGAACAAAATGCTAACATTGTACAAACAATTTGGATAAAATGTCATAAATTTTGTTAAGTTTTCATCCAAAATCATTAACAGACATCTAATTTCGTTAACAGAACAATGACTTGAACTTTTCAAGATTAAATTGGTTTCTTTCAAATTGTACGTCGCATAAGAAAGTAGTTTTCCCTTTAGTAAATGGAAGAAGGTTGATGTAGTGTTTTTAACCGGTGTCAATCAAATCTTCTATTATTTATTCTTACTATCGAGATAATTGTGCAAATTCATTATTAAGAGCTTTGAGAATTCTAACTATATTATTATAATTTTTTGGTATGCTTTAGGTTTTTGGAACTTTTCATTTTTTAATTAGGCTTTTAAAATATTTGTTTTGGTTTTTTTAATTGTTACATGGGCTTGTCTAGCCCGATGGGCCTTCGTTAAGGCCTGATTTTCTGGAACTCAATGCAAACACGGCCCGACCCAATTACAAGACTTGGCACAATGGACTTGAGGCAGACTGACCCGACCCAACCCAACACCAGCTCTGCTCACAAGAACCAAGTTGTCTAGTTATCACAATACTCTATTGCCAAAAACCCTTTCAAGAACTTGTTGACTCGGAAAGACGTAACGCCTAAGCTAAACCTCTGTTTTGGAGTCACCCACCCCCCCCCCAAACTTAAACTCGTCGCATCTAGCTCCATTTCCAATTTGAATACTTTAGCTAAAATATCTACCTTTAGTCAAAAATTGAGTTAAAAAATCTATGTGTTTAAAGTGAAATTTTTAAGTGTTAGAAAAAAAAAACACTGCAACCAAGCTCAAAGTGACATGAGTCACTTTATATATGCCAAGCATACTTTCCTAGTTCATATCAGAAACAAACTCCTACGTTTCCCTGTCTCCGCAGATGCCTTGAACTTTCTTCCTCTCCAATTGTTTGAGTTAAAACACCACCTTGAACATTAGCATCTTCATCTTGAATAAAACTATTGGGAAAACCTATAAGGATAAAATAGGGACTTCCTATTTTATTTCATTGATTGTTGTTGCCTTTCTAGGTCTTAAAGTAATGTTAAGAGTTACCATAATTAAATACTTCCAAAAAGAGTCCTTAATTAAGTTGGACAAAATCTTTGGTAAGATTCTTTGACTTAAATTAGGAAACTAACATTTTTATTTCCTAACATTCTATGTTTCCTTGGAGTTATTGGATTCTTGTGTGTGTAGGTCTACCTCAAGTATAAATACAAGTAGACCTAGTGCAGATAGATAGACGTGGAGAGAGAAAGATTTCATAGAGAGAAACTGAGAGCTTTGCTGCTGAAGTTTGGATGCAGTTACATCACAAGCTAATTAAAGACTTTCGTCGTTTATTTGATTTGTTATCTGGTAGATGCACCTTTGGATGCAGTTGCATCACAAACTGTATTGACAGTTTTTTTGGAATCCTAGCTACTATTGCACTTTCAATTGGTATCAAAGCTTCCTCTTGATGTTACTGAGAGAAGATTCTAGTTGTAGCCATGATGGATTCTCAATATGAGAATGTTATTCGACCTCCTACCTTGACTAATGTGAATTATTCAATTTGGAAAGTTAAGATGCGTATCTTTATCAAATCAATTGATGAGAGACGTGGTTTGCTATTTTGAATGGTTGGACTCCACCTAGGACCACTGATAATGATGGTCATGTTAGTGAGGCAGATTGATCCACTGAAGATAGAACCATAGCTTCTTTTAACTTTAAGGTTGTTTCAGCAATATACAAGGCCTTAGATGCCAACACCTTTTAGGGTTATTGCAAAATATGACTATGCTAAGGATGTTTGGGAGGCCCTTCAAACCCTATATTAAGGTCCTGCTAGTGTCCATGCTTTCAAACTTAGAATGCTTACCACACAATTTGAGAACACTAGAATGAATGAGAATGAGGATATTATGTAGGGGTGTGCACGGGCTCTAAGCCCGCGGGCATTGGCAATGCCCAGTATGGGCCTATCAAGCAGCGGGCATTAGATTTAAAAGCCCAGTACTATTGATCAGCCCATGGGCATTAGTCGACGGGCTTCAGACGGGCATTGGGCGGGCACGGGCTTCAGCCCATTTGTTTATGTTTTTAAATAATTTTATTGTTTTCTCATTCAAGACAAAACGCAAAAGGGAAGCGACGACTCGATGAAGTGTGAACTGAACGAAGATGATGAAGACGAAGTAACGAACTTGAGAGGGGCAATAAACGATCGAAAAAGATGAAGAAGGCGTTGGATGTGTGAGTCGAGAGCGTCGTTGGGCAGGATTTGAGAGTCGGAACGTCGCTGTTTTCCAAGAAGATGAAGAAGACAATTGCCACACCTTACTAATACTATATTTAATACTAATGTCAAATTTTAATCTTGCATGTGATAATATTGAGAATAGAATATCAATAGATGTCTAGATGGTTGAGTAATTAATTATTAAAATAATAAGGTTTGACTTTTAGGCTTTTATTTTTAGCAATAGCTTTATTAGTTTAAGTGTATTATACTATTACTATATTTATATATTATAATTTATAACTTATAACATATAAATATAGTAATAGTAGAATACACAATTACACATAAATTAAATATATAGGATTTGGTCAAAGATCTATAATTAATTTTTTTTTTTTAAAGTTATCATAGAAGAGAATGGGCCGGGCCGGGCATAACGGGCAGGGAGCAGCTGAAGGCCCAGTAGAGCCCGAGACCACGGGCATTTGACTTATATAAAGCCTAGTACTATGTATAGCCCATGGGCACGGACTCCATGGGCTGGGCACTAACGGGCTTTAACGGGCTTGATGGGCATTAACGGGCCCTGCTCACTTATTATGTCTTACTATAGTAGATTGCTTGGTATGTCTAATACTGCTCTTGCTTTAGGTGATCCTATCACCAATGAACATCTTGTTAGCAAGATGATGCGCACTCTTCCTGAAAGATTTAATGTCAAAATTTGTGCTATTGAGGAACTTCATGACTTTGATAAAATGGGTTTTGATAAACTTGTTGGAATTCTCCAAATTTTGAATTAAACATCAATGAACAAATTAAGCATAAAGGTAAAGGTGCATCATCTTCTACTCCTTCTGTGAAAAGCATTGCCCTTCCTTCTGTTGTTGATGTGTCTTCTGACTTGCTTGAATTGTATAAAGAAATTGAAGAATCTGACTTTGGTAAAGACTCTATAGATCTTTTAACAACCAAGTTTAAAAATATTTTGAGCGCAAAAGGACAAAATATATCTACATCTTCAAACACCAAAACTGTTTTTAAACCTGAGCCTAGTAAGTTTATTCCCAAAGAATGCTCTTTCAAAACCCCTGAAAAACCTTTTACCAACACTTTTGCTAAACAGTCTACATCTAGTGGAAAATATATTGATTATATTCAATGCAGGGCTTGTCAAGCGTTTGGTCATTATGTTAATCAATGTGTTAATATTTTGCGTAAAAGGGTCTGAATTTTTCTGCTACTTTAAGTGACAGTGATGATGAAGATCCAAATGATCTCATCACTCTCACAACTGTGCAATGTTTACATACTAATCATGTAGGCGTTTTACGTGATGAAGCTTGCAATGCAGCTGCATCAGTCAAAAACTGTGATGACTCTTTATGCTTTAATTCTTCCATAACTGAAGATGCTCCAGAATCAGAATGCTAAGAATAATCAGACCTGTTGGAAGAATACAAGGAATTGTACAATGATTGGGAGAAAAGAGCTTGCCAAGTAAAGATTCTTGGAAAATCAAATGAAGCACTCAAGAAGGAGAATGAAAATCAAAAGGAGTGCATTGCAAGGTTAAAACGTTTGCTCACAAAGAAAGATGTTGAGCTTGAATCTTTGAAAGAAGAACTTGACGAAGCCAATGAAACGTGGCTAAGTGGAATTCTGGAAAACTCAAACTTGATGAGATGTTGAAGATTGGACAAAATGGCAAATCTGGACTTGGGTTCAAACCAAAGACCTTTATCAAAGAAGGTGAAGGAACCTTATCATCTTCCCTTGAGCCAAAACAGCCTCCTCAAACCTTCCAAAACACCAATTTCTATGAAAAACCTAAACCTAGAAAGAGAAACTTTGTGTGTCATTACTGCCACAAACCTGGACACATTCAACCCTTCTTCTACCAGAAAAAGGTAGACTATGCTAAAGAAGTTAGACAAGCTTACCTGACCCGCAACCAGATGCAACACCGAATGGTGAATGCAGCTATATCAACCAAAAACGTTCGAAAAAGCTTGGGTTCCTAAAGGTAGCTTTATATATTCTCCTAAACAAAAACCTTTTGATATATGTCCAGGAGCTCCTCGTTCAGAATCAGAATATTGTAATGTAGCCTTCACTTCCTTAATATCTCATATTGATGGATCTTGGTACTTTGATAATGGATGTTCAAGACATATGGCTGGTTCTATTGAGAACTTGGAAGATTATGTGAACATTAATGGAGGTTCAGATACTTATGAAGGTCGTGCTAAAGGCAAGATAGTTGGAAAAGGCACCTTGAATGTGAATGGTCTACCTAAGCTCAAAAATGTCTACCATGTTGAAGGACTGAAGACCAATCTCATAAGCATAAGTCAACATTGTGATGATCCTTCAGGTACGTTTTGATAAGAATTTTTGTGAAGTTTTTGATAATGCTAACAAATGCTTATTGACAGGTACACGATCTTCAGACAATTGTTATATGTACAATAATGTGTAAATTTGTCGTAGTACTAGTGTTGATGTCACAGACTTATGACATCAAAAGTTGGGGCATATGAGCTTTCGTAAGCTTCATGAGCTTGTGAAACATAAGGCTGTGAGAGGATTGCCAAGTTTGAACAAAAACTCCACAAAGGTATGTGGACCATGTCAAAAGGGTAAGCAAACCAAGGCATCTCATCATGCCATTCAACATTGCTCCACATCTAGATGCCTTGAGATGATTCACACTGATCTCATGGGTCCTATTGAGGTAGAAAGTCTTGGTAAGAAAAGGTATACCTTTGTGTGTGTTGATGACTTCTCTAGATACATTTGGGTTATTTTCTTAAGAGATAAATCTAATACTTTTGATGCTTTTAAAGCTTGGTCTGCCCGTGTTATGAACTTGTATGGTCTAAAGCTCATTAGAATTAGATCAGATCATGGCATAGAATATGAAAACTCTTTTTTTTTCAAACTATTGTGATGCTAATGGAATAACACATGAATTTTCTGCTCAAAAAACTCTACAACAAAATGGATTGGCTGAGAGAAAGAATCGTACATTGTAAGAGATGACTAGGGTCATGTTAAGTTCAAAAAATTTGTTAAAAATATTTTGGGCTGAAGCCTTAAATACAACTTGTCATATTGGAAATAGGGTTGAGACCAGGTAGTACCATGACTCCCTATGAAATTTTGTTAGGAAAGAAACCCACCTTGAAATACTTTCATGTCTTTGGGTGTGTATGTTATTTGCTTAATGATAGGGATCATCTTTCCAAATTTGATTCCAGGAGTGACAAGTGTGAGTTCATGGGATAATCTACTAGTCGTTGCTTATATGGTGTTTAACCTTGATTCCAGGAGTGACAAGTGTGTGTCCATGAATGTTGTTTTTGATGACCTAACAAATCTTGGCCACAAAAGTGTTGAGGATGATGTTTCAGGTTCACTTGATTTTGGTGATCTAGAAACAACTCCACAAGATTCAGATCCTGCAAAATATGGACTATCAGACACTGTTCCAAATCCACAAATTCCAGAAGCTGAAGATTCATAAAATACGAATGCAGCTGCATTGGAAGATGCATTGGTCAAAAAATATGGAGAAGCTAAGACTGAAACTCAACAAACTGGAACAGATTCCAGTGTGACTGATCGTAGCCAGGACCTTCCCAGCCGTATACAGAAAGTTCATCCTACTTCTCAAGTAATAGGTAATGTTCATGATGGCATGTTTACAAAAAGGTAAGGTTGATTATCGAAAATTAGTTTGTATATCCTCTCTTGAATGTGAAGATTTTCATACATCTTGCTATATGTCAGAATTTGAACCAAAAAATGTAAATGAAGCTTTAAAAGATGAATGTTGGATCAATGCTATGCAAGAAGAGTTTGATCAGTTTTCAAAAAATGATGTTTGGTCTCTTGTGCATAGACCCACCTCTGTGAATGTTATTGGAACAAAATGGATTTTTTAAAACAAATCGAATGAGGTGGGAGAGATAATTAAAAATAAGGCAAGACTTGTGGGTCAATGGTACACACATGTTAAGGGGGTGGATTTTGATTAAACTTTTGCACCTATGACCCACATTGAGTCCATACGTCTCTTGCTTGCTATTGTATGTTTTCTAGATATTACTCTTCAACAAATGAAAGTGAAAAGTGCTTTCTTAAATGACATTTTAGAAGAATAAGTTTTTATTGAACAATCTCAAGGATTTGAGGACCCCCATAAACCAAATCATGTTTTCAAATTGAAAGGCTTTGTATGGTCTCAAACAAGCCCCTAAAGCTTGGTATAAGAGACTTACAAACCATCTTTTTAAAAGTGGTTTTAAGAGGGGTGAAGTGGACAAAACATTGTTTATTCAAATAAAAGACAAACACATTTTGATTGCACAAATTTATGTTGATGACATTGTGTTTGGGTCCAATTGCAAGTCCTTGGAAAAAAAAATTATGCATTGCATGACATCATCATTTGAAATGAGCATGGTAGGAGAGTTAACTTTTTTTCTTGGTATTCAAGTGAAACAAATGCATGAAGAGATGTTCATTTCTCAAGCCAAGCATGCTATTAAGTTGGCAAAGAAATTCAATCTTGAGAATGGAAAGAAAAAGAAAACCCCTATGGGTACATCCAACAAACTATGCAAAGAAGAGAATGCTGATAGTGTTGACCATACTTTATATAGAAGCATGATAGGAAGTTTGTTGTATTTGACTGCCACACGTCCAGATATCATGAATAGTGTGTTTGTGTCATAGATACCAAGCAAGCCCAAAGATCTCTCATTTGAAAGCTGTCAAACGTATAATTAGGTATGTTGGAGACACATCTTCCATGGGTTTGTGGTACACAAAACAGACTAATATCAATCTAGTTGGCTTTAGTGATGCTAATTGGACAGGTAGTGTAGATGACATGAAAAATACATCTGATGGGTGTTTTTACTTGGGAAATAACTTGATTTCTTGGTTTAGTAAAAAACAGAATTGTGTTTCTCTTTCTAAAGCTGAGTCTAAATACATTGCAGTTGGTAATGGGTGCACACGACTTTTATGGATGAATCAGATGATCAAGGATTATGGCCTACACAGTGATGTGTTAACCATGTATTGTGATAATACTAGTGTAATCAGTATAGCAAATAATCCAGTTCAACACTCTAGAACAAAACACATTGATATAAGACACCACTTTATTAGAGACTTGGTTAAACAATGTGTTGTTTGCATAGAATATGTTGGGACATAAAATCAATTGGCTGATATATTTACTAAGAGTCTAGATTTTGAGAGATTTTCCAATCGAAGAAAATATCTTGGTATGTGTGTCATGTGATTTTATACTTAGTTATAATATATATATATATATATATATATATATCCTTGCATTTTGTATTTAGGGGGCACTCTAGTTCAATTGATTCGCATGTATGTGTCTTGTGTTGTTGCTAGAGAATTGCATTCAATAACAGTTGTGACTATGTTTTATCGCTCTCATTCTCTCTCCTAACTCTTAAGCATGTTTGAAGTCCACAAAGACAAGAGCTACATAAAGTACAAGGGTTGTAACATCTTATCTTGGTACTATGAAACTTCGGTTTTCATGGGTAGATCTTGAAAAAGATGAATACCATTGGAAAAGTGTGACAACTACCTAAAGGAAAATAGCTACCTATGATTAAGGTTTGTTGTCATTCTCTTTTGGAACTATGAATCTTTGGATTTCATGGGTTGATCATTTGTAAAATGGGTTTCCTTGGCAAATAGTGTGAAAGGTTCATGGTGGTATGTTTAGTATAGCTTGAAATAAAGTAGAGTTATACTCCTATGGAAATAAAGTACCTATAGATTTTTGTTATGTGAAAGGTTTTGATCTTGGGAGAGTCGTATGATTGAGAAAAGAAAAGATGCAAAAATCAACTATTGACTGAATGCACCTCCCAATGCAGTTGCATTAGGAACTATATCCTATTGATCTGGTCATTTTTCACATGTGTGTGATTTTATTTTGTCCATGTCTGTTTTATCCGTCTACATCATACTTTAGGCATAATTTTTGGACATGCATTGTTTGTGAAAGTATCAGCCTATTGAATTTTTACCCTAAAATCAAATATGCAAATTAATTACCAAAAATTTTCATGTTGAAAATATTTAGTGGATGTCTAAACTTTGTGGGGATAAAGAGATTGAATTTTGGATATGGTCTGCTAAAGTATTGCTTCGGTTTGATCAATTTTGGGGTTACACTTTATTGTGTTTTCTAAAAATTCTTGGATTTATTTGAGGAATCCTAAATTATTTTTTGAAAAGAAATCATTTTAAAAAAAATTCAATATTGACTATCTTATCTACACATGCGTTCATGCCTAAATACATGTGTTATGGACTTGTATTTGATTTGGTCAATATAACCTCCTTTCAAAAATCAAAAATTCAACTTGATTAGAATTGGTCTCCTCATTTTCCATGGAATTATCTCCTAACGGCTAATTTGCAGAATTATAGCTCTCTGAAGGGTTTTAATATCAGGCTGAAGAAATCAAGGTGCACTCTTCCTCTCAAAAATTCTCTTTGGCAATTCTTCCCTTTTTTTTGCTAAAATTTTGTGCCCTCTTCATCTCATAATATTCAAGCCCTAGCCTGTTTCAATGGCTTCAAACCCGTCCAGTCCCTCAAACCCTAAAAACACAACAATCCTGACTGATGAAGCTTCGAATGCGGCTTCACCCAAAGTTATATCTCCCGAAATTTATGTAGCTAAACCCTATGTTTCTTCTGAAATTGTTGTAGCTGAACCCTTTTCCTGAACCTCTTTCCAGCATCTTTCTTGTACATCGAGACAACGTGATAGATGTTGATGATCATGGGGATTTAACTATTTTTCCCCAAATTGGAAACCCTTCTATCAAAAAATCCAAAAGGTTAAGGGGAATTCCAACCAACTATGAAAACCCCTAGGGTAAATAAGCTCAAAGTTAATCCAGGTCAGATGGAGGAGGAAACACAAATTCAATCTGGCAGTAATGATGAGGACTTTGAACCCTCTGGTGATGGTTCTTAGTTTATGGTAGCTCCTCGTGCTCCTCCTCATCAAATTGGAAGCAGCTCTGGTGCAGCATCACCTTTGGATGCTGCTGGTGATGTTCCTAAATAAGAAAATTACCTTATTCCCTCTCCAAAAGTTATGTTTCAGAGTGACTCTCCCGGTCAGGCTCAAGATGTGGCTTCACCTGCTGTTCTTGTTGAAGAACCAGAGATTGAATTCTTTGATGAGCAGCATACATTGGCTGAATTCATGGCCAATATGAGGAATGCTCCAAGGCCAAGTCCAGTTCCATCCACAAGCTCATCTGAATTTGATGACAGCTCAGATAAAGATTTTAAGGAGAAGGATGCATCAGAAGAAAGTGACATTGCACCAGCTAGAATCCTAAAAAGCAGGATTATTCCACTGACCAATGCAGTTGTCGGTGAAGCTGCATCCAGTGGTACATCAACTGATTTGGATGTAGTAATCCATTCTCCTCCACTTTTCTTACTCAAGATGCATCTCTAAGATATAATCTAGGTAGAAAAGTTGTTGAGGAAAGGCTGATTCCTATAGAGGACTTAACTGCTCAGAATTTAGTACAGTTTTTCACTGATAGGAAACTACTGTCCACTCTCACCTATGCTCCCCCTTTCATTATGGAGATGGTCATGGAATTCTATGTCAATCTAGAGAAGAGGATAACCTCCATTGGTGATCCTTTTTTGACAAAAAATTTTGATAGGAACAGTTTGATAGAATTTTCCCCCTCTCAGATTAATAAGCATTGTGGGACACCTAATGTGCTTATAAATGGATTTATCAGTGACATAAATATGTGTGTGAAAGAGCTGAGTGGTGACCTCATCAAAAGTTGACCAGGAAAGAAGTCTAAGGTCAGCACATCCAAATTGACCTGCTTTTATGTTGTTATACATAAAATATGTTGTGCAAACTGCGCACCTACTTCAAATGCCAACTCTGTGACTGAGGAGCATGCTAAATTGATGTACCATATAGGCTTAGGACTGTCATTTAACTTTGGTGACTTGATGTTTAGAAGGTTGTTTCCTTAGCTCAATCAGAAGGTGACAAGAGAGCCTTTCCTTTTCCCTCCCTCATTTACAGTCTTTTGATAGCTCAGGGAGTTGCCCCTATAGAAAATGAAAGACTTACCCATGTCCTAGACCCTCTTCCCATATCATTAAAACTATTGAAGGGTGATAGAATTAGAAACCTTCCATTTGTCTATCCTTTCACCCCCTACTCAGAGTCTGCTCCTGCTCCCTCTCAAGTTTTGCAACCAGCAGTTCCAGCATATGCAGCTATTGTAACTAATACAGTTGGCAATGCAGCTGCATTTGCAGCTACATCAGGCCCTTCAGCCCTTCCTGATCTGACATTTGGGGAAATTTCTCTTATGTCCTTGTCCTTCATCAGCAACTAGCTTGTACAGGTCATGTCTCAGATAGCCTACCTTGCCATCCATTATGCTCTTTCCAACAATTCTAGTCAAATAAGGGGAAAGACAAGTGTTGCTGCTGCTAATGAAGATGATAATGAAGTTGAAGATAAAGCTATGGTAGATGATGCCGAAGATGATAATGAATCTAATTCTGTTTGATTCATCATATGCCTTGTGGTTCTCAAAAACAATTTTTAATCTAGTTTGATATTCTGTTTTGGATAATTTTTGCTATGGTTGCATCATTGGTTTATTTTGAATTGTGCTTAAGTGATGTGCTTTGATTTTATATACATATGCTCTGATTTTATATATTTCCACACATTCAGGGGGAGATGTGATAATACTAACCGATGCAGGTTAGATGGTGTTTAGATAGTGTGATTTATGTTGAATAAACACTTGTCATTTGATTTGACCAGAAAATTTCAACAAGGGGGGAGATTGTAAGGGTAAAATATGGACTTCCTATTTTATTTCATTAATTGTTGTTCCCTTTCTTGGTCTTAAAGTAATGGTAAAGAGTTACCATAATTAAATATTTCCAAAAACTCTCAAGAGTCCTTAATTAAGTTGGACAAAATCTTTGGTAAGATTCTTTGACTTTAATTAGGAAACTAATTTAAGAAACTAACCTTTTATTTCCTAACATTCTATGTTTCCTTGGAGTTGTTGGATTCTTTGTGTGTAGGTCTCTACCTCAAGTATAAATATAAACAGACCTCGTGCAAACACGAAGATCAAGTGAAAGACTAAGACATACAAAGAGATACACGCTGAAAGAGTGAAGAACACTAAGAGTTTTATTCAGATATTTTGGATGCAACTTTGGATGCAGCTACATCACAAGCTGCATAGATCTGTTTGTTGTTTGTTTTCCTAATTCTTAGGAAACTTATTTTTTAATCACACGTTTTCCAAGCTTTGTTTTTGTGTGTTTTCCTCTATAGACTTGATGTCTTGTTAGAGGTTTTGGTATTTGGTTAGATTTCACGTTTCGTTTTGTAAAACTCATAATCTTTTAGTGAAATCCTTTTTGGTCATAAGGCTGGATCTACAAGCATTGCTTGTAGATCGTTTGATAAACTTCTGTATTTAGTACTGCTTTATTAGATTAAAGACTTTCGTTGTTTATTTGATTTGTTATCTGATCGATGCACTTTTGGATGCAGTTGCATCACAAGCTGCATTAACAGTTTCTTTGGAATTCTAGCTACTATTCCACTTTCAAAACCAAAGCATAAATTCTCATTTTCTTTAGAACACCAATCATAAAATACCAACCTCATCATAAGTCACATCTCTAATAACAAAAATTTTATTTGTCATGGGTTAAATAGTTTATAAGCTTTTCAAACATCACTTTAGTCAATAAAAATACACTTCATTTTAACCATCAAGTTTCATCCTAAAATGATGAGGCACATGAGCATAACAAAAATGCAATCAAACACCCTTAGATGTCTAGTAAAAGGTCTTTGACCACTCCATGTCTCATCTAGAATTCTATCACGCACATTTTTGGTTGAGCAATCAAAACATAAATCGCACATCCAACTGCTTCGACCCAAAAACTCTAAGAATCTTTTGGAATTAAACATACACATATACACCATTTTGTTGCAAAGTATATCTAGGAAGTGATGTTTAATCTCATGTTTCTCAAAAATCATCACAAACAATAAATTTTGTGCCCCTATCGGTTCTCAAAGTTTTAATATTATTCTTACTTTGTTTCTTCACAAAATATTTAAACTTCTTAAACATATCACAAGTCTCATATTTTTCTTTCAAAAAATAAATCATTTTTTTACTATAATTGTCAATAAAGAAGACAAAATGTAATTGCCATCGGAAGCAATTTCAACTGAGCACAAATCTGAATGAATGAACTCCAACTTTATCTTCACCCTTCAAACTTTGCCTCTATGAACACCACCTCTATGTTTCTTTCCTGAAACACATGTGTCACAAACTTTGTTTAGGAACATTCATCACCGGTAATCCTTTAACCATTTATTTACGAACAAGAATATTAAGACTTCCAAAATTAATGTGCCCAAAACGCATGTGACACAACCAATTATCATCGAGAATCCCAAAACTAAAGCAAGATACATTTCAACAATCCAACTTCAACGAAAATAAAAGATTATGAGACATATTTACCTTTGCTATTATTAGTCCTCTTTAACCGTCACCAATACAACAAACTCCTTTAAAAATTCTCATATCATAAGCTTTTTTTAAAAGTTGTTTCATATACATTGATTTTTTTCTAAAGGCTTGGAACATGGAATACATTAGAGATAAAATTTTGTGAACTATCTTTCAACAAAATTGAAATATTGTCTTGCACCATCTCCAAAATAGATGCATTATTGCCAAATTTCATTTCAGATCTAACAAACTCATCCAATTTAGAAAATAAATCATTGCTCCCACACGTGTGGGTGCTACGCCGTGTATCCAAAAACCATATATTTTTTCATTCGAATTCTCACAATCACAAACCATAAGCAAAGTTTCTGAAGTTTCTATATAATTTTCAACACAATGATTAGCTCGACATAATTATTAGCATGATAATTTTCATCATATTCTCTTTATATCTACAATGATCACTTTTATGACTCAGTTTTCCACAATTATAACAACAATTAGTATTATTACCTTCATAATTCAAGTTATTACCTCCATTTGTCATGTCAATTATTATTTCCTTTTTGTCACCACCTGAGTTGTAATTACATCCGCCTCAATCATTGTAACACTACCCCCACCATTTTAATAGCCACAGTCACCACAAATATTGTTGAAACTACGACCATCATAGTGGTTGTAGCCGCGACCATGCACCTCCATTATTGTAATCAATTGATCCGGGTTTTGGCACTGGCGTGCCTGACCATTTTTTTGGTTTTTTTTTGATTTTCTTATGATGTATTTAGGGCTAGATATTCTATTCTACATATACATTGTAACCCTAAAATGTGGTTAAGGTTAGATTATGAATTCAGATGTCATTTAAACCCTAAACATTTTTTTGTTGTACACAACGGAAGCAATTGCAAACAATAACAGAGTAATAACAAAGTTCAATTGAAAGAGAAGATAGAGATTGGGGTCAACAGACTTTCGAATTTTTATTATGGCCAACCTTATTCATGTTATAGAGTACAATTATATAATGGATACATTACCAAACCTTAAATCGACAAAGGAAACACAAAAACTGACTTGTCGCACCGACTGCGTCATCCCACAAGACGCGATTGATTTGCTCCAATGCACGTCACCACTTCATCTTCTGAGGCTTCATCCCAAAATGGGACTCCTCTAAACTGAGATGCAATCACCTTCCCATGTGACGCGGCCACTCGTTTTGCCATACGCAATCACGTCACTATACTTGACGTGATCGCTTCAAGGCGATAACTCTAAAAGTTTGTATCGAGGAAGGGGGGGAAGTCCCCCCAACACCCTTCTTTGAGGCCCAACCAGTTTCTACAACCTACAAAGTCAGTCCTCCTCCACTCGTTTCGCTCCCGAGGACAGACCTTTAGTCTGGTGAATCGAGTCATTTCATTCTCAACACTTTCACTCTTGTCTATTCAATTGTTTGTTCTTGTTTGATTGTTTCCACTATTGCACAATAAAATGTAATCAAGTGCTCTCGTGGACTTGGGTTTCTCACACTTTAGGTGCATCTTTAACAAGTTTCTCATCACGTATGTTTCTAAATCACAAACAACCAACATATTCGATGTCTGAACCTACTACCCACATTTGAATCTCAATCGAAAGGAATTATGCCTTGCTAGAAGAACTTTTGACAGCTAATGAATCCAATCGTACATTACATTCACCATTTTCCGAGGAAAGTAAAGCAAGGCACTATTTGCCTAATAGTAATCAACATTGCTAGCCTTACAAACAATGTGTAGAGTATTACATTTTTATTAGTATTTCATTATTATTATTTTTTGGCTCAACAACAATATGAATTTTAAATGAAAGAACGGCTCGACAAACATATTCCTTAAGTGCACATTTTAAAAGCCTAAATTTAGTAAGTGTTGCATCAGTAACCATACTGTTGGAAAATTGTGTTTTAAGAATGAAATTGTGTAATGTTGTGGTATGGATTTCTTCACCTGTCAATTGTGTAATGACAAGGATAATTGTAGAATCGTGTTCTACTCCGTGAGAACATTGAAATCATATATTTATTTGTCCAATTTGGTATTTGGATTAATAAGTTATGATTGATTAAAATGTGGTAGTTGGAAGTGGGTTTATCTCACATTGAGAAATTAACAAAAGCTTGAGTGGTTTATATACAACTTATATGGTAAGGGAAAGCTTGAATAGAATAGATGCTCTCTCTTGCACATGCCTATGCAGGGGGGTGCAAATCATGGTCCAGTTTAGTCTTCGGGATACCGTGCTCATGTGCGAGCGCGTCTCGCGAACACGAATGTCGGACCAAATTTGCTGTTCAACTTTAATGAGATATATTATTTGCCTATTGATGATGGATTTATTTCATCATCAATGTGGTTATTTAATCAGTCTCGTGTTTCTCCTATAAAAGTTGATTACATCCACAATTGAAATAAACGATCAAGAACAATCACCACAAACTCTCTCTACTTCGCATTTTGCTACAGTCTTCTTTGACCTCCTATAATTTATGTTTGGTGATAGAGTCAGACATAGATTCGGTACGCCAGAAACCTTCGTGCTCAAGATCTCTCAGTTGTATCCTGGGAGACAGACATCCAAAAAAGTTTCCAAGCACGTACGGGAAGGGACGAATCTATTTTAAGGCAACTATGTGCGACACAAGCCTCAGACCAGCAAACTTCGTTCTGTGCGAGCAGACTTCCTAAGTTACCAGTAAACTTCGCTATCCCACCAGCAGACTTAACGTCTACTGACAGACTTGAAGTTTACCAACAGACTTGAACCTGCAGACTTGGAATTCAAAGCAGTAACATTTTCGATTGATTATCAATTATGTATTCTGATTTATTTATTGATTTCTCTGTACTATTTTTTAACACACGCATGCATTAGTTTTTGTGCCACGTTCATCTTGACACAACACATCTTATAAATAGATTTTGTAACATGTACCCTACTACCCTTTAGGGGACATATTAGCTTTTGAATAATACCAAAGTAACTCCAAGAACTAGACAGCAGCCAAGGGCAACAGTAAACACCGTGCGCTCCTTCTCTAGGTCATTAATTCGACCTCAATTCAACTCAACTCAATTCAATTTTAATCTCAATCATATAGGGTTGACTTTATGATATTATGAATTTGAGCTTGTGGTATTCCTGAAAACTTTAGTCTTAGTGTCGTCATATCAAATCTACTTAGATTTCTATATAGTTAGATCAAGTAGCCTTTTTTCTAAGTAATGACATAGACATTTCAAATAATCACTAACGTAATCATCCAATGACTCTAACATGAGGTCGAGCTCGTAATATTATTTGTCTATGTCCTAGTGTAGAGTTGTAATGTTATAGGTGCATTCTAATTAATGATTCAAAAGTCAAATTCTTAATTTAGAAAAAAACTAAAAATCAAACACCAACTTCAATGTGCTCCTAGATAAGTTGTCTAACACCAAAAACAAATTAATTGGCAAATTTCAAGTTGGTACAATTTTAGAAACATGTTTTCATCTAGGTCCATCAATTTTTTAGACATTTCATATAATTACAAATTGATTGTCAAATGAACAAAATGCCATTAATGAAGGCAAATCTCATCCGAACTGTCAATACAAAAAAAAATCCAAAGACGTTGATGTCAAATCCAGGCATCAGAACTGTTTAGACAGTTTTTTCAAGATAAAAAAAATTCAAAAATGTTGATACCAAATCCATGTATTAGAACTGTTTAGACCAAAAAAATCCAAAAAATGATGATGCCAAATTAAGGCATCAGAACTGTTTAAACAGTTTTTTTATGATAAAAAAAATCCAAAAATGTTGATGTCAAATCCAGGCATCAGAACTGTTTAGACCAAAAAAAATCCAATAATGCTTATACCAAATACAGGCATCAGAACTGTTTAGACCAAAAAAAAATCCAAAAATGCTAATGCCAAATCCCAGCATCAGAACTGTTTAGACAGTTTTTTCAAGATAAAAAAAAATCCAAAAATGCTGATTCCAAATCCAGGTATCAGAACTGTTTAGACCAAAAAAAATCCAATAATGTTGATGCCAAATCCAGGCATCAGGACTGTTTAGACAGTTTTTTCAAGACAAAAAATCCAAAAATGATGATGTCAAATCCAAGCATCAGGACAGTTTAGATAGTTTTTTCAAGACCAAAAAAATTCCAAAAATGTTGATGCCAATGCTAGGCATCAGAACTGTTAACAGTTTTTTCAAGACAAAAAAAAATCCAATAATGTTGATGCCAATGTTAGACATCAGAACTGTTTTCACAGTTTTTCAAGACCAAAAAAAATTTTAAAATGCTGATGTCAATGCTAGGCATCAGAACTGGTTACACAGTTTTTCTAGGCATTAGAACTATTATATTCAAAATGAATTGAAACATGCAAGAAACTATACAAACATCCTAAGACGTTGTCAGAAACTGTGTATAAACTTCAAAATTAGTTAAAACATGCGGGAATTAAGATTATTTTGAAAAAGAATTATAATATACATTTACAAAGTTGCATATGTTACAAACGAATTCTTGTTTATAGTTGAAAATGGTCAAAATACATAAAGCCAAACTGATGACTCGGATAAAGCTATGAATTCAGCATCTAAACGAAGACACATTTACAATTCAAGCTACAAAGAAGAACCATAAATATATATGGGCAAAGATTCCAATATTGCTGAAATACTAAATAAACACCAAACATTGGACCCTTCCATCATCAAAAGCCAATGAGTATCCTGCATCCTCCCATTGGCGTTCATGTTTCCTCTAAACTCTTCCATAACAACGCCTCTTTCTTTTACCAAATACTCTGTTGACACTCGAATCTGTAAGAGAAAATGATAAGCAAAATACATAAACCTGAATAATGTCTAATCCATGTCAAGGAAGCTTGCCCATACCTCTAAACTAAATTCTATTAGGACTGAAATGGCCTGAGATAACAGTCCAGGCTTGTCAACTGGAACAAACAACTCATAAACAGTTTCATCAAGTAGATTTATATATCAAGCATATTTTCATCCACTATGTTCCTATCATCAACTCATACACATTTATATATAAGCATCTCTCAGTATTTAAATCACCCTCAAACACGAATTAACAATGAGAATGGTAAGACAACTTAGCTAATATCCATATTTAAGAGTGTTCCAGTTACTATCAAAATCTATATCCACCAACATTCAAGTTATTATTATAAAATATACATACCAACACTCGAATTATTATCAAACGGGAAACACAAGTAGAAAGTCTACTTATACAAACCTTAGAGAGGGCTATGCTCAGTCGAGCAATGGAATGTACATACTATGCAAACAGTCCTTTCACCTTATAATAGCGGGAAGATGTCATTGTTGTCATCATCCATGTTTGATACTTGAAGTTTACACCACCATTTGGATCCTGATAATTGAAGCTTGGATTCATATAGCACTTCATTTCATGGAACAGATTTAGATTATCCATCAGCTTGTGAAAAACATTGCAGCCACAACACTACATAAACATCAGAAAACATAATGAATTGAATATGTCTTCAAACACAACACCCACACATTCGCTTGTACAAATACATGCACAAGCACCCGCACACCCGGCACCCGCATATACACACACAACGAAACCAAGCTTCGAATGTTAGATTTCAGCTCATTTATTTTAATTAAGATCGTGCCTGACTCGAGCCAAATATTCTTGTCTCGATCTTGAGTCAAGCACTTCATGAGGTGCTATAAAGAAGTCTAATTTGAGCCTTACTCTAGCCTAAATTTCAAATAAAATAAGATGAATCATATTAACTATAGATAATTTGTAGATATTCCATTGTATACCGTGATTAATTTGAGTTATACCGAGCTCCGTTCTTACGTGAATCATACCCGAATATCATGTCCGAGCTCAAACAGCCACACTAGAACAGTTCACAAATACCAGAAGTAGCCATACCTGAACGAAAACAGTACCATTGGTATACGCATGTGGATTGATGGCATGAGTAGTCCTCTGACCGCAAACATTGCAAGTGAACGCAACACACATCCGACGTCGCGGTGATTTCGTGAAAAACAACCATGGAAATATCGAAATCCTCTCCGTATTAGATTTGTACTCACCGCCTCCGGCAGGAACCGGTGGCCCTTCCATCCCCGACCCCGTAGTCCAATCCCTAACATTCGATCGCACTCAAAACTAACTCGATTTGATATGTGGTGGTCCCCGTAATTCATCCGGACGCAAAAGTTACGCCCCGTCAAAGATCTGCCGACCGTTAAGTGATTTCTACTATTGCTTAACGGAAACTAACGGAAAAACTGCGAAGCAACCCACCGATCCAACTTTCAGAAACTGCCGCTGGCCCCCCTTAACTTCGAACTCTTCCCTAACACTTTGTTCAAATATGTCTCGGCCACTTGTTCTACATCACTTACTAAAAACTATTGAAAAAACATGCAATTAACAGAAAACCCATAAACCTTATCAATGAATTCATCAAAAGAGAGGCGAGCTTGAATGAAGAGAAATAGTTATGGGTTTTATTGAAATACTCTTCAATTTTGCGGGATAAAATTGGGCATACGGTCGGCATGCATATGGTTTAAAACAAAGTATCAAATTTGAGAAGATGTTAAAGAAGCTATGACTTTAGATGATTTTGACCTCATAGAAGCTATCATGGCGGTCAGGTTGGTTTATTTAAAGAATTAGGAGAGAGAAAGTAAAGATAAAGTCATGTAAAAGGATGAAGGGGGATGAGAAATTGATCGATTTCGGTGGTGGATGGGTTTCACCAGAGAAGGTGGGTACGTTGATCCAAATTCATACATGAAATTAGAGATGAAGACATGTAACTATGGGCAAGAGTTTTTTTTCTTCATATTTTTCGTTTACTTTGTTTTCATTATCAAGATAAGAAAAGTGACAATGAAATGGAAAATGCATATCTATCATCTGGGTTAAGAGAGAGAAATTTAAGAGAAAATTTAGAGGGAGTGGACAAAACCAAGATCAGGTTATCGGTTAATTTTTGTTATGGGAAGTGAAGATCAGAAAAAATGGTTAGTGATCTTTTCTCTAAATTTTCTTTCAGTAGGAAAAAACGGAATGGTGGACCCCACTCTATTTTAACATTTGAACTTTAAGCACCACAAAGTTTACACCGAATTCCTAATATTTTCCTCGAGTTAACGTCGTGGAAGACCACGTGTTATTTAACGTGACTTTTCTAACTGCTATCGCGGCTAGGGTGGAAAATATTAAAAAATATAATATTAGATATCATTATGGGACAAACCTTAGGTTGAGGTGCACTATGTGATTTGGTGGATACTTTGGGGCAGAAGGATTGTAATTTGGCATAGTTAGGCCAAATTACAAATTTCCCCCCAAAGTATTCACTCAATCCCAAATCACTAACATAAGATTTGTGCCAATTTGATATCTAATGTTGTCATTTGTGTCAAATAACTACCTAGGGCCAACTTTTGTTAGTGAAAAAACGTTAAGCCAAACACACTTAAGTTAGGCCCTAGGTAGCTATTTGTACAAATGACAACATCAGGTACCAAATTGGGATAAAATTATGTTGGGTAGTGATCTGAGATTAGTGTATACTTCGGGAAGGAAATTTGTAATTTGGTCGCATAGTTATAAGGAAATACTATCCTTACAAGACTTAGTAGTTGTAAGTAAAGTTATAAAATTAGATGTAAGGCTAGCAATGTTGTAATTATAATTTGTCTTATATTTAAATTTAAAGTTAAAAAATGCATTACTCTCAAAAAATGAAATTTAGAAGTTATTTAATTTATTTTGTTTTCCTTCATTTTCTTCCACCAACCTCATCTCTCATAGATCCACCACCACTACTACCTCAAATAACATCATTAACCAAAAAATCAATTTTTTTATTTTATTTTATTTCTTTGTTTAATTTTGTACTCATTCGTTCAAATTAACATATACGCAAAACTCATCATTTATAGACTCACCACCACCTGAACCTTAATTTTCACTATTTACAAATATAAATTCAATTTTTTGAATTTTCAAATTTGATGATTGAAACTCAAACTCATATGAAGATTAATTTGAAAAATTGATAATTTGAAAATCTAACAATATCGTATTCCACATAAACCACCACTGTCATGGTTACAATCGCCCCCACCACCACCACCACCAGCATCCCTGCAATTGCCACCACCGGTATCACCACCACCAAGAAACATGTTCACTTTACCTTGCTAAAACAAAAAAATAAAACATATTTAACTTGCATTAAATCGGATTGCTTTCTTCAAACGCATCTCCTATAAATTCTAGCGTTCTTCTCTAACAAAATGCAAAGATTTGTCAATGAAGTTCTCCATTTTTTTTTAATTTTCTTGACATTATATCACCTTGCCTTAACGCATTTTCTTAGATTATTCACAAGTAATTACTAAACATACTACATAAGTGTCTAATATCTTGATACTCACCAAAAAATGTATTATTATAGTTATATTTTTTTATATACCTCTAATAATGTCTTTCCCAACTTATGATGTCTCACTTTCATACATTATTGTTATATTTGTCCGACTTTGTCCTTCACTGTTCATGAGTGTTAAAAACAGTAATGGAAAATCATACATGTTAGGATTATTTTGATCATATTTTACTTGTGACGCAAAGTGAAATTTGATTATATTTTCATCATTTAGGTTGTCATTTGTATTTAAAATATTTTTTAATTAAAACAATAAATAATTATTTCAATAGTTATACTTTGTCTCATTTTAAATTCAAAGGCACAAAAAATTCATTACTCTAAAAAAATGAAATTTAGATTTTATTAAATTTATTGTTTCATCCTTCACTTTCTTCTGTCAACATCATCATTCATAGACTCACCATCACTACCACCTCAAATTTCACTATTAGCACAAAGTTAATTTTTATTTGATTTCATTTTCTAATTCCTTACTCCTACCTTCAAAGTAACTCATTTGCAAGAGTCATCATTTATGGACACATCACTATCACAACCTTAAATTTCACTTTTTACAAACTCAAAATTCAATTTTTTTTAATTTTTCAAATAATAAATAATTATTTCAACAATTATACTTTGTCTCATTTTAAATTCAAAGGCACAAAAAATTCATTACTCTAAAAAAATGAAATTTAGATTTTATTAAATTTATTATTCCATCTTTCACTTTCTTCTGTCAACCTCATCATTCATAGACTCATCACCACTACCACCTCAAATTTCACTATTAGCACAAAAGTTAATTTTTTATTTGATTTCATTTTCTAATTCCTTACTCCTACCTTCAAAGTAACTCATTTTCAAAAGCCATCATTTATGGACACATCACCATCACAACCTTAAATTTCACTTTTTACAAACTCAAATTCAATTTTTTAATTTTTCAAATTTTCAAATTGAAACTGATACTCATATGGATCTTTGAAAAGTTGATGATTTGGAAATCTCACAATGTTGTATTTCATCTAAACCAACATTGTCATCCCTACAATCGTCATCATCACCGCCCCTAACACCACCATCACCAAGAAACGTACTCACCTCGCCTTGTTTAATTGAGACATAAAATCTCTTTAGCTTTCATTTAGTTGAACTTATTTCTTTAAACATCTCACATTTCTTAGTTCCAATCCATTTTTTGTTCAAATTACTAAGTAAGGAGAAAATCTAATTTTAGGATGAGATTATTTAAAATGATGTCGGTTGGTGACAACATATTTCAATAAAAGGAGAGTTGCGGTAAAAGAAAGAAAGCCGATAGCTAGAGGAAGGAATAGAGAGATTCTCACATGTAACTACTTCGAGTCTGATGAAGAGGAACAATGAAGTTAAGACCAAACAATGCTAGAGGTTTGGAACCCAGTGATGAAAATGAGTAAAATATTTTGAATCCAGTTATTTGTGATTACTAACATTAGTTTTGTTTGTAATATCTATAAGTTAGGAATCCAGTGATAGTTTTAAAAGTTGTTGTAGTAGTCTGAAATTTCAAAGAAGTAAACTATAGATTTTAACATTATTTTCGAACAAAACGCATAGATTCATCAATTGGTTCTTCATTTTCTTCATCTTCTTGATATTATGACACATTTTCTCTTAGCTAATTCATGGGTAATAACTAAACACGCTACATATTTGCTCAATAATTTGATATTCACCAACAAATCTATTATTATAGTTATAATTTTCTATATACATCTAATAATGTCTTTCCCGAATATATATATTTAATAAATAAAGAAATAAAACTATATTATTTTTTAGTTTCAAATATTTTTTTAGTTTCGAATAAAGTTTTAGTCTCTTGAGTAAATGTATTTTTGTCATTTTAAAATATATTGAACGATATTTGCAATGATAATGGTAGGAGGGGAAAAATGATAACAAAATCAAAATACAAGACGAAATGAATAGAATTCAATAATGTAAGATCTAACTTTAAAATAGGTACAAGTCAAAGGATCAAATTATTATTTAATTATTCATGGAATTAATTAGCACATAACAAACTACACAAACTACATGGCAACCATCTGTGATCTGACACCGCCATAGCACCACCATATCCATACAGCTAAGCTGCAAACTATAAGCCAGGCACGGCACCATCCATCCTTTGGAAGTCTTCTAATGCTTCATCCAAGAGGAATGGTGCATTAGGGCGCACCACACAAGTCACAAACACTTGCAAATTGATTGAGCCTCAATTTCAACACACAATTATTGGCTTGACAATCACATAGATCTCCTTATACAGCATATAAATGGTGAGGAAGACATATTTATATGAAGGACACATAATGTATAGAGAAGTTTCCTAGCTAGACTTACCCAGCAGAAAAGGAGAACAAGGTAAGAATCATAGAAACTAGGTATTATTACCAACAAGAACATCTCGGAATCTATGGAAAATCCTACAAGACATGCCCGCAGAAATACGGGAACATAATAAGAATAAGAACTACACAAAATGAAGTACTATTATTGATCGGAAACTAATAAAAACAGGAGATAATGTGATCCACCCTGTACTCCTATACAAACAGGACAAATTAATATGATCAAACGTCTAGTGCAGAGTGGAAATTAAGAAGGTGCAAACAGAGTGGAGAAGTGCATAACCTACCCACTTATTTCATTCGAAAACAAGGTTGAGCAACAATTGACAGACAGTTGTTCAAATGGAATGCAACAAAAGTGAATTTTTTTAGCCAACATCAGAGAATTAAGATTATACATACCTGCACACAAGTAAATATGGAAAGAGAATTCAAACTTAAACACTACAATATTAGGCAAATGCAACATGGTGAAGCTACTGTCCCAATTGTTAATGCAATAATCTTTATATACTAATTTGATTAAGCATGAATTGAAGAACACAACTACAGGAATTAGTGTGAATCACCCCAACAGCTAATTAACGGGCAATATCGACACCAACCTATCATTGATGTCACTAGAATACAAAAACAATGAGTTTTGGTAAAGAAACTCACAGATACAAAAGAGGGCACCAAAAAACCTCACCAAAAGTGTTAAATAACCGACTCATCTAAATTAAGCTGTTAGAAAAAGTACCAACAATGTATATTATGCGTTATCTTTAATACTCCCCTCACTTGTATACATGGAGAGGTATACGTACCCTTTGTAATATTTTTAGGATAAATGCAAGCGGGATGATTTGAAGTTTGAACCCTTGTCTTTACCAAACCATGAGCTCTGATACCATGTTAAGTAACCAACTCATCTAGAAGTTTAAGTTGTTAGAGAGAGCACAATAATGTATATCATGCTTTATCTTTAACAAAAAGAAAAATAGAAAACGGTATTCCCCCATGGGAGAAATCCCCACTTGGTACCATAAAGCTCCCACAATTGGTAGTACAAGGCAGCCACAACTGGTACCACCAAGACACGATGCCTATACATAACATGATCAAATCCTAAATATCCAGAACATTTAGGACACAAATTTCTGACGAGATACTTACCAAATCTGAATAATAGTAAAACAAATGGGAAAACCAAAAAAATGACTATTACTAATTTTTTGTGTTAGAAATACATGGATAGCATTTATTCCTAAAAAAGGTCTCAAGAAAAGAACACAACATATAGCTATTCTGGACATGTCATATCTAGGTAAAATAGTAAAAATAGTAAAACAGAAAATGGCATAAGCTATATTGTTATGACTTAGGAGATACCCACTTAGATATGCAAAGCATGGATTTCAATCCCTCTAGAATCTAATACTCATTTCGAAACAAGAGTAATAAGGATTACCTTGTGGAAAGAAACAGATTAAAACTACACAGTACCAAGTGCCTAGATAGATAGATCAATACTCGTATATTGTGTAAAGACCAACAAAAGAACCTGAAATAGGCCATAACATAGGCGGAATGTTAATATGTCAAGCATCATAATACTAGTGTACTGGTCCTACTGGAGCCAACCTTAACTAAGAGCAAGACATTGACTAAAACACATCATAGAACACCAAAAGAGATGTATGAGAATATAATGAAACAAATGCCATATAACTCGACCAACCCACAGTGAAAAATAAACAACTCCATTTTATTGATTATTTAACGTCAGTACTTGAAGCTGATACTTGATGAAACATTTGAAACATCATTCTTATTCGTTCTCTATTTCTAAACTGGCTACGGTCATCGTTTGATCTGCCTATGTAACAATCTATTACCTAGATTACACCAGTTCTAGTTCAAAAACTTTACATGTTTACCACCTCTGTGATTAGATCATCAATCAGTAACTCCTCAATTTCCTTACCTATTGCATCGATGTCGTCTCGGGATTTAAACCAGCTCAGCTGCTTATCAAGCACATTGTCCGATAACGCAAAGTTTGCTTCCTTTTCATGGATCTCCAGCAACTTTTGCAGCTGATCCTCAACCCCAAGAATCTGCCACATCATACCAGCTCCTATTTTGACTGGCTTAACCCATGGGCACGTGTCCATGACAGACTGGTAGATTTCCATGAGTGACATATTTATACGATCATAAAGTAGTTTTCTCTCAGGTCTTGGCCCAGTTGTCTCATCAGAGTACTTCATCTCAAGACTGTCAAATAACGATGGATCTAAAGGACAGTCTGCAGAATAACAGTTTAAGATGAACGAACCTGGGTCAGTGTCATAGAGACCAGACTCAACTAGCAAGTCAACAAAGTACAAAGACTCCCAGCAGTCAGATCCGATTAATCCTTGATCGCCAATAGGATCTACTGGTTCAGCCTCTAAGTCATCTGAGATAAACTTGGGTACCGCGTAATTATCTTCTGACTCCATTTTTAGTTGCTGAAGATGCATTCTAAGCTCTGGCAAAAAAGAAAAAGAAAAGTAAAAGAGATATATTAAAGAAGACCATGGAGACAGAAAAAATAATCTGAAACCAAGCAACTAGTAACTTAGCAGTGTTAATAATACAAGTACTGATGTACAAGGATTAACTAATGCAATAAAGGATGTTAATCAGATAAGTGGGACAAAACTAACTACAAATGAAAGGAATTAATACTCACCAAAACAAGGATATAACTAGATCCTGAAAGGAACATCCATAATAAACCTCAAATTTCAAAACTTTTTAAACGGTTGGGCTTAGAGGACGAAAATGAATGGCAACAGCTATGTTGCACAAGTGGGATGACTTAGATAAAATATGCTGAACACAAGCATAACATTGTAAGCAGAGTGAATTAGGCTCAAAATCAAATGATGATATGGCAAAAATGATTAAATAGCTAAATGTCGGCTTACAAGTTACTCGGTATTCATGAAACTCAAAAACAATTTAAGGATATTTAAACAAAAAATCCATAATTACCCTATACTTTAAGGAGTAAATTAGTTCTCCTAATTTCTATTTAATGTAAACATCTTTAGCTTAATTTATCAAAAGAAATCTTTGAGGGGAACTTTCAAAAATAGAAAGTCATATTCTAGCCGAATGAAGGTAGTAAATAACTCCACCACGGAACAGACAGGTCGTGTTGTCCCAATATAAAAGGGTAAAAAATCAGTTAAATAGCCCTCAACATGCTCCGTTCAAGACATCAATATATAGACAGTAGCAGAGTCATGATCCATACAAAACTTTAGCATGTTACTCTTCATCCTTCACATATCATTACCTTGATCAAATGCACACACAATTTCTTTAGGTAAAATTATAGTTTTAGTTTAACCTGAAGCTTTTCTTAAATAATTATTCATTGCATGACAAAAAGGAAGACAAGTTTCAATATTATTCAAAATGTAAGTCAAGCATAAAAAAATATTGCAAAAGTAGAAAGAATTAATGAGGTAAGGAATTTCTTAGTTACCATGAAGGTCAGCACTGACTCTCTCAAAGCAAACAGAACCAGGAGATGCATCTTCTATGGAAGGAACTTCCAGAACTGAAACTGGACTATTGTGATCAGCCTCCTTAGAGATGTCAGAAGTTTGTTGCTCTGGCTCAGGGGACTGAAGGGAAACGGAGTTTTCTTCCAGGTTTTCATTTGATGATTCCTACAACATGAGAAATACATTGGAGTACTACTTTTGAAGTAAAGCACTCATTACTTGAATGGTGATTGTTCATAAAAGACAAACTTAAACAAGTAATATACGAAACATCTCAAAAGCACATAAATAGCTAATGCAAAAAAGGAAGAAGAATCTAACTACAAAAAAAAAATCTATAACTATTAACCACCAAATGTGCAAGTTCATGAGTATGAACAGTTTTGTGCTTTGATAACATATCAACATCTCTGATTGAATGATAGAATTGAATATGTGAACATATACTGAGCTAAAGATTACAGAACAAGCTAACAGCAGAAAATGATATACAGAATGTACCAATTATGTAACAAATCTAACTGCATGGCAAGAATAGGTTGTGTAGCCAGCTCATTTCATATGCACTAATCAGATATCATGGATTCATCGAGGCGTTTACTATATACTCGTACGGGAAAGCCCAGAACTACCTATAATGGCAGCCTTCAAACCAAGATGCTAAGCTTTGTTGACTGGGAACAGAAGGCCATAGCATGAATGTCTTTATGAATGTGTTTTATATCCTAAACTTCCAAAGAAATAAATAACCTAAGTAGTTTTGAAAAGGTGTATCTATGCAGTATAAGCATTATGTATCACTAATTACAGGCATCCTCCATTCTCCTCCTTATGGAAATCTTAACACTTGAGAGGCTGTTACAACATAACCCCACGTCCTGATGAAGTTACTTAGGCTTTGATTTGTGAGTGCTTCAGTCATTGCAAGCTTCCCGCAGGCACTAAAGCTGCTTCCACCTAAGGTCCACCTTTGCAAGAGGTTTTCCAGCAACTCTACACCTAGAATTAAAATTTTCACATCATTTTTCTTATTCGCAATTTAGGTAAATAACAATATTTACTCTTACCCTATCTCTTATTTGGGTCTTTTCCAAAGTCTAAATATGCAGCTCCTAGCATCTAGATGGATCTATTTGAAGTTGCATGAAAGGTATCCCATGGTATTCTGAGGAGACTGGCAAGTCATTCATGAATTTTTAACTCATAGAGCCAGGTACAAGACGGGAACAGATAAAGGAAAAAAAAGGATCTACCGCTCAGGATCACTCCAAGAAACAACATTCCAAGGAGTGCAGCCACTATGGTAGCCAATGTTAGTCATCGGGCGTGTCGCCCAGTTCGACGTATCCGCCCACATGGGCTCGTTGAGTCCTAGTTATGTTATTATTGGTAATTTGTGTCTTAATCCGATGGGATTTGGGATTGACCTTATTTAACCTACAAGAAATAGGGTTATTGTGTAATAATATAAATAAGGTAAGTAAAATGGGTAAAACACTAAAGCATCACACACACAAAAGCACACGGCTATTGTGGTGTATTTTTTGATTTGTGACATGAAATAGAGGTTGATATTCGTGTTAGGTGATATCAATCCGATGAGAAAGATTTGTTTGTTATAATGTTCATGGAGGTTCATAACACAACCTGAAAGTCTTCCGCATTGCTCTAGGGTACAAATTTGCACGAGGTAATCCGTGAACTATCTATTAGGTACAAATTCGTTACGCTTCCTTCAATCAAACACGCCAACTGAGTGACAATGATACTTGGGATAGGCCTACACCATCTCTATTTGCCAACATCATCCCTAGTAGCGGGTTGGATAGAGGGAGAGGAAAGTGGACCTCACATGCACACTAGTATTGGGTTCAAGCATAGTTATAGGCTTGGCATCCAATGTCTAAAAGTTTCTACCCATGGGGATCATCCATTAGTGATACAAGCTCCAAGCCTCCAACGTCATCCATCACAGTGATACAGTGTCTCACAGAATAGAAACATTCGCCCATAGGCTCCATAATAGCTAGCACGCTATTCCCTCTAACTAGATTGCCCTCCCTCACTACTACCAAATAAAACAAAAGAAATTAATAAGCCCATATTTCCACCCCCACGCCTAATCCCCATCTCTTACATGAGAACTCCTAGTCTTCATTCCTCGCGTGTAACATCTTCAGACTGAAAACAAAGAGAAGTGAAACCCTAACTCTGCGCCATCTACCTAGCTCCTTATGTTCTGCAGTGACACATTCTTTCAAAAGATTAGTGATGAATCCAGACTAATGTAAGCAGAAAGTTAACAGGAATTTCTTCTACTTTTCCAAGAGTAAGGATGGGATAAAATCATTAACCAATAGAAAAGTAAATTGTTTGAGAGCATAGTGACAAGTTGGAGGACTTTGATTCCAACATAGCTAAAGAGAAGCATGTTCCCGCCTTCCCTAAAAAAGAGTTCATCTATCCTTTTTAAGTCGTTCGAGAAAAATGTACACTTTCTAATCTTTCCTTTTGGGGTGTTACTTTTACCATTTTACCATTTATTTGATTCCTAATCTAATTCATGGGCCCATGCTCACATGGATATCAATGGAATACACACAATGTCCTAATATTTATAATAGAGTCAATTAGTTTCTCTTAAAGTGTGTCCCAGTCAAACACGACTCGTTCTTTTCTAAGAACGCAGGGAGTGTATATATAGACATTAGGCATTCAATATCACTTGACATTTGCGTAAAATCCAATCTGGCGCTACATTTGGTTGATGAACTTTTCTTATTAGTAAGTCCTATAGGAGATTGATTTCTAAACACCAAATTTTCGAACTATGTACAAACAATTTGGTGTATTCTCATAAGATCTCTTATTTCCTTGTTTTATGCTCTTAATATTATTAGAATTTGGCGTCTAATAAAATCCTCTAGCTTTAATATCAAGTGCATGATAAAATTGTGTTAAAAACCTATCACTACAGAAACCCTATGCATAAAAGTGGATTCTAGGACGGCACTAAGCTAAACAAATTACTGTTCACCAACTCAATTTTTTCCTTTGGTAAGAGGGTTACAAATAAAAATCTTGAAAGTTTTGTATTGAAGTTCGACATCTTGGAATGAATATTTTGAATGCCCTTTAACCAAGAACTTATTATGCTTTGGTTCACAATGAACACGAACGCTAATGCTTTAAAACATGTTACCAGGAGAAGATTTATCCAAGAGGGAGAATGAATTGTTTTAATTATAGACTTAAATACAATCGAAAGTTATGATATGAAAGGAAAATATTAAAAAAATGTTTTCACTGAAACAAAAGTGTACGGTATTATGAACAACCCCTTCCGTCATACAATTTAAAAGAATTTGTTCACATGTATAGTCCAAATCTTCTATCGCAACTCATATGCCAGACCATTTTGTTGCTATATTGGATTGTCTTACACCGAAGTGGTGGTGCGTACGTTGGATGGAAGAAACCCAATAATTTTACCAATAAGTTACTCATTTCACTTTTTTTTTTTTTTTGATACGTAAGTATGACCCCTTGTTGGTATGGGGGTTGGAACCAAGGACCTCAAGGTTTTTGCCTGAGTTACTCATTTCACATTTGTTTAGTACGAACGGAGAAATCACTTGAATCACAACTTATTATGTTTTATTCTTGTTAGGAAGGACGGCAGTAGAACTTAGCATTAAAGGGTCATAAAAGTTAAACATACGGTGTCTTAGAAGTAATAAATATTCACATAATTTGAGGTGTTAACTTAAATATCAGACCAAACTCGAATATAGTTAGTTTATTCTTTCTTTCTTCTCATTGAGCCCAACCAAAGATGGAGGCTTCTGCTCTTCTTTCCTTTCACATCATCATTTACCTCCACCATTTTTTTTATAAAGGTAAAGTATATATATATATATATATATATGAAGAGCGTCAAAACAGGTGACGCGTCCTTGACATAAAAGTATAAACTACACAAAAATATACCTACTAGCCAATATGGAAAATATTCACATCTGCACTTCGCGTCCACCATTAAATTAGACATTATACTTCTATTGACCTTCTTCCACACACTTCGCGTCCAAAATTAAGATAGGGACTTGTCGTCTCAACGTTGGCAGAGTACGTGTGACACACTGCAGAGGCGTCCTTAAAACGAATGGCTTTCAATTGATACAGAAGAGTCATAAAGATATGCTCGAGTCATGAATTCCATTGTGATTGCCAAAACTAATAAAATATCTCGGTAGGAAATTTGTTAATCTTTAGTATTTACTAAGATACGTAGCTTGTTGAACCAAACATCATTTCTATTTGTTCGACCATTTATCATTGGACTCATCTTTGGTAACCTAATAAAATTCAGTAAAAGGGCAAGCCAAAGGTTTCTTAGTTCAGAGACGAGCATCACACGTTAGATTATGCTTCTCTCCATGTTGGTGGCACACTCAGCCATAAAAGTGCAAGGATGATTGTCTTTCTTTGAAGTAGTAAAAAATAAGTAAATACAAAGTAGATGGCTTTCCACACCAATCCTCAACAACCATCATTTACAATTTAGGATACTTGACGACCATTGCACGTATATCATAAGCCCCCCACCAACACAACCACTACATACACACACCGCCACCACAAACTAGCTTCTCATCCCATTTCTTTAAATTTGTAGGCTTCATTAATAAGGTGTGTTGCCATCATCATTTCGAATTTGATACATGGACCATTAAGCCTCACATGTTGTCTTGTAATGATATTATAAATCTATTATACTCCCTTTGTACCACGTATAGAGTCCAATAGTCTAATTTGGGATGTTCCAATTAAATGGTCCACTTTCAAAAATTATGTCTTCAATTTTCATCATTGTTGGATTTTACCCTCCATATGTGATATGGTGAGCAACTTGTGTATACTTTAAACATTTTTGAAATTATAACCTATCTCCAAGAATACTAATAAACCCCTTAATTATTAGACTTTTCAAACATGAATCATTTGATCAAAATGGAGTGTGTACTACATTTTGCAACAAGAACATAAACTTTTTTTTGGCAAACCCTTTAAAGTATTGTATTTCTCATCTTTACCTATGCATGGGTTTATAATATGTACCTTCAACCATATATATGGATATGTATGAGTCGAATGAGAGCAACACATGAGTCTAAGACTAGCATCATGCATCACTTTCACGCCCACAGTAACGCCCCGAAAGCCCGGTCCGTTACGTGTAGTTCACACACTGGCCCACTAAGCACGCAGCACCTTGGATTATCAGGCCCACCACAAGCCGACCCAAAAGTCCATGGATGATGTTGGTGCCCAGTACCAGAGTATGGTCACCTTATAAATTGCACACAATTCCCACATCAACCCGATATGGGATGGGGTATTACAATCTCCCCCACTTCAATCCTTGACGTCCTCGTCAAGGCCGAACCATTCCCGAGCAATGCAGGATTCAAGGGGTGGCTCCCACCTCCCGCGATGTAGCACTTTGAGCTACACAGCACTTTGTTCCACATTTCCGATCGGGACCCGCTCTGTTACCATTTGTAACACCCCAAGCCCGAAAGTCCGTTCCGCTACGTGTATACCACACACTGCCCACTCAGCACGCAACACCTTGGGTCATTAGGCCACCACAAGCCAACCCAAAAGTCCATGGATGATGTTGGTACCCAGTATTAGAGTATGGTCACCTTATAAATTGCACACAATTCCCACACCTACCCAATGTGGGATGGGGGTATTACACCCACACTAGCACATGTCAATTTTGGCCCCTATCTTGTAGCACCTAATATATACAAGTCACTTCAAAATCAAATAGGATTGCAATTCTTGATAAGATGGACTTTATTATTCACCCATACCCAACAAAGATATCTGCAACATCAAGGGTCTATGCAACGAAGTTTACAAGCTCATATAAATAATATTTTATATGTTCCTAAAAGAGTATCTTGTTTGACCTATCACACATATTAAGATGAGATAATTGACTTTATTATAAATATTAAGATAATGTATATTTTTCGAGGATACCCATGTGAGAGTGGGGTCATCAATTAAAGTAGGAATCAAATCAAGCGTAAAATGGTAAAAGTAACTTCCAAAAAAGAAAAAATTAGAAAGTCAACATTTTTTTGGAATGGCCTTAAAAAAGGAAGGTTAGACTCTTTTTTGGGAATGGAGGTAGTACTATGTATCGTTTGAAGATTTCCAAACTTCCATGTAATTAGAACAAAATCCATGTTGACTCCAAAAACTACCCCACTAAGCATTGTCTCTCATTCCAAATAGGATATAATCATTATATCCAACAATTGGGGCCAAAATACATTAGGCCAAATTCTTCTCACGAAAATAGACTTCATATCCCATGAACGAGAGAACTGAACTTGTGGCATCCAAGAGGAGCATGTAGAACATGGCTTTCTTTGTGAATGAGGGATACAACTTGTTTAGTTATATGGAAGTACGGAGCATAGTGGTACAAGAAGGAAATTTGTGGGGCGGACTAAACTCGAAAGGCAACTCTTAGGAGAAGTGTCGGGCCTTTGAAAGAGAAGGGACCTTGTGAGAACCCCTTTGTAAATGAAAGACAGATTGGGGTGTCTACAGACCTCAATATCCCAAGCGTAGGGTTGCCAAGGCCTGTTTCATATTTGCCTTCATATTTTCTTATGGCAAAGGAAAAGAATTATTTGAAATCTTTGACATGCCATCGCCATATGTCTACAAATTTGATTATCATACGCAACCTATTTGTGGAAAAGGGAAAAACAAACTCAAATCTCATCACAAATTCACATTAGCTGCAAATATGTATAATATGTCCACCTACACCAATTTTGTTGCCTCGTAATATTGTTCCAATAAAAATAAGGAAGAGAAGAGTCACTTTAACTCTACATTTAGTTATTATGATTAAATGGTTTTTGCTTGTCCATTCAACATAAGTTCAATAAACCTCCATAAATAAGGCAGTCAAGAATTGACTGTCAAATGTAGAACTCATCTCACAAGTTTATCAAGGTAAGGAGGTAAGGAGTATGATAAAAACATGCTTAGATTGAAATTGGAAGGTGAATGTCCAAAAATGGACAAGGGTGTTGGGTTGCAGGTACAAAGGTTGCGTGTTAATGTGTTATCATCCAATCAGCAGTGTTTGATCCAAGAGTTGGAAATCGGTGATGAGCACATTACAAAGAGAGGGCATAAACTCATAAGTCTTCATGGGAATTTAAGTTCATCAATGTCGCGTCCTTTTTTCTTTTTCCACGTCTTTGCTCTTAAAATGAACGATTAGGTGTAACCAAATGTGTTGATGAATGACGTCCATTTCTGTGCAAGTTAGCGTCACTCTAACAAGTCATTTTAGATGGAAAAACTTAAAGCTTCCAAGGTAATACTCTCACTCTCTCTCTCTCTCTGATGAATAGGCTTTCTCCAGAAAGTTTATCGTATCTAATTAGAAGAGGCTTTGTTTCCATAGAGAAGAAACTGTAATAGATACAGCACAAATAGAAATTAAATCCCAAACCACGGTAATGTGCCTTGAATGCTATGTTAATGGACCTTTGAACAAGGAAAATACAACGTATCTACCTCTCTTCATATGCGAACTTGTCAAGTGTCTCCACGTTCATAATGCTCCTACGACTTCTGGAAAGTCTACACTCTAGAGTAGTAATAATACACTCTTCGGGTAAAATGCAGATAACTGCCTACTAATTGGCTCAAGCCGCAAATAACCCCCACTATGGACAAGAAATAACCACAACCTTCAAATGGTTTCTAGGGGGCAGATCTGCTAGTTGTTCCATAAGTTTTGAGTAAATCTTATGTAATATGACTTGTTCACCCTTTCTACTCTTTATGCCTTTCCCATTTCCCCTGTTATTTCCTTTTTCTTCAGATTACAGTTTTTACCTCAGAGTGCATACATATCAAGAAAGTCTTTCTCCACCAGCTGAACCTCACAATCAACATCATCCTCCCCTGAAGTCCTTGACCAACACCAGATTACACAAACCACAGCCCAATCACAGTAACCCGTTGTCCAACATCTTCTCCAAGCAACCTCTTAGCTCAATCTCAATAACTTGATGCCCAACACCAGTTCCAGGAAACCTCTTTAGGTATCCTCGTCTTATCAAGTAGGCCCTTGGTAAATCGTCAATGACTAGCCAAATACGTTATCTAAAGTCATCATTTTTGTAGCCTTCAGTTCTATTAGTAGTGCACTACTTCTCGAAGATGAAGCTGATTTGGTAGTAAAATTCCACAGACAACCCGAATTTGAAGTAATTCAGTTCATAAAGTAAATCTATCCAATCAGATAATAAATGAAATCATCTCACACAATGAAAGACAGAGGGTGGGCTGTAAGCAAGATTAATAGAGTGATTAACAAATTACACAGTACAATTTAGGTTCTAAACCACCATAGGTTCTCCCTGTTGCTGCTTCATGACTCTGCTATCCAGTGTGCTGTTGCATGATGAAGGTCACTGTAAAGCTGCTCTCCGAGTTTGTGCAGCTATATTTTTGCTTGCTCCTACAAATTGTCTTGTTTACCCTTGCTCTGGAATGTTTGAACGGTTATGGCGGGTTTTCTTAAATTGTACTGAGAATTCGAAGACTGTTTAAAACTTCTACATGATTTCCGTTCTTCCGTGGAAATCGCGGAGGGGTTATGGTTATTCTAAACTAGAGAAGCGGAATGGGGAAAAGGGGTGGCTGCAACTTGACCTAACCATGGAGGAGAGGGGGGTATCTGCAATTTACCCATCATTCCTTTTACCAGAACATACCTGATGCTGGAACGGTGTGGGTCATGGAGGAACTCCATCACCCATGGCACCGACAACATAATGTTCCCTAAATCGCCCCACTGCTTTAGTTCTTTTCAAATTAATTATGGAAAATAAATAGGTTCAGCAACATAAATCATTGAAACAGCACACATAATACTCCCTCCATCCCAAACAAAGATAGTCTCATTTCCTTGTTGGAAAGTCAACTTAAGACCATATTAAATTAATATTTAACAAACATTTATTATGTTTTAGGTTATAAAATTTCAATCAATGAAAGAATATTAAAGAAAATGTCAACAACTTATAATATTTCGTAAGAACTAGTCAACTTTTATAAATCTTTAGTCAAAGTTTAATTTAGGTTGACCAACAAGAGTCAAAGTGGGACTACTTTTCGTGATGGGGGGGATTAGCTCATAACATGTGCATCAAGATGCAATCTATTATTAAGCAATGGTACATACAAATAACTTATCTTCAAAACAGCAAATAGAAATCAAAATATCTCGTTTGGTTATCTAGTGTGTTATATCTGTGCATCGTGATACAGTTAGATGAACATAAACTACATCCATCATGTACCCTCAATATGTAACCCACCCATCTATCCAAATAACCTAAGGTTAACAAATAATACACAGTAATTAGTTCATCAAAGATATTTATATATAGGAAAGTAAACAAAAGTGAAATGATATACTTGTCAGCTCATAGGACATACACAATAAACAAGACCCATAGTTCTTAGAATTACATCTATATATTATAGTAAATCTTAAAAGACAATTCAGAAAGGAATATAATCAAACCTGTGAAATTGAAACATGTTGGTGAAGAGCAGAGGAATTCCCATCTTCTAGCGTACATGTTGATAGAAGTGGAAGCAACTCATTGGATGATTCAGAAGACATGACTATATTAGTATTACCCATTGCATCAACAACAGACGCAATACTGCTGATACCATCAGGAGCCTGAGAAAGCAGTGGCTGTTCTTCGGAAAGATCTTCATTCTCAAAGTTAAGCTCGATCAGTTTCTGGCTGGAAATAAGTTTTGGTTCACAGTCAATAGACTTGCTAGTTAAAGGCATATCTATGTTGGGAGGGATGAAATTTCTTTTTGTTGGATCTTAAGTTTTTAGATTCTCTCTGACGTTCTTTCACTGCCTTGCTTCCATCCCCATTGATGGCCTCCCGGTGTATCAGCAACTTTTCATCAGTAAGAACTTCAAGATGCTCACTTGATTTATGCCTGCGGCTGCCAAAAGATGGAGGAACTGATCCTGATCTTCTTCTACTTCTGAGATATCCATCTTTCCAACCATCCCTGCTGCTAATACCCATAGGTGTATCCCACTCTGCTCTGCAAGTAAATCCATCACTGACTCCATCCAAACCTTTCACAGCATCCAAATTCTCAGATCTCATTTTCCTATCAGGAGTAGAAAGCATTTCACCAAGTGTGCTACCCTTTTCAACTCCTCTCACGTCTTTATAGCCATGAGTCATTTTCCACCTATCCGACATTCTCTTTTTCGCCTCCCTACTCACAGTGTACCCAGCCTCCCCAGAGTGCGGGGGATTATTGTGGTCATACCAATCAGGGTACTTTCTGGAAGTAAGCGTCGTAACCAATTCAGTATCACTCTCAAACATGTTGCACGAGCTCTCATCCCCAACATATTCTCTAACTCCAGAATTTTCCACACTGATATGCACACCGCCAAAAGAGGAAAAACTATCCCTCATTTTCCTAGTGACTTCCTTTGCAGTTTCTCTTGCTTCTCTGCACTTACGCCATGAGAACCCGGTTTCATCAAATACTCCTTTCTCAGCCCAAGATCCTACCTCCCTAATATTGATGCCCACATCCTGTTTTCTAAGATCATCAGGTGAAGAAATATACTCGATAGCATTGCTTGTCTCTCTGAAGCTTGGCTTTAGAACAATAATTCTTCTCGGAGGAATGTCAGTCTCTTCCTTCGCTTCTAACCGGAGTTTAGATGACCTGAGAATATGAGTACCACGACCACAGTATTCTAACAGTTCATCATCATGTCTTCTATATGAGCCCATTTCAGACTTACTTGAAGTTTCTCTCTCAGCTTTCCAACCATTGGCATTGGCTTCACATTTGACAGAATTTGGCGGCTTTAAAACTGCTATATGACTGCAATGGGAGCTCGAAGGCAGACCTTGCCGGTCGTGCACGTGCTTTACAAACAAGGAATCTGGTTGCTGAAGAAATTTCTGCATTAACTCCGGGTTGGAATCTTTCCTCAAAATTTGTCTGCGAATTTCATCCGATTCACGGCGAATTTCTTCACATTTTCTCTGCATTAAGGCCAACTCTTGCTTCGAAATCTTTGGCTTTGCACTCTGTTTTGGCGATTTGCGGCGATTTGCAACATGTGATGCTTCGGAATCTTCATAGACAAATTTGTATTCATACTTCCCCACTGAGTTCTTCTTACTTGATTTACTGTCATGTGGCTTCTCATTCCTATCGGCTCCTACTGAAGTGGTCCTCTTTGTATAGTTTTCCCATAACCTTTTTTTTTGTGTATGAGCAGCCTTTGGAGATGGCAGACCGTCTAGACCCATCAATTTGGCAATAACACTTGGTGATTTTTTCTTAGCTACAGTTTTTTTTGACATTTCTTCTGCTAATAACTTCTTCATTGGTTTTCCAGTAACTCCTTTATTAGAGCTCTGCCCCACCTCAAACATGACCTACAATCACCACATTAATTTCCTCAAAATCTATCATTTTATCATAAATAAAAATTGTATTAGAGCTCTAAATATCATGTCTCAGCAGCATGAGCTTGCATATTGAGTGGCCCAGAAAATAATAACAGATACAAGTTGCAAATATCAATCAGAGATTCATATTTCATAAGATGGCCAAATCAACAAGGCTCCTACCATTGCGGGGTCTAGAAAGGGATAGCATACGCAACCTCACCCCTTCCCCAGAGAGTATAGAGGTTGTTTCCGAGTATAACACACACACACACACACACAAGAAAATTAACGCACCAATTCTTCCTTCGTGGTGGCATGACTGGAAGTACCAGATTCACATGCTAATTTTGGAACAGTTATATGTTTTGGAACCTGGTTTCCTGGAAAAAGATACGAGTCCGCATATCAATATCAGGATGGGTCATGATACTTTGAACATTCTTACATGATTCATATTTAATAAATTAAATCTAGGAAACTATCACAAGCTCACAGCAACAGAAATGGTACATATGCAGTAAAACCTTAATAAGAGAGTTCTCCAATTTAAAATGTGGGAATAAAGCTAACTGAAAGAAGGAAAAACCTGAATATTTAAAAGATGAAAATCAGATGTTTCAGAAACATGAATAGTCATATAAAGTGCAAAAGTACAGCTCAAGGTTCAAAGAAACAGAAGTAGTTAATTAGATATCTAAAAAAACGTAGAGATATTGCAAACAAACTCGGAAGGACGCCTTTTAGAGGACCAGGCCGTGCAATTATATCTCATCATCCCTATAATTTGATAAAGAAGAAACAAAATCATGTTGATACCACAACTTCATTCAACTTGCAGACACAATCTACTTTTACGGATGACTTTAACAATGCCAAAACTCAAACCTTAAGAAGTCCACATATCACAAAAAGCAGAGGTTTAAAAAAGAAGAAACTAAATAAAATAAAAATCCCCAACAGAAACCTGTTAAGTTGCTCAACTTGTAGGGATGGAAATTGAACTTGATTATATTTTAGTTTTCACAGGCTCCATGTCCCACAATGAACAAGACATAAGTAACCCCCCCCCCCCAAAAAAAAAGACAGTGAATCATTAGGTTACTCAGAAATGTAGTGAATACAAGAAGAAAGACCTTTTGAACTTAGCTTCTGAAATAAACACTTAAGAGTCCCTAAAAGAAAGCAAAAAATAGAGAAAAAACAATTTAACCTATAAGACAGTCTAAGTTACAAAACCCTCACCAAATAAAACAAAACCAATCGAAATAGAATCCTTATATAATTTTCAGTCCCCAACAAAAATGAATACACACACGCTACAAGCAAAAACAACAAAACTAAACAAAGGTACACCACAGCTCCAAAAGATTAAGCGAGAGAACTAACAACAGAAATTTCCATGTCTTTTTTCCGTCCAATTACTCTATTTCATAATCAACCAAACAGAGGTTAAATTCATCAATAACTTCATCTTTATGTTTGAGGCTCTTCGCAATCGATTATTTCACTTGAATTATTGATTTAGAGCCATAAAGTAAGCCAAAAAGAAAATTTAAACATCGCAGTTCAATTCTCAGCACTTATGTGCAATTTTCTCAGTTAATAAACAGATAGTATTAAATAATCTAACTGTGCGTAACCGTATGTCTGTTTGTTTGGCTATTCTCAAACCATTACTTTGCTTGATTTAAACTAGTGAATTATCCAAAAGGCAAAATTAAAAAATACATATTTTATCAGTAAACAAACTGATGATCCTTTAGTGTGTTCACAAAGGGGTGGGGGAGAGAGAGAGAGAGAGATTAAATTCATTATGCGTGTCTGTGTGTGTTCGACTGTCGCATAGTGATTACTTTGCTTCGTTACTCAACTAAGCCAAATTATACAAAAATAAAAAATAAAATAAAAAAAGACGCAGTCCAAAATTTCAGCTACTCTACCCAATTTCCTCGGTAACTAAACAGATTATTTATTAATGTGGAAGCGTAAGGAGAGAGAGAGAGAGAGAAAGAGATAGATACCTTGATTACGCTTCCTAAATTGCGCAAGTCTCAGCATTTTCCTCACTTAATTCCACACAAAATCAAGTCAAAAAAAAACAAAATAAGTAGCAAAAGCGCAAAAAATCCAAATGTTCGGAGCAAAATATTAGATCATAAATCAGGAGAGCACCTCGAGAACTAAAATTCACAAAGCAGAATCCAACGAAAACTTCTTCTAGATTTTCAGCTCAATTCAAACACCTACACCACACAGAAAACAGCACACATAGTAGAGATTTAGAGAGCTCGTGAATGTTTGCGTGCTTGTATGTGAGAGAGAAAAGGAGAGAGAAAGAGAGCGGACATTACAAGCAGAGAGACGGAACGGTTTGAAGGAACTGTGTGTGTGCGCGTTCGAGTTTGCCCTCTTCTAAGAGAGAGAGAGAGAGCTGAGGAACAGAACAGAACAGAAGAGAAGAACACACAGTGAATGACTGTGTTTTTGAACTTTCAAAAAAAAAACAACAGAGAGAGAGAGAGAGAGAGTGAGAGCGAGGCGAGAAGGAGCGCGGGCTAAGTGGTTTGGGGGCTAGTAAGTTAGTACGGGGTGACGTGAGGGGTGCCACGTAGTGGTCATGCGGAAAATGGTCGAACCGTTTGTTGTTGTATTTTGGCAGGTATCTTTTGCGGTTTTAATTAGCTTACTGGAGAATTTAATGAATTTCTATTTTTCATTTTTACTTTTTTTTTAATTTACACTAATTACAAGAGCTTTAATTTGAGTTGAGTTTTAAAAATGGAAAATTTATGTTCATCCACTCATTTCCTTTAAGAATATGCGCATATAAAAAAGAGAGAAATTACCCCCTTATTTCGGATAAAAAGTTTATTATTCCATTTTGGTATCTTTTATTTAAAAAGCTCACTTTCAAAAATTAAAGAATAAAATTATCATTTTATTACTAATAGACTATTAAAAGTGTTATTTTCTTTAAAAAAATTAATCTTTCAATTGTAACTCTTTACTCAAAACGGAGAGAGTATTACATTATCTTCTTCTTAAAAGTAAATGCTTATTTTTATTCATATTATAATTATTTTGATGCCCGAGAGAATACACACCTTTTATACTAGTGTGCCGGAGAATTAAATCAAAACATATCTAGAATTGTAGATAAGTGGGCAAATTTAATGCTTTTGCTTTTTCTTTAAATTAAAAATGATCCTTTCATGTAATGAGGTTTTTGAAAAAGATTAAATTTACATCCGTCGATAATGTAGAATTTTCTTTACACTAGCGACCTTTGGAACATGATCAATTAAAATCTAAATAAATAATTAACAAAATCTAAATAAATGAAAACAAAAACTGTAATTGGCATAAGTCATGTTACAAGGTTGTTAGCTTTAAAAAAATTCTACACGCTGGTTGATGAAAAATTTACTCATTTTTTAACCTATTTGCGCATTCAAAGTCTAATTGTCTTCTTTTTGCAAGTGGAGATTAACCTTCGACCAACTATGGTTTGAAAATACCTCGTGAAAAACAAAAATAAATCTTATAATCTATATCAAAATTACATTTTAAAATTAGAAATTGGGTTAACAGGTGTGCTAAACATACACTTTAAAAAATCTATTTATAAAAAGTATTATTGCATTGCAATTACTCTTATAAGGATAAATTTAAAAAAAATGGATTAAGTGAAACATCTCAAAAAAAAATACATTGAACTCTTTGTCTATAATAAAAGGGGTAAATGAATTTCTATTTTTGATTTTCTCTAAAGCTTTGCATTGACTACAAGAAGTTTAAAATTTGTTGAGATGTAAAAATGGGCAAATTAAATCTATGTTAATTGATTCATCAATTTCCTCTTTGATACATCTGAAAATAGCTTAATCTCAAAAATCTGTTTAAGGCCTCGTTTGGTGCAGCGTTTTCAAAACGCAGTTTTATTTTTGCAAACACGTTTGAAAAACTATTTCAAAACGCTATTTTTCATAAACAGAGTAGTTGTAAACGTAGCATATTTTTAAAACACTACAAATTGGAGCGTTTTAAAACGTTCCACATTTTTAAAACGACGCTGCGTTTTAAAACGATGCATTAAAACACTTTTAAAGAGAAAACGCAACGTTTTTTATAAGCGTTTTGATCAAAACGCTTCACCAAACAAGCACTAAATTAAACCGATTTTTTGATGAATCATGTTAAGTGACAAGTGTGCAAATTGATAAACTACCTATGTTCCAAAATTAATAATGATTTAGTAATTTGCACACAAATTAAGGTTATAAAAATACTGATCTACCATCTATATTATAATAGAGCTTGGGAAACATGCTCGCAATTGATTGGGATAAGGTGAGATCGATTCATTTATGAAGATCTAACGGTCATAATCAGCACATGTGTGAGCGGCGGTTAAAACCTCTCTCTCTCTATCCAACTTCCCCCACAATTCAGTATTTACGTTTGAAAAACCACTCCTCTCTCTCTCTCTCCCCCTTTTCTTTTGAAATTTACTAAGAATTATATCAAGAATATTCATCATACTGAAGCAAATAATTCCAAATTGCTTAATCGGACAGCTTACGGGATGGAGATTATAAGTCGGTAGTGATATTTGAATAAAAATCTATATTATAATAGAGCTTGGGAAACACGCTCATTGATTGGATAAGAAGCGTGAGATCGATTCATTTATGAAGATCTTCTTTGTCATAATCATGACATGTCACATGTGAGCGGCGATTGAAAAAGTACTCCCTCTCTCTCTCTCCAACTCCCCCCACTATTCAGTATTCACGGTTGAAAAACCATTCCTCTCTCTCTCCCTTTTCTTTTGAAATTTACTAAGAATTATATCAAGAATATTCATCATACTAAAGCAAATAATTCCAAATTGCAGCAATTAATCAGACCCGCTTCTGGGATGGAGATTACAAATTCGAAGCCGGTTGTGATATTTGAATAAAAAATTATTTTGCAACACCAATTTCCAAATAATGTCTCTCAATTTTTTTTTAAAGAATTCTCATTGTAGTTTTTAAAAAGTTGATGAATGTCAAATTTTTAAACGAAAAATTATGTGCGAGCATTCATTTCAATGTAATATTGATATATATGAAATATAAAGAATGTCTCTCTGTCACGTTTAATCTCACAATCTCAATTGTTTTTATCACGTTTTTTTTTCCATCCCTATTTTATTACTGCAAAAATTATTGAGATATTACGGTTTACAGTTATTATTTTACATTTAATATATGCTTCATTTATTGATAAATTTTCAAACTGGCGCCGTGCCATTGATACGGACAAGAGTACTAGTTATTTAATATCATGTATTGTAGTTAAGTTGTATTAGGATTTATTTCTCTTTTCAATCAACAACTTTTTTTAACATCATTTAATTTTACGTAGTAAGGATAGAACATCATTTAATTCTAGACGGAGGTAGTATTAAATTTTGCAACTTTAACACTGCTCAAAATAATTATGCATTCCAAAAGGAAGTCTTACTTTTGTGAGTCCAGATCTTCTGTACCATTTGTGTGTATCATTGGTGAAGTATTTTTCATCTCAATCATTGGTTGAGATGGAATGATTGGGATGTAATGGTGGAGATGAAAAGTGATACACCAGTGATACACATAAGTGATACAGGAGATTTGGACTCTACTTTTGTAAGGATTGGAAATGGAAAATTTCGGATTTCCACTTAGATGAAACTCAGTAATAGTGAGATTAGGAAGGACATATATTCCCAGTACATGCATTTACTATCAACATTCATTTCTAGAAATATATAGCCAAATAGATTTTTAATTTTACCAATCAAGACATACGTTGTGAAATTTATTAATGGAAAGTGACTGCTCATAATGTGTATGAAACTATGAATAGATGTCAATCTGTATGTGGTCAGTGATGGGAATGTTTCGATAACATCACCTTCTTATTACTAGGGCACTATCATTCTATCACCATAATTTTTAGGGTGATTTTAACAACAATATCCTTTTTTTACATCTCAATATCTCATATACTATATTGTACAACATAGAAAATAACATCTCAATACAGTGCATAGGGTGTAAAGAGAGGATATTGGGATGTGGTTAAAATCATCCTAATTTTTATGAACAGAATTTCCTAAAAAGGTAAATTTATAGTAAAAGTTTTTCCCTTACCATAATCTGGTCTTTCTAAGTTGAATTTGTAATTGGAAGGATTTTTGAGACTCAAACCTATAAGTGTTTGACGCCAACAAAATTGCTTGCGACTTAGAAATCAGGAATTCGAATTACCGAAACAATTTCTTGTCTTTCATGAATACAACTGCATACATTAGTTCTTTCTCAAACGGTGAAAACCTTTACATTGGGTTTGTCCTTGTCTCTTACACTACTCAAACTCATGTGCAAGATAATTGCGCTAATTAGTTGACTTGAGTACGTAAGTTAATTAGTACATCAAATAATTTGATAATTTAATTTTTAATCGTGACGAGCTCAATTTGTTTGATCATTTAAGGGTAGCGGTACCCACTTCGATCTTAAATGAGTGTTTATTTTATGTTTTTTTTTCAAAAATTAAAAAAATTAAATTTTGAGGCATTTTAGTAGCACGTGCATATTACTAAAACATTAGAAGTCCATGTGAAAAAGTGATAAAAATGGTATATTTATAAAAAACAAATGTTCATTTTAGAATATATATTTTTTAATACTCCCTCCGCCCCTAAATAATCGTCCTAGTTGACCCGGCGCACAGTTTAAGAAAAAACAATTGACTTGATTATTTATATTGGTTTAATATGTAGTTTTCTTTAATGTATATATGTATGTGTCTCATAATTAAAGTAGAGTGAAAAAGTAAGGATAAAGTAGTAAAAGTGATGTTCTAAAAATATAAGTTTTAAAGTAAATAATTATTTTAAAACGGATAAAAAAGAAAAAGAAACGATAATTTAAGGACGAATGGAGTAACAATTAACTGACACAGATTTGAGTAGGATTTTATGAACATGGTGTAATGTAAAAGTCAAAAAAATAATGGAAGTTTTGGGTTGAGTGGAGTTTTTTAGTGAAGCTTTAACCGCTCTAGAAGTACGTACATTGATAAAATAAAAAATTTGTCTTTATTTACCCACTAAGACTAATAGTAAGTAACGGTAACGTATGGCCAAAAAGAGTTGGGAGGGGGCCGGGGGGGTGATGAGATAAGAATTGAAAAAGTTGAGAAAATGACAGAGAGGTGACCAGAAGGCAGAATCTTCCATCAAACTTTAAGCCCGAGGATGCGTTTATTGTTTAATAGGTGGCAGGTGGAAGTTACATCTTACTAATTTGTATCGTTTAGGTAAGCTGGTTTTGCACCAAATTAAAACTTCTTTGTAACGTTTAATTAGTGAAGACTGAAGCTGGTTTTGTAGTCGGTCTTCGTCTCTTGATTAGCTCATTTTGGATTCCTTTACTTTTCTACCTATGTTTTCAAATTTCAAGGTAAATACTGAATTACTCATTGCGCTCAAACAGTCCATTATTCCAGTTTACTATATTCATTTAAATAATTAAGGGATAAAAATATTATTTTATTATTAATATATTACTAAAAATGTCATTTTTTTAAAAAAATTAATTTCAAACGAAAATTCTTTACCCGAAACAGATGAACTATTTTATATTGTCATATTTATAACACTTTCAAATATTATGTTTATAATTTTTTTACTCAACACACGTGTTTTAACATATTGATTGTGTTTAATTATTTTTATAATTATTATTAACTCCAATGATATTAATATATTATTTAATTATTAGATTTTTCAAATATATACTATTTGGGTGGAACTGAAGAAGTAATAAAATACTCATTCAATCCCCCCCCCCCAAAAAAAATAAATCTTCTCTTCATTTTTCATAGATATAATTAACTTTATTATAATTTAAATGAGGTTTGAATAAGCAGAATTACAATTTTAAATCTAATTGTTTGGAAAATAAAGTTGACAACATAATTTTGTAATATGACATTTTAATATAATAATGAACTTTTATAAACAAATAAAGAAGTATTCGCTCTATTCGAACAAAGAGTTTACTATTTCATTTTGGGATGTTTCACTTGAAAAGTTCACTTTCAATAATTATGGCATAAAAGTATCATTTTATTACTGATGAGATGCTAAAAAGTTATTATTTTTTTAAAAAATTTGACTTTCAAACGGGGACTCTTTGCCCGAAACGGAAGAAATATTATTTTATTTTTTTAGAATACTGACTTTTTTTGGAAATAAATACTATTCCTTCTGTTACAAAATTATTATCGTGTTTGACCTGAAATAATTGACTTGATTATTAATGCTTGATGTGTAGTTTTTTAAAAGTTCATATGTATGTGATTCATAATTAAAGTTGATGAAAAAATATGGATGAATTGGTAAAAGACTAAAAGTGTTGTTTAAAAAAAAATCAAACAAGACATTTATTTTTTTAATGAACAGAAACATTATACGTAATAATTTTGGGATGGGCAAGAATACTACTCCCTCCGTCTCAAAATTATTGTATTTGACATATTTTATTAATATTGACTCACACAGTTTGATTAAATTTTTCTTTAAAGTTCATTTGTTTGTGATCCTTAATTAAAGTATTATTAATATTGGTTTGATGTATAATTTTTCTTTAAAGTTCATTTGTTTGTGATCCTTAATTAAAGTAAGATGAAAAAATAAGAATAAAGTGATAAAGAATATTTTTTTAAAAGAAAAGTTTTAAATAAAATAATTATTTTAAAATGGATAAAAAAGAAAAAAAAAGATAATAATTTTAGGATGGAGGGAGTACTAGTATTTTTTTTTAAGATAAACAAAAAAAAGGTTTAGACGAATGAAATAGCACAAGAGGTACAGTGTAGTATCCGACAAGACTTCCATGCATATATTAGTATGCGTCAAAAAAGAAAGAAAATCCTTTGTTTCACCTAGATCACACAATAATCATGCCACCCAACCCCACCCCGACCCACACCTCTCTTCTTGTCTTTAGTGAACCGAAATCCGTAACCGTCGTTGTTTCTTTTCTTCAACACTCACACACACACCGCTGAGAAGATCACCAACGCAAACGAAGTTAAAAACTTAAAATAAGGCAGTAGTGGATAATTCACGCAATTAATCATATGAGATATTTTTTTATCTTTATTTTTGCATTCAAATAAAAGAAATTTTTACAATGCAATCTTAGATGTAATTTTATGTGGAATATATTTAATCACTAAAAATTAAAATTAAATTTAGAAAAAATAATACTCCCTATGTTTCTAAATTCTCGGCATCCTTCACTTTTTTGTATGTTTTAAATAATTGTCCTTTTTAAAATTTATCTTTTTAGGAAAATGTTTTTACTATTTTACTCTTATTTTTCTACGTATTTTAATTATGGTGACATGCTCAAGAATATTAAAGGAAACCACACAATATCGATATTTATAATACAATCAATTACTTTTTCTTAAGCAGTGTGTCGGAGCAAAGAGAACAATTATTTGAAAACTAAGAAAGTAATAAAGAAAAATGAAACCACCAATAAGAAGAGTTTTTTTATTAAAAAAATGTTGATTAGGATGTATTCACAACCTCGACTAAAATGTGAAAAATCAACATTTTTATCGAAAATGTGAAGAAAAAAAATATTGATACATTATATCCACAAGTCTTATCAACTGTTGCATTGAAGAGTTTTTTCTTCAAAGCAAGTATAAATCTTATTTAACACTCAATTTTGTTCACATTCATATTTTAAAAATATGTTGCGTTTACAACTAACTGTTTATGAAAATAACGTTTTGAAATAGTTTCTCTAACGTGCTTACAAAAAAAGAAAATGCGCTTCGAAAACGCTAAATTTTCAAAACATTGGGCCAAACTAGGCCTAAACTGAAAAAAAAAATCGAGTGAGCTTAACGAATAATTTGTTAAAGTAAGGTGAAAAAATTGCAATTTAAGCCCTTAATTTTTCCAACCCTATTATAATTGATGTGTTTCTATTCGTTCTAAGTATGTCCGTTGGATATTTTGGACATATGCCTCCATTGTGATATAAAATGTCATTCAAGCAAAAATTTAAAAATAAAACCTAAAAAGTATATATAAGTACGCAAGATTATGACACTCGAGATTTAAGATGGATAGCATCGCAAGTGTAGTATGGGACACCTACATTCTAAGGGTAAAATAGAGTTTTCTTATATTTTTTTATTAAAACTCTATTTTTAATTCAAAAGTTGTGTGTTTTTATGGAGAAAGAAAACTGAGAGCTTGCTGGAAGTGTCCATTGCTGTTTTGGATGCTACTCCATTGAAAATTGCATCAGCATTATGTTTGTTTTCTAGCTTGTTAGAAAACTGATTTTTTTTTTAATCTCACGTTTGTTGTGTTGTTGTTTCTGTGAGTTTCCTCTACAGACTTCCTAGTCTTATTAGAGGGTTTAGTATTTTGTTATATTTCACTATTTATTTGTTAGGTTGTAAAACATACAATTTTTTAGTAAAAATGTTTTTGCTATAAGACGAAATCTACAAGTATTACTTGTAGATTGAAAGTTAAATATTTGGTTTCATTTACTGCTTTTATTATTTAAAGTCTTTCACCGTTTATTATTCAATTATGTTTAGTCAGTGCATCTCTGATTGAAACATACATCATGTACTGCATCAGTCACTATTCTTGAATCCTAACTACTATTGCACTTTCAATTGGTATCAGAGCCTCCTCTTGACGTTAATAAGAGATGATTATGGTTGTAGCCATGATGGATTCTCAATATGAGAATGTTGTTCGTTCACCTTGACGAATACGAATTACTCAAACTAAAAGATCAAGATGCATATCTTCATCAAATCAATTGATGAATGAGCATGGCTTGCTGTGTTGACTGTGTAGACTCCACCTAGGACCACTGATGATGATGATGGTGATACTAGGATCACCAATGAGGCTAATAGGACTGCTGATGAAAGAACCACAGCCTCTTTCAACTCAAAGGTTCTTTCATCAATATATAAAGCCTTAGATGTTAACACCTTTAGAGTTATTACAAATTATGATTCTGTTAAGGATGTTTAAGAAGCCCTTCAAACCTTACGTGAAAGTGCTTCTAGTGTACGCTCTTCTAAACTTAGAATGCTTACTACACAATTTGAAAATACTAGAATATGTGAGAATGAGGACATCTTGTCATACTATGGTAGATTGCATGAGATGTTTAATACTGCTCTTGCCTTAGGTGATCCTATCACTAATGAATGACTTGTTAGCAAGTTGATACGTACTTTTCCTGAAAGATTTAATGCTAAAATTTGTGTCATTGAGGAAGCTCATGACACTAATAAAATGGGTTTTGAAAAACTAGATGGCATTCTTCAAAATTTTGAGTTAAACATCAATGAGCAAATTAAGAACAAAGGCAAAGGTGCATCAACTTCTACTCCTTCTATGAAAAGTATTGTTTTGCCTTCTGTTGTTGATGTGTGTTCTGAGTTGATTGAATTGTACAAGGAAATTGAGGAATCTGATTTTGGTGAAGAATAAATTGCTCTTTTAACAACATAATTTAAAATTATTTTGAAACCAAAAGAACAAAATAGGTCTCCTTGTTCAAACACCAAAACAACTTTCAAACCTGAGCCTATTAAGTTTGTTCCCAAATAAGACTCCTTCCAAACTCCTGAAAAACCGTTTACCAACTTTTTTGCTAAAAATACTACATCAAGTGGAAAAAATCTTAATTTCATTCAATGTAGAGCTTGTCAAAGGTTGGTCATTATGGTAATCAATGTGCTAATACCTTGCGTAAGAAGGGTTTCAATTTTTTTGCTACTCTTAGTGACAGTGATGATGAATATACATATGATCTCATCACTCTTACCACTATGAAATCGTTACAGATTAATGCTGCAGGTGCTTCACGTGGTGAAGCTCGCGATTCAGCTCCATCCAAAGTTGCATCGATCAAAAACTGGGCTGAGTCACTTTGTTTTAATTCTTCCATAAATGAAGATACTACAGGTACTCAAGAATCATAATGCACAGAAGAATCTGAATTACTGAAAGCCTACAAAGAACTATACAATGATTGGGAGAAAATAGCTTCCCAAGTCAAGGTCCTTATAAGGCCAAATGAGATACTCAAAAAGGATCAAAAAGAGTACATTGCAAGGTTAGAATATTTGCTCACAAAGAAGGATGTTGAGTTAGGATCCTTCAAAGGTGAGCTTGACAAAGCCAATGAAATTGTGGCTAAGTGGAATTCAGGTAAACTCAAACTTGATGAGATGCTGAAGGTTGGACAGAATGGCAAATCTAGACTTGGGTTTAAACTAAAAATCTTTGTCAAGGAAGGTGAAGGAACCTCCAAATCTTTTGAAACAAAACATCCCCCTCATACCTTCCAAAACATAAACTTCTTTGAAAAACCTAGACCAAGAAGAGAAATTTTGTGTATCATTACTATCACAGACCTAGCCACATTCATTTCGCTACCGTAAAAGGCGCACTTTCAAGAAGTTGACGACTTACTGGATCGCAATCGATGCAAAGAACATCGAAGTTGTATCAGCGGAAGAAATTCAGAACTGCTTGGGTTCCTAAGGAAGCACCTTAATTTTGATATTTGTCCAGAGGCTCCATTATCTGATTCTGAATGCTACAATGTCACATTTACCTCCCTAAAATCACATATTGTTGGATCTTGGTATTTTGATAGTGATTGTTCACATCATATGACGAGTTCAATTGACAATTTGGAGGATTATGTAAACATTAATGGAGGATCCGTGACCTATGGATGTGGTGCAAAAGGTAAGATAGTTAGGAAAAATACATTGAATATGGATGATCTACCTAAGCTCAAAAATGTGTATCATGTTGAAGGGCTTAAGCCAATCTCATAAGCATAAGCCAACTTTGTGATGATGATCTTCAGGTGCGTTTTGATAAAAATTCTTGTGAAGTTTTTTATAAGGCTAACAAATGTTTATTGACATGTACAAGATCTTCAGATAATTGTTACATGTACAATAATGTGCATACTTTTCATAGTGCTAGCATTGATGTCACTAAGTTATGGCATCAAAAGTTGGGTCATGTTAGCTATTGTAAGCTTCATGAGCTTGTGAAACATGAGGCTATGAAAGGATTACCTAGGTTGAACACAAATTCCACAAATGTGTGTGGACCATGTCAAAAGGGTAAACAAACTAAGGCATCGCATCCTACAATCCAACAATGTTCCACTTCTCGTTGCCTTGAGATGATTCACACAGATCTCATGAGTCCTATTGAGGTAGAAAGTTTTAATAAGAAAATGTATATTTTTATGTGTGTTGATGATTTTTTTATATATACTTGGGTTGTTTTTTTTAAGAGAAAAATCTTACACATTTGAGGCTTTTAAAGTGTGGTACGCCCGTGTTATGAACTTGTAAAGTCTAAAGCTCATAAGAATTAGATCAGATCATGGCACGAATATGAAAATTCTTCTTTTTCTACCTATTGTGATTCTAATGGCATATCTCATGAGTTCTCTGCTCACAAAACTCCACAACAAAATGGAGTGGCAGAGAGAAAGAATCATACATTGGCAAGAGATGGCTAGGGTCATATTAAGTTCAAAAAAAATTGTCAAAAATATTTTTGGTTGAAGCCTTAAACACAGCTTGTCATATTGGTAATCAAGTTTACTTGAGGCCAGGTAGCACCATGACTCCCTATGAAATTTTGCTAGGAAAGAAACCCACCTTTAAATATTTTCATATCTTTTGGTGTGTGTTTGTGTGTGTGTTAATTGCTTAATGATAGGGATCATCTCTCCAAGTTTGATCCAAAAAGTGACAAGTGTGTATTTTTGGGTTTCTCCACAAATAATCGTGCTTATAGAGTGTTTAACATTAGAAAAAAAGTTATTATGGAGTCCATGAATGTTGTTTTTGATAACCTAACTGATCTTGGCCACAAAACTGCTGAGGATGACATTTCAGGTTTGATTGATTTTGGTGATGTTAGATCAATTTCAAAAGACTCAGAATCTGCAGAACATGGACAATCAGAACATGTTCGTGTAGACACAGTTCCAGTCTCTTCCAGATTCACAAAGAACGGAAGCTGAAAGTTCTGAGAATTATGAAAATATAGATACAGCTTTTGATGCAACTGCATTATCATATGCATTGGTCAAAACTTCCACAGAAGCTGAAACTGAAACTCAACATGCTGAAACTAATCATGTTGTGACTGGTCGATGTTAGGATGTACCCGAGTCGTATACAGAAAAGACCATCCAACTTCTCAAATGATAGGTAATATACATAGTGGCATGTCCACAAGGAGAAAATGTAAGGTTGATTATCGCAAATTAACATGTTTATCTTCTCTTGAATGTGAATAAATTCATGCTTCTTGCTATGTTTCAACAATTGAACCAAAAAATGCTAGTGATACTTTGAAAGATGATTTTTGGATCGATGTTGTGCAAGAGGAACTTGATTAATTTTCAAAAAATGATGTATGGTTTCTTATGCCTAGACCCACCTCCGTGAATGTTATTAGAACAAAATGGATTTTCAAGAACAAATCAAATGAGGTGGGAGATATAATTAGAAACAAGACAAGACGTGTGGCTCAAGGGTACACATAGGTTAAGAGGGTGGATTTCGATAAAACTTTTGTACATGTGGCCCGCATTGAGTCCATACGACTTTTGTTTGCAATTGTTTGCTTTCAAGATATTACCCTTCAACAAATAGATATGAAAAGTGCATTTTTAAATGACATTTTAGAAAATGAAGTTTTTATGGAACAACCAAAAGAATTTGAGGACCCCCATAAGCTAAATCATGTTTACAAATTAAAAAAGGCTTTGTATGGTCTCAAACAAGCTCCTAGAGCTTGATATGGGAGACTTACAAACCATCTTTTAAAAAGTGGCTTTAAAAGGGAAGAAGTGGACAAAACATTATTTATTCAAAAAAAGATAAACACATTTTGATTGCTCAAATATATATTGATGATATTGTGTTTGGGTCCACTTCCAAATCCTTGGAAAAAGATTTTGTGCATTGTATGACATCTTCTTTTAAAATGGGCATGGTAGGAAAGTTAAGTTATTTTCTAGGAATTCAAGTCAAACAAATGCATGATGGGATGTTTATTTCTCAAGCCAAGTATGTTATTAACTTGATGAAGAAATTTAGTCTTGAGAATGGTAAGAAAAACAAAGCTCGGGTCATCCTACAAATTGTCCAAAGATGAGGATTGTGAAAGTGTGGATCACACTTTATATAGAAGCATGATAGGGAGTTTATTGTATTTGACTGACACACGTCATGATATTATGCATAGTGTGTATTTGTGTGCTAGACATCAAGCAAACCCAAAAGTTACCTATTTAAAAGTTGTCAAGCGTATCATTCGATATGTTAAAGACACAACAAATGTGGGTTTGCGGTACACAAAAGAAACTAATATCAGTTTAGTTGGTTTTAATGATTTTGATTAGGCTAGTAGTGTAGATGAAATGAGAAGTACATCTGGTGGATGTTTTTACTTGGGAAATAATTTTGTTTCTTGGTTTAGTAAACAGTTGAATCTGAATATATTGCAACTGGTAGTGGTTGCACATATTTTGTATGGATGAACCAAATGATCAAAGATTATAGGCTACACAGTGATGTGTTAACCTTGCATTGTGATAACACTAGTGCAATTTGTATAGCAAAAATTCAGTTCAACATTCTCGAACAAAACACATTGATATAAGACACCATTTTATTAGAGACTTGGTTGAACAAGGTATTGTTTGCATAGAGCATGTTGGGACAGAAAATCAATTGGCTGATATATTTACTAAGAGTCTAGATTTAGAGAGATTTTCTAATCTAAGGAAATCTTTTGCTATGTGTGCCATGTGACTTTACACTTAGTTATAAATTTTATATATATATATATATATATATATATATATATATATATATATATATATATATATATATATATATATATGCATACATGTATTTTGTTTTTAGGGGGCACTCTAGATCAATTGATTCACATGTTTGTGCCTTATGTTATTGCTTGGGAATTACATTCTAATCTAGTTGCGAGTATTTGTTCATATAAAATCTTAGCTTAAATGTTATATATTTTTCCTAGAGGTTTGTGTTGGATTGTTGAGTGCTATGAAAGTGACAAAAAAAACTACCTATCCAAGGTATGAAAGCCATTCATTTGTGGTTGGATGTGAAGGGGGAGTTTAAAAGGAAAAATCGTGGCAACTGGCATGAAAAGTGATCTAGAAAATACGATTCCTTAACCACCTGAAAAAGGACTATCCTTGGCGTAGCGTGAAAGCTACTCACTGAATTAGCAACCTAATAAATCCTTCATGTCTTGGGATTTGAGAACCTTTACTCATCGACTCTAAAAAAGATGTAAAAATGCACAAATGCAACTGCTCTTCTGAATGTATCTCTCAATGCAGCTGCATCGGGTACAACATCCTTTGATCGTGTCAAAATTCACTTGTGTGTGATTGCATAATAATTTAGCTTGATAAATTGCTCTCTCTATGTCACATCTTAGGCATAATTTTTAGGACATGCATTTTTAGTGGATTTATCAGTCTATTAAAAGTTTGTCCTAAAATAAAATATGCAAATCAATTTCCAAAAATATTTAGTGGATGTTTAATCTTTGTGTGAAACTAAAGAGCTGTTGAGGCTGGATATGGGCTACTCATTTTTGTTAGGGTTTTATCAGAATCATTGTTATCACTTAATTGTGTTTTCTAATTAAAATCTTGGATTAAATTGAGGATTCCTAAATTATTTTTTTGACAAAGAGAGCAATATTGCCCTAAATTTGGACTTACCATTTATCTATATTATTCACACATGATTTCATGCTCAGAGCACACGTGTGAAGAACATATGGTTGAATTTGTCAATAAACCCTTATTTTTGATATCAAAAATAATTTCATCCAAAATTGTACATTTCAAATTCTAGAGTTTATTTCCTAATGGCTAATTCCTAGTTTGTAGCTTCTTGAGTGTTTTATAAACAAGTTGAAAAATATATGTGCTATCATTACTCCCAAATTTCTTTCATCATCGATTTCTCCCAATTTGCAAAAACCCTAGCACCTTCAACTCTTCTTCTAAAACCTTTGTTTCTGCTCTAATGGCTTCTAACTCTCAAAATATTCCTGAATCGAAAACCATTTTGACTGATAAAGCCCAGAATGTGGCTTCATCAAATGTTACATCACAAGTTGTTCATGTAGTTGAGCCATCTGTTACTTCCACAGCCATCGTCGCAACTGAAGCTTTGTCTGGCCCCTTGTCCACAATTCTTCCTAGCGAATAGGAGAATGTCATAAATGTTGAAGATCATGAGGATTTATCTCAGTTTCCCCCAATTGGAAACCCTCTGGTAAGTAGGTCTAAAAGGCAAATGGGAATTTCTCTTGACAAAGAAAACCCTACTGAGGCAAAAATTGCGAAAGCTAAGAAGCTCAAGATCTACCCTGGAAGAAGTTCATGTTTTGACAGATAGTGATAATGAAGAATTCGACTCTACTGGATATGGCTCCCAGTTTGTTCTGGCTCCTCGTGTTCCTCTTTCAGAAATTAGAACTAGCTTTAGAGCAGCATCACCATTGGAAGCTACTATTGATAATTTTGGAGAAGACAATTCCCCCATTCCATCTCCCAAGCTAGTTTCTTAAATTTCTTCCCCTAGTCAAACTCAAGCTCAGTTTCCACATCCTGCTCCTGATGAAGAATCTGATCTAGAATTTTCTTATGAGCAACATACTCTGGCCGAATTCATGGTAAATCTAAGGAATGCTCCAAGGCCTAGTCCTGTTACATCCTCCAGCTCCTTTGACTTTGATGACAGTTCAGACAAAAACTTTGAGGAGAGAGATTCCTTTAAAAAAAGTGAGGATCCTCCTGCCAGATATCTTACAAGCAGAGCTGCTCCAGTGACCAATGCAGTAGATGATGAAGCTTCATCATAAGAAGCAATGGATGGCCTTGAAGTATGTAATGCTTATTCTCTTGTTTTCTATACTCAAGAAGCTTCTTTTAGGTATAATCTGGCTCGAAAATTTGTTAATGAAAGGACAATTCCCATTGAGGACTTAACTAAGCATAATTTAGTTCTAGTTCTTCATAAATAGGAACCTACTATCCACCCTCACATCTGCTACCCCCTATATGAAAGAAATAGTAATGGAATTATATGTTAACTTAAAGAAGAGGATTACTACTGTTGGGGACCCTATGTTTGAGAAAGTTTTTGTTAGGAATAGGTTTGTAGAGTTTTCCCCTTCCAGAATCAATAGGCATTGTGGACAGCTGATGTGCCTGTAGTAGGACTGATAAGTGACCTGACTATGTGTGTCAAGGAGTTGAGTGGTTGCCTAATTAGAGCCTGGCCTGGAAAGAAATCAAAGGTTAGCACAGCCAAACTAACCTCATTTTATGATGTCATGCATAAAAGTTGTGCTAATTGGGCCCCTACAACCAATACAAGCTTTGTTACTGAAGATCATGCAAAGTTGATGTACCAAATTGGTTTAGGACTGCCCTTTCATTTGGGGATTTGGTCTTTAAGAAGGTGGTAGCATTTGTTGAATATGAAGGAGACAAGAGAGCCCCTCCCTTCCCATGTCTCATATGCAGTCTGTTAGTTGCCCAAGGGGTGGAAGTTTTGGGCAAAGAAAGATTAAGCCCTATTCTGGTCCCCCTTCCCATTTCAGTAAATTACTCAAGGGAGATAGGGTTAGAAACATGCCATTTGTTTATCCCTTCATATCCTACACAGAATCTACCACATATCCTCATGTAGTTGTGCAAAAAGAACATCAATCAACTGCAGTTGGTGTGACCAATGTAACTGGTAATGTTGTTGCATTTGCATTTACATTAGTCCTTCCAACACTTCCATACATGTTTGTTGGTGAGGGTGCAACTGTTGCACTATCTTTTGTCAGGAACCATCTTCCCCAGATCCAGACACATATTACTTACCTCCAATTCTTAGAGACTCACTACCTAGCTTGGCTTGCTTATCACACTCCTCCATCCAATAAATCTGGCCAAAGAGGGGGAAAGACAAGTGCTAGTGCTGCTGCTGCTGATCCGGTGGATGAAGAAGATGCTTTTGAAGAAGAAGGTTCTGATGATGAATCAGACTCTTTGTAGATTCCCATAAACTTTCTTTAATTGCTTTTAAGTTTGTTTTGTATAATGTTTAGATTAGATTAGTTTAAAATGTGATTGCATATGTTAATGCATGATTATTTCTGAATTGTGTATAAGATATTTTTTGGTATATGCTTGCACAAATTTAGGGAGAGAATTTCTGAAAAACTAACCAATGCAGGTTAATTGTTTGATTGTGTTGAAAAGCACTTGTTGATTGCTTTGACTAGAAATGTTCAACAAAGGGAGAGATTATAAGGGTAAAATAGTGTCATCTTATTTTCTTTATTAAAACTCTATTCTCAATTCAAATATCGTGTGTTTTAATTGTTGTTGTGCCCTTTTTTGGTCAATAAGTAATGATAAGTATTTACCATATTTAAATACCTCCAAAAGCTCACGACATCAATGTTTTAGTTTGACTAAAACTTTGGTAAGTTCTTTCTTTTAGAAAAAGGAAACCGTTTATGAAAACTAACTTTTTAATTCATAATCCTATGTTTTCTCATCCTATATTTCCTTGAAGAACTTTGTTTTTTCTTGTTTCTACAGGACTCTAGCTCGTGTATAAAACGAGAAGTGTTCATGCAGATTAAGAAGGACGCTTAGAGAGAAATACTGCAGAGATAGAGAGAGAGAGAAAAAAAATTGAAAGCTTGTTGAAAGTGTTTATTGTTGCTTTGGATGTTGTTGCATTGAAAATTGCATTAGCATTGTGTTTGTTTTCTAACTTGTTAGAAAACTAATTTTTTAATACCACGTTTGCTGTATTGTTGTTTCTATGGGTTTCCTTTACAGACTTCCTAATCTTGTTAGAGGGTTTAATATTTTGTTACATTTCACTATTTATTTGTTAGGTTGTAAAACATACAATTTTTTTAGTGAAAGCGTTTTTGCCATAAAACGAGATCTACAAGTATTACTTGTAGATTGAATGTTAAACCTCTGGTTTCATTTACTGCTTTATTATTTAAAGTCTTCCGCTATTCATTATTCAATTATGTTTAGTCGGTGCATCCTTAATTGCAATTACATCATGTGATGCATCAGATACTATTCTTGAATCCTAACAGCTATTGCACTTTTATATATTCTTTTTACCTTCTTCTGGCTATAATATATTGTACTTGTAGTCCAAAACTTGCATTTAGATTTTGAATTTTTTTTTTCCAAAAAAAAAAAAAAAAACCCCTTGATTCAGAGTAGGAGGATTATAAAGGCGTTTCTAAACAAATTTTACTAGACGAGGTGTGTGAATTTTGATAACAATTCCGTATTTATAGCAAAAATTTAGACATTTCTTCATTTTAATTCCTCCACCTTTACAATAGTACCTCACACGACTCTTATCGTTGGTGATTAATTAATGCAAAAAATTGCTAGTTATCTCTTTCACATCTTGTCTCATAATCTTATGGGGAAGAAGAAGCTTCATGAATTAGCATTCTTGATTAGGATTTAAGACCTAAAAGGGCCTATTTACTAGGATTCATAAAATCATAAAATACTTGCTCAAAGTGGAAAAGGAGGGGCTTGTTTGGGAAGGATGGGTCAGTTTAACTGAATAATTTGACTTAAAGTATAAAAGATGAAAGGAAAAGGCTAAAGTAAAATTGTATTAGCAAAAGTTGTTTTGAGCACAAATCCACTAGCGACCTTTTAAGTGGCATTGATTTAAGGATTAAAATCCCCCTTGTGAATGGACTAAAAGCATAGGGTGCGTTGTAGTTTCCTTTTGCCCATTTGAAAATTGAAATTGAGCATTGCTAAAGTTACCGACTCATTTCTTATTTTTACGTACAAAATAATGTGGTATCTTATGTGTAATTTAAATTATCTAATTGACTTTTATTTTTTAACTCACAATAAAGCTTACAAGATGTCAAATAAAACGGTACATAAAATACAATATTATTTTGTATATGAAATCATGTTCTTATTACGTGCATGTAACATTACTATTTGAAATAATCAATTTAAACAGTAACATACTACAATAATATTTACAAATGCGTTGGTGATCTGGAAAAAATTAAGTGTCACTAAGGATTTACACCTATAAAAAAATCTCTTCAACTCAATCGTATATATGATGTGTCAACCTTTTTTTTGCATTTTCAATAAAGATATCAATGTTTCACACTCTTGTGAAGGATTATATATAGTTAGTATTTTAAAAAAATACTTTATATTGATTGTTATTTTTTCTTTTAGTAAATTTTTTTTGTCAAATTTCATTTAGTGGTAGGACGCATGTCATATAAGATCAAACTAATTTATAGTTACATTTAAGAGATCTCTTTTAATTGAGGATGTTAATTACTCACAGTCACATGAGATCAAATATACAGTTGCATTAGTAATGATGTAGCATTTCAACTTCACCTTCCACATTTGATATTAACATATTGATTATGCTAAGTATTAATGTAATTATGATCAACTCTAAAACTAGTTATGTGCTCCCTCCATTCCAGCTAAATACTGCACTTTATTTTGAAATGTTTTAAATAAATAGTCCACTTTCAAAAACCATGCTTACAATCTCATTAACATTTCAACTTTACCAATATTAACATATTAATTATGATAAATTATTATTGTAATTATAATCAACTCTAATACTATTTATATACCTATTAATTATTAAAATTTTCAAACATGGATTATTTGGGTGGAACGGATGGACTATCTCTTAATTATTGGATTTTTTTAAAAAAAAGAACTTTTTTTGTGAGGATCGGAGGAAATATTGCTTATGTTCATTTCATATATATATATATATGACTTGTATAATTATTTAGTTACAAATTGGAGTTAGTATTTTGATATTTTAACTTTTTGTTGAGAACACATTTATTGGTTTTTTTTTTCAAAACTTGTAGTAATTCATGATAATTTTACTTATGGTTCAAAATATTAATTAATTTACTATTTACATTAGTAAAAATATGTTATATATTAATATCAATAAAAAAATATGGTAAATTTGTATCGGTGATTACATCAAATACCTTTTTTTCATTCAAAAAATGTGTAAATAGTAGATGACACTCAATTTTTTGCATATGAGCCGTGATGCTCTTATATAGATTGTAGACATAAATTAACAAAATTGTAAAAGTAAATTTTTTAAGTAAAATATTTTAAAATAATAATAATAATAGATTTTTTTGGAAGGAAAATTGCAAAGTAAAAAAAAATTATATTAAAAAAAAACACCAACGCACTTGCGGTACTACGTACGCAACAGTTATTTCCGTCATTATAGGGGGAAAAAAAGGGCATGTAGGTTTCCACTCTTACATGTAAAATATGTAACGGACAAAAAAACACTCAGATTTGGAGTTGGAGATGACCGGACGAAGACTTGATTAGAAAACTCATTTCGAGGAGAGAGATGGCATCATAAATCAAACCAACACAGAATTTGCGGCAATTATTTGGTAAAAGAGCAAACCAATCTTTGCTAGGATTCTTAACCTTCAAATTTCTAACCACTTTTACCATTCCACCTGTTCTTAAAAAATATATTTTTAAAATTGTTTTTACTATTTTATTTTTGAACATTTTTACTTAAAAAGTTTATTTTAAAAAATTAAGACATAAAATTTGTATTTTCTTACTAATAAGCTACTAAAAGTATCATTTTCTTAAAAATAACTTTTAAACAAAAACTTTTTGCTCGAAACGAAAAAAGTGTAACATTTTTTGTTTAATTTGAAAAAGGTCCAAAACAAGTGAAAATCTTCTTACAGCAAACTAAGAAACAAGGTAAATGATCTAAATTAACTTCATCTATCCTTGAAATTTGAGCCGAAAAATTGAATACATTATTTTGCGAAAGAAGTGGAAGAATCATGGTAAAAGAATTCATTCTTGAAAAATAACCTTAATCTAAAGAGAAAATCTGACAACGTAGCCAGACAAGATCTCTCCCTTCCTCAATTCCTCATATAAGAGCATACATAATTGATACCCATTATTAACTTTTTATCTATCTCCTTTTGTTTCTACAATGAACATATTCAATCACTCTTTTTCCCTAAAACCTATTAAATCGCTCTTTTAATTAGGAGAGTGATTTACCTTGAACACCCACACACTCTCTCTCTTAAAATACAAGGTTTCTAGTATTTTTTTAATTAATGTTCCACCATGTTGAAAATGATTTTATTGAAAATTAATTTTACTTCATTTTGTTTCTTATTGTTTTTGTTGTTGCAAACAATTGATATATATATATATATATATATTATGTTACTACATCATCGTAAAACTTTATTTATCAATTATATAGATCTAAAAAAACATATTTTATTTAAATTTTATAAATTTAAAATATAAATATTTTATTCAAATTGTGGTGGAAAAATAGAAATAAAAAAGATTAAATATATTGGTAGTTGGATTTGTTAGTTGATATTTGAGAGATTTTAAATTTTTAAAGAAATATATAGAAAGTACTTATTTAAGTAAATTCTTTTTTAAAATGTTAAAAAAATATAATTAAAAACAATAAGGTATTTGATAAGTTGGTTAGAGATTCTAATGTGTGGATGCTCTAACATATAAGATATAAGGGAGAATCTCTGGGTATCCAACCAGAATCTAAATAGGAGAGTGAAGGGTTAAGTATCACTGTGAGTGTGAGCTATAAGGTGGAGAAACCGTCTCTCTCTCTTTCTCTCTCTCACTCTCAATATAAGGGGTGGGTCCTATTAATTCTTCTTTCTTTTTTTTGGTTTTTTTAAATTTTAAAAAATAAAATATATATTTTTAAAAAATATACTCCATCCTTCTCTTAATAATCGTCCTTTTTGACCCAGCTCACAGTTTTAGAAAAAACAATTGACTTGATTATTTATATTAGTTGAATGTGTAGTTTCTTTTAAAATTCATATATATGTGGCCCATAATTAAAGTAGAGTGAAAAAGTAAGGATAAAGTGGTAAAAATAATATTCTAAAAAGGTAAGTTTCAAACTGAACAATTATTTTGGGACGGACTAAAAAGGAAAGGAGGACGATAATTTAGGGACGGGGGGAGTATTATTTTATCTATAAATAGAAATTTAGTTTGATTCATTTGCACACTAAATGATTTTTTCTAAAATTTGAAATCATTCAAGAAAAAGACAGTGGTGCATGAAAGATTATTGAGATTTATGTAAACTGTTATATGAGTTTTTTTGTTTGGATAGCTCGTATTTATTAAATTAATTTTATAATTATTTTTAATAAATAGAATATTAAATGAGTATCTAAATTATTAGTTGTCTATGGGTGGTAGTTGTGAAAGAAAAGTGTAGGATTTGACTAGTAGTACTCTACAAAATCTTAGGTTTCCGAAGCATTATTGGTAGTCCAGCAAAATGATTGTTTTTTAATTAGCTGTCTCATCTGTATTGGCAAACGTAACAACAGTACTCAAGTGCACAGTACTACTACTTAGTACTTCTGCCAAATAAATACTCCATTACAAAAGGCATCCCTTTAAAGGAATAAAGAGGTCTCTTATTTTCTTCTTTTTGTTTTGTTTTGTCTTGTCTCCGATCAAAATTTAGTAGAAATTAAGGGATGGTTTTTTTTTTCCAAATATTTAACTCATTCGGTCTAGTTTTCTTTTTTATTAATCGGTAAAGTCTTTTTTTTTAAAAAAAATTGTTCCTAAACTATCTAGATCATCTTTTTCTACCGTTATGATAAGTTCAAAAATTACGATTATATACAATAAAATTGAGGTTGACTTATTCGGTCAGCTCGCATCGATCGAGGGGACAGTACCCCTTTATGGGGGTTTGTGGGGTAAACTATTTTTTTGATTCATAAAATGCGAAATTGTAATTGATCTGTTTTGTGTTGAATTTTTTCAGTAAAGATGAAGGTGAAGGGGGAAGAGAAAGAAGAAGGCTTACGACGAAGAAGATGGAAAAAGAAGTTAGAGAACATGAGCTAGTTCATTACGTTTTTGTATCGCGATACAAAAATATTGGATTAAATTGATGAACCGCGGTACAATTAGACTAGGAAATTAAACTATTGAACCGCAGTACAAAAATTAATGTAATAAAATTAATGAATCGTGATGCAATTAGAGTATGAAATTAAACTATTGAATCACGATGCAAAAATGAATTCAATAAAATTGATAAATTGTGGTATAAACATTGATATATTGCGGTGCAATTATACTATTGAATCGTGGTGTAAAAATTAATGTAATAAAATTGATGAATTGCGGTTCACTGAGTAAGTGATATCCGAGCGCTACTTCGATTCATTAAGAGTACCGTAGTCATTTTAACCTCAAAAGTGACTTTTCCGTTTAAAAAAAACACTGGACTGGACAGATTATAAACTTCAAAAAGTGGATCGGCTCGAATTTTACCCCAAAATTTATTTTGACCCTCACCTACTCAATTGGGCAAAGTTTGCCTGCAATCGTGCGAGAAGAGGATCATATTCATGGTGTCAAAGTAGGCCCGACAATTTCAACTCAAAATCTGTTAACCAACCTGGCCTAACCAAAAAATTATCCTACCCGACCCAAAACGCTAACATTTTTTTGATCAAAATGGGTAACCCGCTTAAACTCAAAATATTAACATTTGCATCGGGTTAACACAGGATGACCTGCTACCTTAAAAAAAAAAAAAAAACCATGTTTTTACTTTATAAATGAATTGATTTTTTGTGGGGAAATACGAAATAAGATGGGTCGACCCGTTTTAACATATTACCTGTCATACCACAATCGATACATTTCGACCCATTTAATATTCGAGTTCTACTAAATTTCAACCCATTACCCGTTTCTAAACTGTCAAGGAAGTCTCCTAACCAATACAACACTCCCTCTCTTCCTAACTACCAGATTTGAACTCACTAGGCCCAAAGCCTAATAACACTATCTCATCTCATTTGAGAAGCCTACTTCACAGAACTCGGGCCAAGGCAACTTCAAATTTCAAAGAACATTCAAGTTTGCCAGAGCAACGCTTGAAATGGGTTTCCTATCTCGAATAAACCCCAAAGGCTTAAAAACTAAAAAATCTGCACCAAAATGTCAGAATTTGATCCTGTACTAGTGAAAATTTACTCCCAAACTAGAACCAACACTGGGCCTCTACTAGGCCTCGATGAGCCATTGAAGGGTAAGCAGCCTGACTCACAAAGAGCAAACGCGTCCAACTTCATTACTGTGTCGAGAAACTTAAGGTGGTATGCCTAAACAGCTCCAAACTTGGTGGCAAGAACATGAACTTGATTAGTGTAAGAATCTTAACCATAAACAATGCAATATCAGTAATACCGCTAAAATTCTAAAACTTTTCCGAGGTTTCAAAGCAACTGACGAAAACCTTTGACCGAAGTTTGAGGAAGATATGAGAAATAGTTCATCATCGAAGGGATCACAAGAAACATGATGTTGGGAAGGACGATATCTAACTACTACAACTACAACCTCAAAGGCATTTCATAGACATGAGGAGCTATTTATCGAGCCAATACCATCATGACAGTAGTTGAAGGACCCTTCAGTTAACTCGTAACGGATCAACTATAACATCTCATCAAATGCAGCTGCAGGACAACATCAAGCATACAAATAATTGATCCCCTCCACAATAGCTCGATTCACAAACAGGGCTCTGCAAATAATAGTCATACGACACTAGCATATTATATGGATTTTCCGCATTGTGGTGTAATTAATAGAAATCATGGTGAACCTGCAAACATTCTCAATATATGGCATTGACCGAGAGAGATATAAGAGCATTTGCACAAAATTAACCATTCCAATTTGGGTCATAAAAAAAACAACAATAACAACAACGAAAAGGTAAAAAGGAAAAAAGGGCGCAGTCGACTCACTAAACCACATTTGACCTGGAAAATATACTCTTTATAAACCACTCCCCCAAATCATATACTTTCCAGCTATGCCTAATCAATGTGCCCAGAAATAATAGCAAGTCAACAAACTGAAAACCATCAGAGCCCACAAAAACGAGTGATAAACCGGAGAAAGATAACCAAGAAGCTCCTTGAACTAACCATCCATCAGAAATAGTTTTTCAACTGTCAAAACTTGCATCAGATTTTCAGTCAGTTTTCATAAACTTAACGAAAAAGTAGGAGTTATGTTATAACTTGGAATATGTTTTTGGACAATAATTATGTATAAAACACCCTCCAAAATGCAATAAATAGCTACGAAATCTAAGAACAAAAAGTAAAACTGTCCAGAAGGATACCTTTGGATGACAGAGGAATGAAGGCTGGAATGGAAATCCCATTCACATTCCACTTGATTCTCATATTTAGACTGTTTGGACTGCATTATGAATCTCATTCCTCCATGAATGAGGATTCTTAAAACAGTAAGTATCACATTCCTAACCCCATAGGATGGGAAATCTAGCATCCATAGCCTTTATGTGAGCATATATTGTGATTGTTACTTTCTTCCCTCAGTTTACGATTTCCATAGGTACACTTGAGTCGAAAAAATGCAAGGAATCTCATTACTAAAATTCTATTGAGGGAAGAAATTCTCATCCTTACTTCCCATTTTAGTCATCAAATGGGGTCTAGATGCCAAATAGACACTCAGATGTTCGGCCCCCACTACTTGTTTACTATGACGACCCGACCCGGATTTTCCAACATGAAATCTCAAGGTCGTGCCGCTGGTACTAACATAAGAAGAGGACAAATGAGGGGAGAGGTAGGATTTCAGATCTTATATAAAGGTAGAGGGGCCAAAGTGCCCTCAAATGGATGGACATGGGGTAAGGAAGGGGTTTATTTGGGGTTCGAATAGGAATTTTACGTCAAAATCGAGTTTTGAAGTAATCTGCTGGTAACATGGAAAACAACCGTTCGGGTGAGCTGGCCGAAGCTGTGGGGGGCGAACATCTCCCAAGATGTTTGGTTGTCATGGCCGAACATTACCTTAAATGTTTGGTAACCACAGGTTAAGGCAAGACTCAACTCAAACCAAGACAAGAACATTCAAAGCATTGAAGACTTGCAAGGCAACTATGAACTCAATCAAACCAAGGCATGTATGACAAGCATACGAGGCACAAATCAAGTATGTTGAGGAACCTATATCAAGGATCAAGTACTAAAAGGTTCGGGTTATTACAATAGAAACTCCGATAGACGCATACGCAAGATTTGGTTTTATGCAATGCGATGCATAAGCATCGAGAGTACAAATAGACTTGGGGAATATATTCCCCAAGAGTTCTAACACTCTTAATCCACTTCAAGACAAATGAGTAATGACCTAGGGTATAACCGAGGTCACTGAGAAGAACTATGCGAGAAAACTCTCAATCGAGCCAAGTAACGAACAACATCGGTTTACGACTTGTAACTTTAACCGGTTTAAAGTCTATGGAACATATAGAACCAATGTATTGGCCTCTAAATAGCCTACCTACACATAACAAGGATCTTACAACAAAGACAATAAATTAATGCTACGAAGATTCGACATGCAGAACAAGGTAGTCAAACACATGAAGGTTTGAGGTCTCACATTTACAGATAAATGGGAGATCCCACAAGTACAATGGGAGCTTTCAGCAATCTCAACCAAGTATAGGTAAAAACAGAAAAGACTCGATCTTTATAGAGCTGAACCACAGAGAAGAAAATCTTAAGCGTCAAAAATAAATTGGCCCCGTAAAACATACACGAACTGTATGTCTTCCATGAATGACAACATATGTTAAAACAAACATGATAGAGACAGCAAATAAGAGAGAAAGAGAGGTCTAACTAAACAGGGCAATTTAAAAACCCTAGTAACGGATATTTTCATAAGTCACCTCCACCTCAAAGTCTATCTTAATGTATTGCAAATTTGTAATACACTACTGTAAGACGATAATAGCACTTCAACAAAAACATAAATCATTGCTCATTTAAACCAAAAGATGTGCATTGCCTTCTTACACCACATTCGACATGAAAAACACAACACACTTAGATGACCATTCAACTCTTATCGTATATTTCAACTACACACAATGTGTCCGCCTGTCCGGATAGAATATTGCCACTGTTAGGGTGAGATAATCGCAAAAGCCACTGTCTTTTAGGTCACAGGAAAGTTCTGGCAATTTCGATCAAGTGGTTTTTCTAGTACAGTGCCATCGGATTATTAACATGCCCACCAGGCACCAACACATAAAACTGTTAGCTTCTAAAGAATTGCCAATAAAACTATGTTAAATGAAGCAGCTTGCATGTCGGGCTCCAACAAGGGTCAATTCACAAAGGTGGCATTATATGCAAGTTATGCAAAGTAGAACAAGAACATCTAAAACAAGCAGTAACAAACTTAAATCATGTCAAGCCAAAAGTGATCCTCAATATTTGCATATAATAAGCACAAGGATTATAACATTTCAAGAACATCAACGATCACCAGATTTCTCATTTATCACAAAAAAAGTGTGCCTCCTAAACCACATTCAACCTGAAAGATATGCTTAGATAACCACTCTCCCCTTCCCCTTCCCCTTCCCCAGAAATACACCAACATACCCTGAATCATATTAAGCCAACAAATTACAATATTACAATACTATCAAAGCCCTAAAAGTTAAGAGAAAGAAAACAAGAGCAGGGTAACAAAAACAGGACCTTGCTATACATGAAGCCCAACATTTCTCCTCCTAGAATGTCTCGAACTAATCATCATTAATTCACTAATACCGCTATTCCCCTTTCGAATAAGATTTCTCATTTTCCTCCCTCTGCACAAACAGCTTCGCTGCTTTCATATTATCCTCAAAATACTCCACGTAAGGATGACCCTTTGGAACAAGTTTCCTATACTGTTTAAAGTTCGAGTCTGCATCAACATCGTTCTTCAACAAAGTATATATAATCCCTCGACACAAATATGGCCTAAAATCCCTCGGCTCTTGCTTAATTAAATCCTTATAAATCCCCAAAGCATCATCATAATCCCCTTTGATAACCAGAATTTGCGCTACCAACACATAGAACTCCCTCTCTTCTTTCCTCTTAGATAATTTTTTCGCTTTCTCAATTCCCTCCAAAACCTTTTTTTCTGCTTCTACCAAATCATCCTCCGATTCCCTTTGAGAAGCTATCATTATAAGCCCATGATAAGCTTCGACTCGAAAAGGGTCTTTCAGTATGATCTCGTTGAATGCTTTCTTGGATGTTTCGTAATCGCCCGTGTAGGAGCTCATAAAAGCTTTCAGCATTGGCCATTCGACATCATTTGGCTCGAGAATCAGTAATTTATCGAGTAACACAATTGCCTCTTTGAGTTTTCGACCTTTCAGTTTGACTTCCATCAAGCTTCGAAGAGCTTCGACGTCGTTCGGGTTGGAAGCGACGAGTTCCTCGAGATTCAACTCTGCTTCTGGATCGGCGACAGATTCTGACTCAGTTTTGACAGTGGTATCGGATTCTGATTCAACCGTCGCGGGTCGTGGTGGGGCGGCGACAGTGGCAGCGAAGACGGGTTTGAGGTTGAATTGGGAGAGAAAGAGGGCAGTAGCGGCGACGGCGGCGATGAGGGTGGTTTTGAGGGGGGAGATTGGGAGTCTCTGTTGAGGATTAGGGTTAGGTGAGAATGTGTTGGAGAAAGAAGCCTTAATGGGTGATGAAAACGATGACGTTTTGAGTGAGGGTAATCGTGGGAATGGAGATGAAGACGGGGTTGCTGAGAAGGAGAGCGAAGAGATGGGTTTTGAGATGAAGGGACGGCGATGATGGAGGGTGAGGGGAAGGTGGTGGTGGTAGTTGAGATTAGCAAGAGATTCCATGTTTTTTTTTCTTTTTTAGGGCTTGTTTAAGAGAGAGAGAGAGAGAGAGAGCCGGGGGGAGAGGACCCTAAAACCCTGGTGATGATAATGGAAGGGTGCAGGCGCCAGGCGGGGAGAAGAATATGCTCTCAAGGTTAAACAGTTAAACCCCCAATTTCTTTACGAAATAAAATGGGGGTCCAAGATAATCGTAACGGGCCTGTTGCATTGATTATTTGGTAATTGTTTAAATCACAATTTGTTCACACTACTTTGATAAATTATTCGATAAAATTTATTTATATATTTTTTAATTTGATAACTATATTTAGCCTTTCATCTCAGTTCTTCGCTATGTCAAAATTCTTGAATGAAAAATTTAATTTTTTTACGAAAACCTAAAAATACTCTTATTTATACCATCAGAATTTGAGGACTACCTATTAATATTTATAAACAAAAAGATACTTTGAACCAATTTAAAATATCAAAGGAAAAAAATAAAAAATAAACTCAGGAATTGAGATTTTCGACAGTACTCTTCCCCATGTCTCTTCACCACCACATGGAAGTGATATTAAATGGTTGAATTGTTGTAGGAGTGAAGTCACCTTGTAATCTGTCAGGATCCCCTTATTTATAACTCTTACTTGAACTTGATATACACTTGGTGAGATTTGCCAATAAATCCTTCATGAGCACAATTTCTCACTCCACTGACCAAACCTCTCCCTAGCATCCCTCTCGTTTGCAAAAACTATAAACCTTCACTCCTTTAATCTTATCTAGCTAGCTATCATTGCTCAACATTCCACCCTAAATTCTCAACTGGACCAAGATAAATACCAGTTTGTACTTCAAACATTTTCTTCTTCCTGTAATCATCATTTTTTGATTATCACATGATAATAAATCTATGTGTGCTTATCATTTATCTTCCTTTTGTTTTTGTTACTGGTGATGATCGTGGTAGGGCTGTAGGGGTTTGATTAGGGTTTTAATTTCTCTCTTTATCTCGATATCTCTCACACACACACTCTTGGACTAAACCGTTGATCTCTTCATTGGGTTTGATTGGAGAAGGAGAGGGTGAAGATGGAAAGATGGAGATGGCCATGGAGGCAACGTAGGTGGTGGAAGGCAGGAGTGTAGATGAGGTGAGGGCAATGGCAGCAGGTGAGGTAGACGGAAGACGGAAGACGGAACGTAGGGTCAGGAAGGATGGATCCTTAGAGGAGACGGTACATGGCTGTGGTGAAGATGATTTTAGCAGTCAATAAATGCATTTACAATAAAGAAGCCTAGATATTTAAAAGATAAAATAAAAAGATTTGGGGATTTTGATTGAATAAAAGAGATTTGGGGAAAAAGATTTGCTAATCCCGCCGGAGAAGAAGAAGAGACTACAAGGAGACCTATGTTTGCTCATCAATGTTTCAAACAACCCCTTGTAAAAACTATTTTTGAAAGTAAAAACTCTTAACATTTTCAAGGGTATTTTGGTCTTTTTAATGATTTTTGTCAAACATAACGGAAGTAAATGACTTACCTTATTGGATGTCTAAACCAATTATAGTGATTAAAGTGAAAAAAAAAAAAAAAAAATTTGTTGAGTGAGTTTAACGAATAATTCGTCAAAATAGGGTGACCAAATTGATATTTAAGTCTTTGGTAATGGGTTAGCTACGCTAACTAGCTTTTCCCATCTAGAAAATCAAATAAGTAGATTATCTATTTTATTGAAAATTACTAAAGCAAATAATTATAGAGATCATATAAGAATATCTCTGGTCATAAACCTTTCAATAAGCTTATTCATACCATGAATCAGCTTATAAATCATTTATCTATAAAATTATTTTCTACTACATAAATGTAAACAATTTATAGCATAGACAATCTACTAAATATTTTATTCTTTCACGATATACATTTAAAAGTAGTATATTTATTTTAATAAATATATATCATTTCTTAATTTTATCTTTCAAAAAGGAAATATATATCACCACCTTTGGATAAATCTTCATTGTAAAGCATTCATGTGAAAGCTTTAAAAACTTTATAGTCATTAGCTAATAATAATAATAATAATCAAAATGATAAGGGGTATTAGTATTAGTATATATAACTTATTCTATTGTCAATAGTAGAAGATTTATATTAAAAAACTTTTATAACTAACATAACTTCTAACCAATGTGAGATAAAACTCTTCAAGGTGAGATATTGCTTCTAATGACTCACTTTTAACACCATATTTTAAGCATTGATATCTTATTCATCCACAACTTAATTTGGACAAATAAATATATCATTTCGATATTCTTGCCGAGTAGAGCACATTTACACAATTACTTTTGCCAACAAACAAATGACACGTAAAGAAATTTGTGCTTCAAGTTGCATAATTTCTTTCACTAAAAACACTATTTTTTTAATAAGTATTATACTTTAAGTATTGATATCTTATTCATCCAAAACTCGATTTGGACAAATAAATATATCATTTCGATGCTCACACCGAGTAGAACACATTTGCACAATTACCTTTGCCAACAAACAAATGACACGTAAAGAAATTCGTGCATCAAGTTGCACAATTTCTCTCACTAAAAACACTAATTTTTTTTTACAAGTATTATAATTTAAGTCTTGATATCTTATTATCCAAAACTCGATTTGGATAAATAAATATATCATTTTGATGCTCTCACCGAGTAGAACACATTTGTGTAATTACCTTCGCCAACAAACAAATGACACGTAAAGAAATTTGTGCATTAAGTTGCACAATTTCTTTCACTAAAAGCACTATTTTTTAACAATAGAAGAGATGTATTCCACATTGGTTAGAAATTAATGTTGGTTTTAAAAATATTATTATTAAGTACCAATAGAAGAAATGTATCATACATTGGTTGGAAAGTGATGTTGATTTTCAAATTCATTTGATAAAAGACTTCTATCATTATAACCAATAGAAGATGTATATCTCACATTGGTTAGAAAATGATGTTAATTTTAAATTATTTTATATTATTACCAATAAAAGATATGTATAACATATTGTTTAAAAATAAAATATTAGATTTTAAAGTCTTTAGACTAAAAACTTTCACGTTTACAAGAGATGTATCTCATATTGGTTACAAAATATTATATTATTATTACTAATAGAAGATATGTATCTCACATTGGTTAGAAATTAATGTTTGTATTAAAAATACTATTATTAATTACTAATTGAAAAAATGTATCATACATTGGTTAAAAAGTGATGTTGGTTTTCAAAGTTTTTTGATAAAAGACTTCTATCATTATTACCAATAGAAGGTGTATATCTCACATTGGTTAAAAAATGAAGTTGATTTTAATTATTTTAGATTATATAAAAGACTTACTATTATTAGCAATAGAAAATATATATATATCACACATTTGTTACAAGTTGATGTTGGTTTTAAATTACTACTATTACTAATAAAAGAGGTAAATCTTACATTGGTTAAAAAATGATGTTGATTTTAAAAGTGTTTAAATAAAAAGGCTTCTATTTTTATCATTAATAAAAGAGAAGAGAATAGATGTATTCCATTATATAGAAAGAGATGTTGGTTTTAAATTTTTTTTTAGATACAAAACTTCTACTACTATTACCAAATGATAAGATGTATTACACATTGGTTAGAGAGTGATGTATGTATTAAAAATATTTTTATAAAAGATTTAATGCCAATAGAAAAATATGTATTTCACATTGGTTAGGCAAGTGATATTGGTTTAAAATATTTTTAGATAATGTACATTACATTGGTTACAAAAATACATTATTTAGAAACATATATTGGTTATAAAATTCATAGATAAAAGAATTTTTATGTTATTATCAATAAAAGAGATGTATCACATATTGTTTACAAAGAAATGTTGGTTTCAAACTATTTAGATAAATTATCACTACTATTATTATTTTTATGTTATTACCAATAGAAAAGATATATCTCATATTGTCTAGAAAGATATGTTGATTTCAAAAGTTTTTATATAAAAGACTATTATTATTACTATTTGATGCGTCCAAGATAATCTGGACCTTAATCAATCTAAACACACGGCTTTCAACGTGTTTGTAGATCCTCCGAGCCCAACTACGAAATAAAAATGAACAAGCGTGGGCGGGCGGGGGCACTCTGCAAGCCCTCCGGCGTGTGAATTAGCCTGAGAGTTAACAATTCAGCAGAGTTTAGGCTAGAGAATAAGATTGCGCATACCTCTCTCCAAATTTTACCAAGCTTTTATATGTGCCGGAGGCATAACTGCCCATAATCATGAATAACTGCCCATGATTAGCATTAACCGCCCATGATTAGCATTAACTGCCCATGATTGGCATTAACTACTCATGACGAGCATTAACTCCCATGCAAGCGGTCACGGCTTATGGTCGGGGATTATTGCTCGGGTGTAACCACCCTCAGCCATCTTAATCTTTCAGGACATGAATGTCCTCAACTATTTAGTAACTCTTCTTTGGTATAATCGAGCAATGATGCTCGCCATCGATGTTCGCGTAGCTTAGCCCCCATCTGCAAGTATGTAGAAGCCCGACCAAAGCAGCAGATTTTGCCGGTTACTCGTGTAACATCTTTGCTCGCTTGCTCGAAAGATACACACGCATGACACGTGGCTCTGGCTTGGGCACGATTGGTAGGCGGCTCGGTAGCCCCAACTCCTTGTCTTCACAGAGTATTCATGCTCATGACGAGGAGGACCCAAAAAATTCGAAGCACTTCCACTCCAAATTCTAAAACCAAAAAGTTACATGCACGGCAATTCATGAAGCGTCTTGAACAAGCGTTTCTCGAAAGTCTGGCGTCGGCCGTCGGTTCTAAGCGAGTTCAACTCCATGCCCATTAAATGCGGCCTCGTTCACGCGTCTCGTGCTTCGGGCCCAATGATTTGATCCCCAACCGGCGGCCGTGGAATATAAAAGGTAGGATTCAACTCTTTTTACCACTTTACGCCTCATTGCAATTCGAAACGACCTTGAAGCAAGCGAGGCGAAGCAGGCGAAACTTTGCGAGATCTTCATCAAGAATCGGCTTCCCGGTGCATCCTTGCGCATTTCAAGAATAGAATCAAGATTTTCATCAAGCTTTCGGGTATTTATTTGCCTCCTCTTCATCATCCCATTGCGTTACACTTTTCTTAATTTCGAACTAGGGTTTACAACTGTGTAAACCCCCCTTTCAAATTTTCTATGGCTGTTTGCCCCAAAACTCAATTGCCTTCGCCTTTTACGAATTAGTAACCCGGACCAGGAATCGAGAAAACCATGGTCGGTACCGGTTTCTTGATCTTACAACCCGTGTGCCATAGTCAACTTAACTTCTAACAGGTACTTCGCGATCAATAACTAACACCGCGATTCTCGATTCCTTTTCTGTAGGATGTCTAGCGAAGGAACAGTTCGAAATTGAAGGCGGGGAGCTACGATCACGGAGCTCAGAGAATGCCCGTCTTCGCCCTCATCCTCGGAGAAACGGCGAGCAAGAGCGTGATTCCGTTGATCACTTCATGGCGAAACCGGACAAATTAGCGAGCAACAAGTCAACAACGAACAAGCGAGTGGTCTTCCTCGCCCAAATGAACAATTACCCGGACCAAGCCAAACCCCGTTCGTTCCTGCCTCCCCTTACTCCTCTTCCACAATCAGGTGGGAAGATTTAAACTCCGAGGACGAGGTTAGTACACAGTTACTACTCATTTGAGAATAGATCCCCAAAGCGTATCGTGTTCGCGCTTTTGATTTAGATATAGAAAAAGAAGGTTATAACTTCCAGGGAGACAAGATGGTATTCTACTTTGATTTTTTCCAAGTCGGTCTCCGTCTTCCCCTTGACCCATTCATTGTCGAGCTGATGAATGCCTCGAACACCCTTCCTTGTGACTTAACCTTAACCACCGTTAGGTTTTTGGTTTCCTTTACCGTAGCTTCCGGGTCCTTTCGGGTTCGAACCTGATATGACTTTGTTCCGCAAGTTTTTCCTCCTTTCTCTTGACAAGAAAACTGGTCGCATCAACAGCCGATCAAACCATGGTTTCTTCAAGCTTCTTACTGACAGCCCCAACAAGGTCGATGGCTGGGACGGGAAGGCCTTGCTTATTGAATCGAGCATTGGCTGGCCATTCGCACCCTACATCAGCGACTACGGTCTTCCCGAAAATGACAAACACGCCTACCGAGCTGGGGAACCCAAAATAGTCAAGGCATTTAGGAATCTGTTAGGAGCAAGAGTAGGGCAATCCGGAGCAAGATAC
>CM028381.1:108148269-108305973 GCA_013146195.2 Codonopsis lanceolata | reverse complement strand
TTTGCATTTGCATTTACATTTAGTCCTCCAACACTTCCATACATGATTGTCGGGTGAGTGGTGCAAGCTGTTGCACTATTTTGTCGGGAACCATCTTCCCCTGCATCCGCACATATTACTTACCTCCACTCTGAGAGACTCACTACCTAGCTTGGCTTGCTTATCACACTCCTCCATCCAATAAATCGCCAAAGAGGGGGAAAGACAAAGGCTAGCGCCGATGTCTTGATCCAGGAGATGAAGAAGATGCTTTTGAAGAAGAAGGTTCGATGATGAATCTAATTTTGTAGATTCCCATAAACTTTCTTTAATTGCTTTTTAAGTTTGTTTTGTATAATGTTTAGATTAGATTAGTTTAAAATGTGATTGCATGTTAATGCATGATTATTTCGAATTGTGTATAAGATATTTTTGGTATATGCTTGCACAAATTTAGGGAGAGAATTTTCGAAAACTAACCAATGCGGGTTAATTGTTTGATTGTGTTGAAAAGCACTTGTTGATTGCTTTGACTAAAATGTTCAACAAAGAGAGAGATTATAAGGGTAAAATAGTGTCATCTTATTTTCTTTATTAAAAATCTCAAATATGTGTTGTTGTTGTCCTTTTTGGTCAAAGATAAGTATTTACCATATTTAAATACTTCCAAAAGCTAACGACATCAATGTTTTAGTTTGACTAAAACTTTGGTAAGTTCTTTCTTTTAGAAAAAGGAAACCGTTTATAAAAACTAACTTTTTAATTCATAATCCTATGTTTTCTCATCCTATATTTCCTTGAAGAATTTTGTTTTTTCTTGTTTCCACAGGACTCTAGCTCGTGTATAAAACGAGAAGTGTTCATGCAGATTAAGAAGAACGCTTAGAGAGAAATACTGCAGAGATAGAGAGAGAGAGAAAAAAAAAATTGAAAGCTTGTTGGAAGTGTTTATTGTTGCTTTGGATGTTGTTGCATTGAAAATTGCATTAGCATTGTGTTTGTTTTCTAACTTGTTAGAAAACTAATTTTTTTAATACCACGTTTGCTGTATTGTTGTTTCTATGGGTTTCCTTTACAGACTTCCTAATCTTGTTAGAGGGTTTAATATTTTGTTATATTTCACTATTTATTTGTTAGGTTGTAAAACATACAATTTTTTTAGTGAAAGCATTCCATAAAACGAGATCTAAAAGTATTACTTGTAGATTGAAAGTTAAACCTCTGGTTTCATTTACTGCTTTATTATTTAAAGTCTTCCGCTATTCATTATTCAATTATGTTTAGTCAGTGCATCCCTAATTGCAATTACATCATGTGCTGCATCAGACACTATTCTTGAATCCTAACTGCTATTGCACTTTTATATATTCTTTTTACCTTCTTTTGGCTATAATATATTGTACTTGTAGTCCAAAACTTGCATTTCGATTTTGAATTTTTTTTCCAAAAAAAAAAAACCTTGATTCAGAGTAGGAGGATTATAAAGGCGTTTCTAAACAAATTTTACTAGATGAGGTGTGTGAATTTTGATAACAATTCCGTATTTATAGCAAAAATTTAGACATTTCTTCATTTTAATTCCTCCACCTTTACAATAGTACCTCACACGACTCTTATCGTTGGTGATTAATTAATGCAAAAAATTGCTAGTTATCTCTTTCACATCTTGTCTCATAATCTTACGGGGAAGAAGAAGCTTCATGAATTAGCATTCTTGATTAGGATTTAAGACCTAAAAGGGCCTATTTACTAGGATTCATAAAATCATAAAATACTTGCTCAAAGTGGAAAAAGAGGGGCTTGTTTGGGAAGGATGGGTCAGTTTAACTGAATAATTTGACTTAAAGCATAAGATGAAAGTAAAAAGCTAAAGTAAAATTGTATTAGCAAAAGTTGTTTTGAGCACAAATCCACTAGCGACCTTTTAAGTGGCATTGATTAAGGATTAAAATCCCCCTTGTGAATGGACTAAAAGCATAGGGTGCGTTGTAGTTTCCTTTTGCCCATTTGAAAATTGAAATTGAGCATTGCTAAAGTTACTGACTCATTTATTTTTACGCACAAAATAATGTGTATCTTATGTGTAATTTAAATTATCTCGATTGACTTTTATTTTTAACTCACAATAAAGCTTACAAGATGTCAAATAAAACGGTACATAAAATACAATATTATTTTGTATATGAAATCATGTTCTTATTACGTCCATGTAACATTACTATTTGAAATAATCAATTTAAACAGTAACATACTACAGTAATATTTACATATGCGTTGGTGATCTGGAAAAAATTAAGTGTCACTAAGGATTTACAACTATAAAAAATCTCTTCAACTCAATCGTATATATGATGTGCATTTTATTAAATACATCATAGTTAGTATTTTAAAAAAATACTTTATATTGATTGTTATTTTTTCTTTTAGTAATTTTTTTTTGTCAAATTTCATCTAGTGGTAGGACGCATGTCATATAAGATCAAACTAATTTATAGTTACATTTAAGAGATCTTTTAATTGAGGATGTTAATTACTCACAGTCACATGAGATCAAATCTACAGTTGCATTAGTAATGATGCAGCATTTCAACTTCACCTTCCACATTTGATATTAACATATTGATTATGCTAAGCATTATTGTAATTATAATCAACTCTAAAACTAGTTATATGCTCCCTCCATTCCAGCTAAATAGTGCACTTTATTTTGAAATGTTTTAAATAAATAGTCCACTTTCAAAAACCATGTTTACAATCTCATTAACATTTCAACTTTACCAATATTAACATATTAATTATGATAAATTATTATTGTAATTATAATCAACTCTAATATTACTTATATACCTCTTAATTATTAAAATTTTCAAACATGGACTATTTGGGTGGAACGGATGGACTATCTCTTAATTATTGGATTTTTTAAAAAAATGAACTTTTTTTGTGAGGATCGGAGGAAATATTGCTTATGTTCATTTCATATATATTTATATGAGTTGTATAATTATTTAGTTAAAATTGGAGTTAGTATTTTGATATTTTAACTTTTTGTTCAGAACACATTTATTGGTTTTTTTTTTCAAAACTTGTAGTAATTCATGATAATTTTACTTATGGTTCAAAATATTAATTAATTTACTATTTACATTAGTAAAAATATGTTATATATTAATATCAATAAAAAAATATGGTAAATTTGTATCGGTGATTACATCAAATACCTTTTTTCATTCAAAAAATGTGTAAATAGTAGATGACACTCAATTTTTTGCATATGAGCCGTGATGCTCTTATATAGATTGTAGACATAAATTAACAAAATTGTAAAAGTAAATTTTTTAAGTAAAATATTTTAAAATAATAATAATAATAGATTTTTTTGGAAGGAAAATTGCAAAGTAAAAAAAAAATATATTAAAAAAAAACACCAACGCACTTGCGGTACTACGTACGCAACAGTTATTTCCGTCATTATAGGGGGAAAAAAAGGGCATGTAGGTTTCCACTCTTACATGTAAAATATGTAACGGACAAAAAAACACTCAGATTTGGAGTTGGAGATGACCGGACGAAGACTTGATTAGAAAACTCATTTCGAGGAGAGAGATGGCATCATAAATCAAACCAACACAGAATTTGCGGCAATTATTTGGTAAAAGAGCAAACCAATCTTTGCTAGGATTCTTAACCTTCAAATTTCTAACCACTTTTACCATTCCACCTGTTCTTAAAAAATATATTTTTAAAATTGTTTTTACTATTTTATTTTTGAATATTTTTACTTAAAAAGTTTATTTTAAAAAATTAAGACATAAAATTTGTATTTTCTTACTAATAAGCTACTAAAAAGATCATTTTCTTAAAAATAACTTTTAAACAAAACTTTCGCTCAAAACGAAAAAAGTGTAACATTTTTGTTTAATTTGAAAAAGGTCCAAAACAAGTGAAAATCTTCTTACAGCAAACTAAGAAACAAGGTAAATGATCTAAATTAACTTCATCTATCCTTGAAATTTGAGCCGAAAAATTGAATACATTATTTTGCGAAAGAAGTGGAAGAATCATGGTAAAAGAATTCATTCTTGAAAAATAACCTTAATCTAAAGAGAAAATCTGACAACGTAGCCAGACAAGATCTCTCCCTTCCTCAATTCCTCATATAAGAGCATACATAATTGATACCCATTATTAACTTTTTATCTATCTCCTTTGTTTCTACAATGAACATATTCAATCACTCTTTTTCCCTAAAACCTATTAAATCGCTCTTTTAATTAGGAGAGTGATTTACCTTGAACACCCACACACTCTCTCTCTTAAAATACAAGGTTTCTAGTATTTTTTTAATTAATGTTCCACCATGTTGAAAATGATTTTATTGAAAATTAATTTTACTTCATTTTGTTTCTTATATATATATATATATATATATATATATATATATAACATATATATATATATATATATATATATATATATATATATATATTATGTTACTACATCATCGTAAAACTTTATTTATCAATTATATAGATCTAAAAAAACATATTTTATTTAAATTTTATAAATTTAAAATATAAATATTTTATTCAAATTGTGGTGGAAAAATAGAAATAAAAAAGATTAAATATATTGGTAGTTGGATTTGTTAGTTGATATTTGAGAGATTTTAAATTTTTAAAGAAATATATAGAAAGTACTTATTTAAGTAAATTCTTTTTTAAAATGTTAAAAAAATATAATTAAAAACAATAAGGTATTTGATAAGTTGGTTAGAGATTCTAATGTGTGGATGCTCTAACATATAAGATATAAGGGAGAATCTCTGGGTATCCAACCAGAATCTAAATAGGAGAGTGAAGGGTTAAGTATCACTGTGAGTGTGAGCTATAAGGTGGAGAAACCGTCTCTCTCTCTTTCTCTCTCTCACTCTCAATATAAGGGGTGGGTCCTATTAATTCTTCTTTCTTTTTTTTTGGTTTTTTTTAAATTTTAAAAAAATAAAATATATATTTTTAAAAAATATACTCCATCCTTCTCTTAATAATCGTCCTTTTTGACCCAGTTCACAGTTTTAGAAAAAACAATTGACTTGATTATTTATATTAGTTGAATGTGTAGTTTCTTTTAAAATTCATATATATGTGGCCCATAATTAAAGTAGAGTGAAAAAGTAAGGATAAAGTGGTAAAAATAATATTCTAAAAAGGTAAGTTTCAAACTGAACAATTATTTTGGGACGGACTAAAAAGGAAAGGAGGATGATAATTTAGGGACGGGGGGAGTATTATTTTATCTATAAATAGAAATTTAGTTTGATTCATTTGCACACTAAATGATTTTTTCTAAAATTTGAAATCATTCAAGAAAAAGACAGTGGTGCATGAAAGATTATTGAGATTTATGTAAACTGTTATATGAGTTTTTTTGTTTGGATAGCTCGTATTTATTAAATTAATTTTATAATTATTTTTAATAAATAGAATATTAAATGAGTATCTAAATTATTAGTTGTCTATGGGTGGTAGTTGTGAAAGAAAAGTGTAGGATTTGACTAGTAGTACTCTACAAAATCTTAGGTTTCCGAAGCATTATTGGTAGTCCAGCAAAATGATTGTTTTTTAATTAGCTGTCTCATCTGTATTGGCAAACGTAACAACAGTACTCAAGTGCACAGTACTACTACTTAGTACTTCTGCCAAATAAATACTCCATTACAAAAGGAAGGCATCCCTTTAAAGGAATAAAGAGGTCTCTTATTTTCTTGTTTTTGTTTTGTTTTGTCTTGTCTCCGATCAAAATTTAGTAGAAATTAAGGGATGGTTTTTTTTTTCCAAATATTTAACTCATTCGGTCTAGTTTTCTTTTTTATTAATCGGTAAAGTCTTTTTAAAAAAAAAAAATTGTTCCTAAACTATCTAGATCATCTTTTTCTACCGTTATGATAAGTTCAAAAATTACGATTATATACAATAAAATTGAGGTTGACTTATTCGGTCAGCTCGCATCGATCGAGGGGACAGTACCCCTTTATGGGGGTTTGTGGGGTAAACTATTTTTTTGATTCATAAAATGCGAAATTGTAATTGATCTGTTTTGTGTTGAATTTTTTTCAGTAAAGATGAAGGTGAAGGGGGAAGAGAAAGAAGAAGGCTTACGACGAAGAAGATGGAAAAAGAAGTTAGAGAACATGAGCTAGTTCATTACGTTTTTGTATCGCGATACAAAAATATTGGATTAAATTGATGAACCGCGGTACAATTAGACTAGGAAATTAAACTATTGAACCGCAGTACAAAAATTAATGTAATAAAATTAATGAATCGTGATGCAATTAGAGTATGAAATTAAACTATTGAATCACGATGCAAAAATGAATTCAATAAAATTGATAAATTGTGGTATAAACATTGATATATTGCGGTGCAATTATACTATTGAATCGTGGTGTAAAAATTAATGTAATAAAATTGATGAATTGCGGTTCACTGAGTAAGTGATATCCGAGCGCTACTTCGATTCATTAAGAGTACCGTAGTCATTTTAACCTCAAAAGTGACTTTTCCGTTTAAAAAAAACACTGGACTGGACAGATTATAAACTTCAAAAAGTGGATCGGCTCGAATTTTACCCCAAAATTTATTTTGACCCTCACCTACTCAATTGGGCAAAGTTTGCCTGCAATCGTGCGAGAAGAGGATCATATTCATGGTGTCAAAGTAGGCCCGACAATTTCAACTCAAAATCTGTTAACCAACCTGGCCTAACCAAAAAATTATCCTACCCGACCCAAAACGCTAACATTTTTTTGATCAAAATGGGTAACCCGCTTAAACTCAAAATATTAACATTTGCATCGGGTTAACACAGGATGACCTGCTACCTTAAAAAAAAAAAAAAAACCATGTTTTTACTTTATAAATGAATTGATTTTTTGTGGGGAAATACGAAATAAGATGGGTCGACCTGTTTTAACATATTACCCGTCATACCACAATCGATACATTTCGACCCATTTAATATTCGAGCTCTACTAAATTTCAACCCATTACCCGCTTTAAAGCTGTCAAGGAAGTCTCCTAACCAATACAACACTCCCTCTCTTCCTAACTACCAGATTTGAACTCACTAGGCCCAAAGCCTAATAACACTATCTCATCTCATTTGAGAAGCCTACTTCACAGAACTCGGGCCAAGGCAACTTCAAATTTCAAAGAACATTCAAGTTTGCCAGAGCAACGCTTGAAATGGGTTTCCTATCTCGAATAAACCCCAAAGGCTTAAAAACTAAAAAATCTGCACCAAAATGTCAGAATTTGATCCTGTACTAGTGAAAATTTACTCCCAAACTAGAACCAACACTGGGCCTCTACTAGGCCTCGATGAGCCATTGAAGGGTAAGCAGCCTGACTCACAAAGAGCAAACGCGTCCAACTTCATTACTGTGTCGAGAAACTTAAGGTGGTATGCCTAAACAGCTCCAAACTTGGTGGCAAGAACATGAACTTGATTAGTGTAAGAATCTTAACCATAAACAATGCAATATCAGTAATACCGCTAAAATTCTAAAACTTTTCCGAGGTTTCAAAGCAACTGACGAAAACCTTTGACCGAAGTTTGAGGAAGATATGAGAAATAGTTCATCATCGAAGGGATCACAAGAAACATGATGTTGGGAAGGACGATATCTAACTACTACAACTACAACCTCAAAGGCATTTCATAGACATGAGGAGCTATTTATCGAGCCAATACCATCATGACAGTAGTTGAAGGACCCTTCAGTTAACTCGTAACGGATCAACTATAACATCTCATCAAATGCAGCTGCAGGACAACATCAAGCATACAAATAATTGATCCCCTCCACAATAGCTCGATTCACAAACAGGGCTCTGCAAATAATAGTCATACGACACTAGCATATTATATGGATTTTCCGCATTGTGGTGTAATTAATAGAAATCATGGTGAACCTGCAAACATTCTCAATATATGGCATTGACCGAGAGAGATATAAGAGCATTTGCACAAAATTAACCATTCCAATTTGGGTCATAAAAAACAACAATAACAACAACGAAAAGGTAAAAAGGAAAAAAGGGCGCAGTCGACTCACTAAACCACATTTGACCTGGAAAATATACTCTTTATAAACCACTCCCCCAAATCATATACTTTCCAGCTATGCCTAATCAATGTGCCCAGAAATAATAGCAAGTCAACAAACTGAAAACCATCAGAGCCCACAAAACGCAGTGATAAACCGGAGAAAGATAACCAAGAAGCTCCTTGAACTAACCATCCATCAGAAATAGTTTTTCAACTGTCAAAACTTGCATCAGATTTTCAGTCAGTTTTCATAAACTTAACGAAAAAGTAGGAGTTATGTTATAACTTGGAATATGTTTTTGGACAATAATTATGTATAAAACACCCTCCAAAATGCAATAAATAGCTACGAAATCTAAGAACAAAAAGTAAAACTGTCCAGAAGGATACCTTTGGATGACAGAGGAATGAAGGCTGGAATGGAAATCCCATTCACATTCCACTTGATTCTCATATTTAGACTGTTTGGACTGCATTATGAATCTCATTCCTCCATGAATGAGGATTCTTAAAACAGTAAGTATCACATTCCTAACCCCATAGGATGGGAAATCTAGCATCCATAGCCTTTATGTGAGCATATATTGTGATTGTTACTTTCTTCCCTCAGTTTACGATTTCCATAGGTACACTTGAGTCGAAAAAATGCAAGGAATCTCATTACTAAAATTCTATTGAGGGAAGAAATTCTCATCCTTACTTCCCATTTTAGTCATCAAATGGGGTCTAGATGCCAAATAGACACTCAGATGTTCGGCCCCCACTACTTGTTTACTATGACGACCCGACCCGGATTTTCCAACATGAAATCTCAAGGTCGTGCCGCTGGTACTAACATAAGAAGAGGACAAATGAGGGGAGAGGTAGGATTTCAGATCTTATATAAAGGTAGAGGGGCCAAAGTGCCCTCAAATGGATGGACATGGGGTAAGGAAGGGGTTTATTTGGGGTTCGAATAGGAATTTTACGTCAAAATCGAGTTTTGAAGTAATCTGCTGGTAACATGGAAAACAACCGTTCGGGTGAGCTGGCCGAAGCTGTGGGGGGCGAACATCTCCCAAGATGTTTGGTTGTCATGGCCGAACATTACCTTAAATGTTTGGTAACCACAGGTTAAGGCAAGACTCAACTCAAACCAAGACAAGAACATTCAAAGCATTGAAGACTTGCAAGGCAACTATGAACTCAATCAAACCAAGGCATGTATGACAAGCATACGAGGCACAAATCAAGTATGTTGAGGAACCTATATCAAGGATCAAGTACTAAAAGGTTCGGGTTATTACAATAGAAACTCCGATAGACGCAACGCAAGATTTGGTTTTATGCAATGCGATGCATAAGCATCGAGAGTACAAATAGACTTGGGGAATATATTCCCCAAGAGTTCTAACACTCTTAATCCACTTCAAGACAAATGAGTAATGACCTAGGGTATAACCGAGGTCACTGAGAAGAACTATGCGAGAAAACTCTCAATCGAGCCAAGTAACGAACAACATCGGTTTACGACTTGTAACTTTAACCGGTTTAAAGTCTATGGAACATATAGAACCAATGTATTGGCCTCTAAATAGCCTACCTACACATAACAAGGATCTTACAACAAAGACAATAAATTAATGCTACGAAGATTCGACATGCAGAACAAGGTAGTCAAACACATGAAGGTTTGAGGTCTCACATTTACAGATAAATGGGAGATCCCACAAGTACAATGGGAGCTTTCAGCAATCTCAACCAAGTATAGGTAAAAACAGAAAAGACTCGATCTTTATAGAGCTGAACCACAGAGAAGAAAATCTTAAGCGTCAAAAATAAATTGGCCCCGTAAAACATACACGAACTGTATGTCTTCCATGAATGACAACATATGTTAAAACAAACATGATAGAGACAGCAAATAAGAGAGAAAGAGAGGTCTAACTAAACAGGGCAATTTAAAAACCCTAGTAACGGATATTTTCATAAGTCACCTCCACCTCAAAGTCTATCTTAATGTATTGCAAATTTGTAATACACTACTGTAAGACGATAATAGCACTTCAACAAAAACATAAATCATTGCTCATTTAAACCAAAAAGATGTGCATTGCCTTCTTACACCACATTCGACATGAAAAACACAACACACTTAGATGACCATTCAACTCTTATCGTATATTTCAACTACACACAATGTGTCCGCCTGTCCGGATAGAATATTGCCACTGTTAGGGTGAGATAATCGCAAAAGCCACTGTCTTTTAGGTCACAGGAAAGTTCTGGCAATTTCGATCAAGTGGTTTTTCTAGTACAGTGCCATCGGATTATTAACATGCCCACCAGGCACCAACACATAAAACTGTTAGCTTCTAAAGAATTGCCAATAAAACTATGTTAAATGAAGCAGCTTGCATGTCGGGCTCCAACAAGGGTCAATTCACAAAGGTGGCATTATATGCAAGTTATGCAAAGTAGAACAAGAACATCTAAAACAAGCAGTAACAAACTTAAATCATGTCAAGCCAAAAGTGATCCTCAATATTTGCATATAATAAGCACAAGGATTATAACATTTCAAGAACATCAACGATCACCAGATTTCTCATTTATCACAAAAAAAGTGTGCCTCCTAAACCACATTCAACCTGAAAGATATGCTTAGATAACCACTCTCCCCCTTCCCCCTTCCCCAGAAATACACCAACATACCCTGAATCATATTAAGCCAACAAATTACAATATTACAATACTATCAAAGCCCTAAAAGTTAAGAGAAAGAAAACAAGAGCAGGGTAACAAAAACAGGACCTTGCTATACATGAAGCCCAACATTTCTCCTCCTAGAATGTCTCGAACTAATCATCATTAATTCACTAATACCGCTATTCCCCTTTCGAATAAGATTTCTCATTTTCCTCCCTCTGCACAAACAGCTTCGCTGCTTTCATATTATCCTCAAAATACTCCACGTAAGGATGACCCTTTGGAACAAGTTTCCTATACTGTTTAAAGTTCGAGTCTGCATCAACATCGTTCTTCAACAAAGTATATATAATCCCTCGACACAAATATGGCCTAAAATCCCTCGGCTCTTGCTTAATTAAATCCTTATAAATCCCCAAAGCATCATCATAATCCCCTTTGATAACCAGAATTTGCGCTACCAACACATAGAACTCCCTCTCTTCTTTCCTCTTAGATAATTTTTTCGCTTTCTCAATTCCCTCCAAAACCTTTTTTTCTGCTTCTACCAAATCATCCTCCGATTCCCTTTGAGAAGCTATCATTATAAGCCCATGATAAGCTTCGACTCGAAAAGGGTCTTTCAGTATGATCTCGTTGAATGCTTTCTTGGATGTTTCGTAATCGCCCGTGTAGGAGCTCATAAAAGCTTTCAGCATTGGCCATTCGACATCATTTGGCTCGAGAATCAGTAATTTATCGAGTAACACAATTGCCTCTTTGAGTTTTCGACCTTTCAGTTTGACTTCCATCAAGCTTCGAAGAGCTTCGACGTCGTTCGGGTTGGAAGCGACGAGTTCCTCGAGATTCAACTCTGCTTCTGGATCGGCGACAGATTCTGACTCAGTTTTGACAGTGGTGTCGGATTCTGATTCAACCGTCGCGGGTCGTGGTGGGGCGGCGACAGTGGCAGCGAAGACGGGTTTGAGGTTGAATTGGGAGAGAAAGAGGGCAGTAGCGGCGACGGCGGCGATGAGGGTGGTTTTGAGGGGGGAGATTGGGAGTCTCTGTTGAGGATTAGGGTTAGGTGAGAATGTGTTGGAGAAAGAAGCCTTAATGGGTGATGAAAACGATGACGTTTTGAGTGAGGGTAATCGTGGGAATGGAGATGAAGACGGGGTTGCTGAGAAGGAGAGCGAAGAGATGGGTTTTGAGATGAAGGGACGGCGATGATGGAGGGTGAGGGGAAGGTGGTGGTGGTAGTTGAGATTAGCAAGAGATTCCATGTTTTTTTTTTCTTTTTTAGGGCTTGTTTAAGAGAGAGAGAGAGAGAGAGAGAGCCGGGGGGAGAGGACCCTAAAACCCTGGTGATGATAATGGAAGGGTGCAGGCGCCAGGCGGGGAGAAGAATATGCTCTCAAGGTTAAACAGTTAAACCCCCAATTTCTTTACGAAATAAAATGGGGGTCCAAGATAATCGTAACGGGCCTGTTGCATGGATTATTTGGTAATTGTTTAAATCACAATTTGTTCACACTACTTTTGATAAATTATTCGATAAAATTTATTTATATATTTTTTAATTTGATAACTATATTTAGCCTTTCATCTCAGTTCTTCGCTATGTCAAAATATTTGAATGAAAAATTTAATTTTTTTACGAAAACCTAAAAATACTCTTACTTATACCATCAGAATTTGAGGACTACCTATTAATATTTATAAACAAAAAGATACTTTGAACCAATTTAAAATATCAAAGGAAAAAAATAAAAAATAAACTCAGGAATTGAGATTTTCGACAGTACTCTTCCCCATGTCTCTTCACCACCACATGGAAGTGATATTAAATGGTTGAATTGTTGTAGGAGTGAAGTCACCTTGTAATCTGTCAGGATCCCCTTATTTATAGCTCTTACTTGAACTTGATATACATTATACACTTGGTGAGATTTGCCAATAAATCCTTCATGAGCACAATTTCTCACTCCACTGACCAAACCTCTCCCTAGCATCCCTCTCGTTTGCAAAAACTATAAACCTTCACTCCTTTAATCTTATCTAGCTAGCTATCATTGCTCAACATTCCACCCTAAATTCTCAACTGGACCAAGATAAATACCAGTTTGTACTTCAAACATTTTCTTCTTCCTGTAATCATCAATTTTTGATTATCACATGATAATAAATCTATGTGTGCTTATCATTTATCTTCCTTTTGTTTTTGTTACTGGTGATGATCGTGGTAGGGCTGTAGGGGTTTGATTAGGGTTTTAATTTCTCTCTTTATCTCGATATCTCTCACACACACACTCTTGGACTAAACCGTTGATCTCTTCCTTGGGTTTGATTGGAGAATGGAGAAGGAGAGAGTGAAGATGGAAAGATGGAGATGGCCATGGAGACAACGTAGGTGGTGGAAGGCAGGAGTGTAGATGAGGTGAGGGCAATGGCAGCAGGTGAGGTAGACGGAAGACGGAACGTAGGGTCAGGAAGGATGGATCCTTAGAGGAGACAGTACATGGCTGTGGTGAAGATGATTTTAGCAGTCAATAAATGCTTTTACAATAAAGAAGCCTAGATATTTAAAAGATAAAAAGATTTGGGGATTTTGATTGAATAAAAGAGATTTGGGGAAAAAGATTTGCTAATCCCGCCGGAGAAGAAGAAGAGACTACAAGGAGATCTATGTTTGCTCATCAATGTTTCAAACAACCCCTTGTAAAAACTATTTTTGAAAGTAAAAACTCTTAACATTTTCAAGGGTATTTTGGTCTTTTTAATGATTTTTGTCAAACATAACAGAAGTAAATGACTTACCTTATTGGATGTCTAAACTAAGTATAGTGATTAAAGTGAAGAAAAAAAAAACAGTTGAGTGAGTTTAACGAATAATTCGTCAAAATAGGGTAACCAAATTGATATTTAAGCCTTTGGTAATGGGTTAGCTAAGCTAACTAGCTTTTCCCATCTAGAAAATCAAATCAGTAGATTATCTATTTTATTGAAAATTACTAAAGCAAATAATTACAGAGAAATAAGTTATAGCTTAGGCTTTCTTAGTCGTCGATCACAAGTTGATCTATGCCAAATCTCGCCGACCTTAATTTATTTTGTACTTTGATTTTGTGGCAGTAGGAGAAGGAAGAGTGGTAATGGTAATGGGGTATATATATATATATATATATATATATATATATATATATATATATATATATATATATATATCTAAACTTGGTTGGTTTATTGCTTTGGTGTTGTTGAGAATTGAGATTAATGGTAGGTTTTGTATATTTTTGTTCATTTTACAAATATAGATAAGTGTTTGATAAAATGACAAATATAAAAAAATTAAATTTGTATTCAATGTGTTTGATCTTTGATGTAAATTATCAAAAAAAATGGTAATTATGCCTTAATTCTAGGCCTTGATTATGCCCCGACTAGTCCCCTAGACGCTAAGCGCTAGTGTGCCGCCTAACGATTTTTAGAACCTTGCATATAAGAGTATCTCTGGTCATAAACCTTTCAATAGGCTTATTCATACCATGAATCAGCTTATAAATCATTTATCTATAAAATTATTTTCTACTACATAAATGTAAACAATTTATAGCATAAACCATCTACTAAATATTTTATTCTTTCACGATATACATTTAAAAGTAGTATATTTATTTTAATAAATATATATCATTTCTTAATTTTATCTTTCAAAAAGGAAATATACCTCACCACCTTTGGATAAATCTTCATTGTAAAGCATTCATGTGAAAGCTTTAAAAACTTTATAGTCATTAGCAAATAATAATAATAATCAAAATGATAAGGGGTATTAGTATTAGTATATATAACTTTTTCTATTGTCAATAGTAGAAGATTTATATTAAAAAACTTTTATAACTAACATTACTTCTAACCAATGTGTGATAAAACTCTTCAAGGTGAGATATTGCTTCTAATGACTCACTTTTAACACCATATTTTAAGCATTGATATCTTATTCATCAAAAACTTAATTTGGACAAATAAATATATCATTTCGATATTCTTGCCGAGTAGAGCACATTTACACAATTACTTTTGCCAACAAACAAATGACACCTAAAGAAATTTATGTTTCAAGTTGCATAATTTCTTTCACTAAAAACACTATTTTCTTTTATAAGTATTATACTTTAAGTATTGATATCTTATTCATCCAAAACTCGATTTGGACAAATAAATATATCATTTCGATGCTCACACCGAGTAGAACACATTTGCACAATTACTTTCGCCAACAAACAAATGACACGTAAAGAAATTCGTGCCTCAAGTTGCACAATTTCTCTCACTAAAAACACTAATTTTTTTTACAAGTATTATAATTTAAGTCTTGATATCTTATTATCCAAAACTCGATTTGGATAAATAAATATATCATTTTGATTCTCTCACCGAGTAGAACACATTTGTGTAATTACCTTCGCCAACAAACAAATGACACGTAAAGAAATTTGTGTCTTAAGTTGCACAATTTCTTTCACTAAAAGCACTATTTTTTAACAATAGAAGAGATGTATTCCACATTAGTTAGAAATTAATATTTGTTTTAAAAATATTATTATTAAGTACCAATAGAAGAAATGTATCATACATTGGTTGGAAAGTGATGTTGATTTTCAAATTCATTTGATAAAAGACTTCTATCATTATAACCAATAGAAGATGTATATCTCACATTGGTTAGAAAATGATGTTGATTTTAAATTATTTTATATTATTACCAATATAAGATATGTATAACATATTGTTTAAAAATAAAATATTAGATTTTAAAGTCTTTAGACTAAAAACTTTCACTTTTACAAGAGATGTATCTCACATTGGTTACAAAATATTATATTATTATTACTAATAGAAGAGATGTATCTCACATTGGTTAGAAATTGATGTGTGTATTAAAAATAATATTATTAATTACTAATTGAAAAAATGTATCATACATTAGTTAGAAAGTGATGTTGGTTTTCAAAGTTTTTTGATAAAAGACTTCTATCATTATTACCAATAGAAGGTGTATATCTCACATTCGTTAAAAAATGATGTTGATTTTAATTACTTTAGATTATATAAAAGACTCACTATTATTAGCAATAGAAAATATATATATATCACACATTTGTTACAAGTTGATGTTAGTTTTAAATTACTACTATTACCAATAAAAGAGGTAAATCTTACATTAGTTAAAAAATGATTTTGATTTTAAAAGTGTTTAAATAAAAAGACTTCTACTTTTATCATTAATAAAAGAAAAGAGAATAGATGTATTCCATTATATAGAAAGCGATGTTGGTTTTAAATTTTTTTTTAGATACAAAACTTCTATTACTATTACCAAATGATAAGATGTATTACACATTGGTTAGAGAGTGATGTATGTATTAAAAGTCTTTTTATAAAAGATTTAATGCCAATAGAAAAATATGTATTTCACATTGGTTAGGCAAGTGATATTGGTTTAAAATATTTTTAGATAATGTACATCACATTGGTTACAAAGAGATCCACATTATTTAGAAACATATATTGGTTATAAAATTCATAGATAAAAGAATTCTTATGTTATTATCAATAAAAGAGATGTATCACACATTGTTTACAAAGAGATGTTGGTTTCAAACTATTTAGATAAATTACCACAACTATTATTATTTTTATGTTATTACCAATAGAAGAGATATATCACATATTGTTTAGAAAGATATGTTGATTTCAAAAGTTTTTATATAGAAGACTATAATTATTACTATAGTAGAATGTATCTCACATATATTTCTATATAAAAACTTTTGGTAATAATGTGTAATAAATATTATTATTACCAATAGAATAGATGTATCATACATTTGGTAGAAGGTAATGTTTGTTTTTAAAGTCTTTAGATATAAGACTTCTACCATTATTATCAATAGAATATGTATATCTCACATTAGTTAGAAAGTGATGTTGATTTTTTAATTTTAGATAAAAGATTTTTACTATTATTACTAATAGAAGAGATATCCTACATTTATTAAAAAATGATGTTGGTTTTAAAAGTCTTTAGATAAAAAACTTTTACTTTTATCATCAATATAATAGAAGAGATGTATCACACATTATTTAGGAAAAGATGTTGGTTATAAAAATTTTAAAATAAAAGAATTTTACTATTATTACCAAATGAGGATATGTATAACATATTAGTTATTACTTATTAGCAATAGAAGAGAAGTATTTCACATTAGTTATAAAACTGATATTGGTTTAAAAAGTTTTTAGATGATGTATCTCACATTTGCTACAAAGAAATGTATCTCATATTATTTAGAAACGAGTATTTGTTATAAAAGTCATTAGATAAATACATCTTTTGTTATTACCAATAGAAAATATGTATCTACATTTTTTGAGAAATAGATGTTGGTTAAAAAGTCTTTTATCTACTACTATTATTACTAATAGAAAATATGTATACTGTATGGTTAGAATGTGGTGTTGGTTTTAAAAGTCTTTAGATAGAAGACTTAAACTTTCATTACCAATAAAAATATTAAATAAGTATCTCACATTGTTTGAAAATGAATTATGATTTTAAAAGTTTTTAACAAAACGACTTCTAATATTATTATCAAGTTAGATGTTAATTTTAAAAGTTTTTAGATAAAAACAAATTATTATTATTATTAATAATAAAAAATATGTATCTCACGTTAGTTAGAAACTTATATTAATTTTAAAAGTATTTAGGTAAAAAAATATTATAACCATAGAAGAGATTAACAATCTAATTATAATATCCAAAAGTTAAATTATTATTACAAAAAATTATATATCTCACAATGATTTGAAGCTTTTGAGAAAGTTTTATATCTAAGCCTTTTCAACCACCCAATGGAGGTGCCCTAAACAAACATGATAGCAAAATCAATCAAAAGCAGAGATGAAGTGTAGACAAACATGATAGCAAAATTACCAAAGGCATGAACAAATCAGTTTGCACAAAATAAACAAATCAGAAACAAGAATTAAGAGCGATAACTAGGATTGATTTTTTTTTTTTTTTTAAACGATCATGATGATTACAATCATACGTTAAACCGCCCGAAAAAATTATCATGAAAAATAATTAGGATAATTCAACGACCAAAACCAAAACAGCTTTTGAGAGTGAGAGAGAGAGAGAGGGTAATGAAAATGAAAATTAGTAAATTAGTAAATTCGACTAGAAGAGGTTAAAGTCGCTAAAAAGTCTTTTCAGAATAATCATGTCCTTTTTGAACCTCCCCCACTTAGTATATTCAACTCGGAAAGGAAGAAGTCGAATTTGTTTAGAGTGAGTAATGATTTTGGAAATTAGTAAGTTCAATTGGGAGAGGATGAATTCTCTTAGGAGTTTAGCAAGGTTTTGAATTTTTTTAGAGAGTTAACAACATTTTCCCCGTGAACAATTGTCGTCACTTCTCAAATCCTTTTAACTAGAGATTACAACTATTAAATGGTCTCCATACAAATTTGAAACTTGTTCGATACATCTCCCTAATATTAGTGTGATCTAATTCTATCTAGTTTCATATCATTTGACATATGTGTGAGAGCTATCTATACCCCCAAAGTTTATTATTTACACTTCATTTTTTGTATTCAAGTTTTGTATTTTATGTGTTGGCTATTAAGCCAAGCATCATTCAACTGGAGTTATTATTTGTTTAGAAGTTTTTATTATTTATTATTTAGTGATCAATTAGTATTGTGTTTCCTAATTAACTTAGGATTTATTAAAGGGTTGTTATAAATAGATTGTTTGAAAAACTTTATTATTGGAGAGAAAGATTAAAATATTAGTGAGAGAGTTAATTGAGGTGGGTTGGCCGTAGCTAGCCCTAGCCTACATGTATTTTTCAAAGTTGACGGAGATGGTGTCCATCGTGAGTCTCATGGTATCATGCCAGTGAATTGCATGAAGGTGACTGTTAAACTTAGAAAAGTTGTTTGATAACAAAATTATTCTTCTCCTTAATATTAGTGAGTAATTTGTTAATTGATTGATTTGATTATTAGTTATTCTATTACGTGATATTTTAGATATTAAGAATTATCTATTTCAATATATTAGTATTTGTATTAGAGTTTAATTAAATTAGCCTAACCCCTACCCTTTACACATTAGTCTAAAGTTAGGAATATTTTTTTTCTCCACATTTTTTTTTTTTTTGAATAGCTGGCAACCTAAAAGTTGGCACATAATGCCTAGTACTCATTAGCTTCGATTTCTAACTGGATCAGTTCAGATTGAATTAAGTGTATTTTGGGTGCTGTTTTAAGTGCACCCTTTTTGGAAACTGGATTCATTTCCACAGTAGAAGTATGATGAACTGTTGTCTGCTAGTCTACTACTTTCCAACTTCTAAGGCCCAATATTTAGTATTTTCAAATGAAGTTGGGTTAACAGTTAACACATGTACTATTATGCATTTGTATCGAAGCAGAAACCTGAGAGTCTGAGACTCAAATTAAGGACTTCCATATCGAGGGCTGGTATCACAGGAATTTGTTGGCAATGGCAGCAAAAGAAGGTCCTCTGGCTCTGGGTGGGTGATGCATGCGATTTCACAATATTTCGCAAGTCTACAATGATTAGACACGAGGCAATCGTTAACGAATCTTTTATCAAATCGGATACAAATCAAAATAAATAGTACATGTTTTTAGCATAATAGTACATGTGTACACTATTATGCATTTGGAAAATATACTTCTTTTTGTCTCAATTATTGTTTTGGCTTGCCTTTTTTAGTCAAAATTATTCCCGGACAAATAGTTCAATTTTTTTTTTTAGCATATTTCATTTAAAAAGTTCATTTTAAAAAATAAGTAGATTTTCTGTAAGACTGTCTTACGTATCTTAATTCATAATATTAAGTCTCACTTTCTCATAACTCAACCCATCAACACACGATGGACTGGGTAAAGACTAAAGAGGGTCTGTCATACGAAAAATAACCGTAAGACTGTCTTATTTAAGTTTTCACCTTAAAAAATTAAGGCATAAAAGTGTCATTTTATTACTAATAAACTACTAAAAGTATCATTTTCTTAAAAAGTTTGGCTTTTAAAAACAGACTTTTTACCCATAATGGAGGGAGTATATTTTAAATGAAATTCTTACATATGTTTTTTGTTTCAAAATAAATGAAAGAAAATCAAAAATAAAATAAAATTGAAGTACAGTAAAAAAAAACTTTAACCTAACTCAATCCAAGTCTTTTTTTTTTCTCAGAAAAGCAAAACAAAAATCCATGTTCCTTTAACAGAGTAAACAAAAAATCAAACCCATGTTTCCTTCTTTTTTCCCTCACACTGCTCGCCATTGCAGAGGTTTCTCTTCGTCCAATCTTGTTTCACTGGATAGGTCATAGTTGTTGCACTGTTGACCACCAAGATGGCTAGGTCATAACCTCATAGGTGGTTGCAATGGCACTGGCAGTAGAGGTTCTTTGCACCGGTTTATTTTGTTAATTATATCAAAATTGGTTTTGTTAAATACCTAGTATTTCATTAGGTTCAAGTGAACAAGATTATATTGAAAATACGTCTATTTGCTTATTTCATTAGATTTATTAACAAAAATAGCAAATAATTTAAATTTAGTGAAATAGCACAAGTTGATGACATGAATAGAAGAGTATAATAGAGTCTTTTCATAAACTTCGTGATTTTTTAATTTTTTTCGGATGTCTAAAAAGAGAGCAAGTTGAAGATGGAAACCAAGTGAAGTGACCTAATAAAATAATCTTTAGGGTAGTGTAAGGGCAAAATATGCATGACTTATTTTGGTCTTGTTTCACCTTTTTGGTCAAGTGTTAATTTAGGACTTAGTATATTTTATTAGATTTAGTTTAGTTATTTTTGGTAGCATAATCTTTTTGTAGATTTCAAGTGGACATATTTGGTAACAAAATCGTAGCATAAATCCTAATCTAACCATGATTCTTGACCACTTTCATATTTGGTAACAAAATCTCATTAGTTTGGTAAGTTGTTGATTTTTTCCTTAAGTTCTAATCATTGTCTTTGTTGGAGTTGGATTCCTTTATGTGTGTAGGAGATCTTGACATTATATAAAGAGGCTTGGACATGGCTGAAGGGCAGACGTTTGTAGAGTGATTCCGAGAGAGCGGTTTGAAGTCCTGAAGTTCAGCAGTCCGATTGTAGCTTCTGATATTGCAACATCGGCATCTACATTGAATTCTGAAACTGTTTTGTGCTTCTTGTTTTGTTTAAAGGAAGTTGTTTTTGTTTCTTCCCACGTTTTGTTTAATCTATTTATGTGGGGTTTTTGTTCTCCAAGATTCATTATCTTGTGAGAATATTTTTTGTGATTTCACATAGTTTTTTTTTTGTAAAACAATTCATCGTTTTTTAGTGAAATCTTTTTGGCCATGAGGCTAGATCTACAAGTATAGACTTGTAGATTGTTTGGTAAATTTTTGTGATTAATTTCATGCTTTAGTATTAAGTTTTTCGCTCTTTTTGTTATTTTTCTGTCTATTGTGACTTCAATTGTAGCTTTTTCACAAGCTACATTAAGTCTTGAGAATCCTAGCTACTCGCGTTCTTTCAGGTAATGATATATATTAATATTAGGGGTGTAAATCGGAACCACCGAATCATGGAATTGAACCGAACCAAATTAAACAAATTGGTTTGGTTCGATTTTGATCGAAGACGGTTCGGTTTCGGTTTCAAAAATTGGAAAACCACGCTGTTCTGTTCGGTTCACGATTTTTGGTATCGAACTAAACCAAACCAACCTATATATTTTTATTTATTTATTATATTATATAATATATATTATATTATATTTATTAACTATTTTGAACATTTGATTTATATATATAAATGCATACTAAACCAAACAAAATATTGATTGTTGGAGAACTATTATCTCTTCCATTGCTTTTGTTTATTTTAGAATTCGTATTGTTTTATTTATAATAATTTGTTGTTAGTAGGTTATTTCATAATTTTGATGTTAATTTCAAATTAAAATCTTATTTTTATTGTCATTTTTAATGTTGGTTAATTTCATTAAAAATAATTTATATAAACCACAAAATCGAACCAAATCAAACCAAACTGAGTGGTTCGGTTCGGTTCGTTTCAAATCTTACTCGGTTTGGTTTGAGATTTTTGGAACCACTAGAAGACGGTTCGATTTGTTTGGTATAAATCAAACCAAACCGAACCACTTACACCCCTAATTAATATTGGCAAAAAGTAAAGCAATCCAAATGGCTTTTTTGCCAAACAAATAAGACCAAACATAGGGGGAGAACACAAATTGGGTGATTACTTGAATGTTTGATCAATTTAGGTAAAGGGTTGCCCTAACCATACCCCAAATTCGTCACTCTATACCTTATTACTCTTTAAATCCCACCTATTTTACACACTACGTGCTCTCCCCACCACATCCTAACTCCCCATTCCACCCCTTCCCTATTCTCCGTACGGTATACACCTCATGCATCCTTTCTTCTCTAATGTACTCCCCATTTTCATCGTCATCTCCCTCTATTTCATCGCAAGGTTCGTCTATTTGTTTCAGAAATTGAGCAAACAATCAAGTCGAGCTCCATTTCACAATCGCCTCCTCTCCCCTGTTTCATGTTTCACCTCCTCATCTTCATCGTCGGCTTAACAGACGACCCTCTGTTCGAACCTGCTTATGGGTGTGTTTCGGGTAGAATTCGGCTGGGAGTGGTTGGACGCCTTGGGTGGAGTTAGGTTGAGAGTTGCCTCATAGAATGAGGGGTGTGCGATTGAGCTTGTTTACGAAGTTGTATTGACATTTCACACGATCACATTTTTTCAATTTTTTTTTGTGGAGAGAGAGGATCTTGGGGTGTGGTTAGCCCACCCCTTAGGTAAATTGAAAAAGGGATTCAAACTTGAATTATAAGTTTATTCTCAAATGAGATTATAATCAAACTGAGCTTAAGTAACTTAATATCTTCAATAGAGATGTATCATGTTGTGCACATATCGAGTGATGCATAAATGTCCATTGAGTTAGAGATTTTGTTAAGATTGATTTGAATATCAAATAAATCAATTTGAAATGAGCTCCTTTATTGAACTGAACATGAGTCAAACTCAAGCAATTATTTTTGTTATTCATTCACTAAGTTATGTGTTGTACCATAACATATATGGTTAGTCACAAAAAAACAATCGTCCAATAATTAAACACAAAATACTTCCATTGGATGTAACATGCACCACCTATGTAAAAAGTAGTTCACTTTTATTTCAGTTTTCTTTATCAATGCTTTTTTAATATTATTATATGATTAATACGTCACACCTCTCTATTCTATTATGGGTGAGCAAAAAACCAAATAAAATCCGAAAATCCAAGATCGGCCCTGTCATAAGGAGAGCAAGGCCATGACCTTGGACCCTTTAAAAATATATAATTTTTTTGGTCCCCAAATCTGACAAAAACCCTATACATCATTAAAAATAAATAAATAAATACCCTATTCCAATTTCTAAAAAAGACTTAAGCTCCGTTTGTTCAACGGAAAATGACTTTTGGAAAATGTCTTCCTCATTTTCTAGTATTTGGTAACCAGAAGAAAATGTAGTCAACATAAAAGTTTTTCCAAATCAATGAAAATTGAAGCCTTCTTTTCAGGAAAATGACTTACGGATTCATTTTCCAAATGTTCGACCATCCATTCGCTCTCTTCCACAAATACATATATTTACAAACACACAATATTTTACTCAACAAATACATTGTTTAGAAATATAATTAGAGTTTGTGCACATTATTTAAAAATTATAATTTAAATAAATACTCATCACGTCATAAAATTAGTGTCCACTATATTATTTAGGGATGTCCCAAATATTATCAATTTTCTTTTTTAAAACGTTTTTCATTATTACCAATTTTTTTGTTTGTATTTGTGACATTGAAAAAAATGGACCTTATTGATTTGAAACCATTAATGATAAATTAAGGATTACTAAAGGAAAATTACTTAAAGTTAAACATTATTTTATGTTTAATATGGACATTAATATTAAAATATACTTTTTGTATTTATTCATATATTGTTTTCCATGTGTTTGCCAAACACCGAAAAAAAAATCGACATATTTTCAAAAAAATTACCAATAGAAAAAAATAACATACGTAACATTTGTTTCTTTAATTTTTCAAAAATTAGAAAAAACATTTATGCTACAAAGAAAGGCCCCGCTTAACATAATTGGTCTTGGGCTCCTGATTTGACAGGGCCGCCTCTGCGAAAATCCCTATGAGAAACCCTTAGTCACTTGACCCAAAAGGCCAAAATACAATACAAGTGACCGAACATTGTGGGTAATAAAGTGTACATGGCATCAAAGCTATAAGCATGGATTGATGAAGAAAGAAATCAAGAATACAAGGAGAATGGTCCCCTGCGGCCCTACCTACCGTGATTCCATGAGTTAATATTAATTGACGAATTATTAAACAAACCCCAACAAGAGAGAAAAATTAAACAGCATGGACATTCCCGGCATCGCCACGTGTTGTTGCACTGATCCTACTGTGCTGCCAAGCCTATTGCACAGTCTCCAACTTACTAAATTAACCTTGAAGTGCGTGAGAAATTTCATGGTGTGGTCATCGTGGGATGGCATCTTTCGGGGTAGAACTCAAGAGCAAATTGTGGATTCTTTGTCTTGTTTTCTCTTCATCAGATTCTCTCTCCTCCTCCCTTCTATAGGCTTCAAAGAAATCCTTATTCTCTTTCTCCAACTCATTCCACACTAGACAGTAGACACCACCATGCAACAAAAATAAAGTCGACTTGTGACTTGTGAGCCATCGCAATTCAAGTTATATGTAAATACAAAATTCCATTATTACATCTTACTGCTCATGCCTCATGCTTGATGCCTACGAACACAATCAACTTAATAATTGATTTTGTTTATTTACGACAGAATCAATTTTTTTCTCGAAATCGATTTAACCAACGATATTTTATAACGACTAAATTAACCAATTTTTAATTTGGTTTGTCGTTATAAAGACCAAATTAACCAACCAACTTCTGTCAATATATTCCTTCCATGACAATTTCTTGACCCGATATTGACAGAAGTTGGTTGGTTAATTTGATCGTTATGAAACGACAAGGACGACATTGCAACCAAATTAAAAGTTTGTTGGTTAATTTTATCGTTATGAAACATCGTTGGTCAAATTGGATTTCCCCAATTTGTACGGTGGTTAAAAAGGTAGTATTCCCTTACGATTAACACGTGGCAAGAATCCGACGGTAAAATAGGAGATGGAATACAATTTTAGAATAGATGATTCAGACTATCCGGTTATACATTTTATTGGTTTCAATAACTCATCTCAATGATTCGATTTCAAATAAGGCATACGCATGGATTAACTTATCTATTAAATGATTAAGTCTCTACTATTGAGCTCCAAGTAACACGTATACCTATTTTTTTTTTTTTAAATAATGATAAATATTTGGGCAAGACGGTCTTACATATATGTTTTGTAAGACGGATCATCTTTTTTTTTAATTAAAATAGTCACATTTCTAAAAAAGAAAATAGTTTCAAAGCAATTCAAAAAAGCTAAAATTATATATGTAAAACTGTATTCTTGAAAAACATTAATTAACTTGCCAAATATATATGATAATTATTTTGGGACAAAGAGAATATTGATCGAAGAGCGGTTATTTCTTTCCAAACCAATACACATACACATGACATGAATTGACGGAGATGATGAGAGAGAGAGAGAGAGGGTTGGTCTACATATTCAAAGGATGTCACTTGAGATAATTAATCTAAATTTATTAATCTAAAAAAGCATTGATGATCATTAATTAATTTGCAACTGTGTATCAGTAAATAGTAGTAATTCTCAGTTTCAGGTAAAGAGTCCATTATATTCTTTTTGTGATGTTTTACATAAAGAGTTTATTTTTAAAAATTATGCTTACAACTTTCATAATATTTCATTTTTACATTTCACTTGTGTTGTAAGTATATTGGTTGTTATTATGTATTTTAATAATTATTATCAACTTCAATTATATTAATATATCTCTTAATTATTAGATTTTTCAAATAGGGACTCTTTGAGTGGAATGGGAGGAGTAATTAATATTTATGGGAAAAAAATTGGATAAGACGATTTTACAGAGACGCATCTCATTCATACCCAACTCATTATATGTTGATAAGTTAAGCTATAAGATAGTACGACTCTATTTTACGAATTAATATCGAAGACCTTATTATATAAGACTTGCTCATATTTATTTTGTACTCCTACTAGCTAGCTAGTTGCCTAGTTCATCCCGCCCAGGATAATTAAGAGCTTCATTTAATTTCTGGTTCATGAAAATATGAAAACTTAATATAATCCATCCATCCATCGGAATACCCTCTAATACTTTAATGCATAACTGTATATAATATGATAAGCATCAATTAGTAGTGCATCGAACAATACAGAAAATCTAATAATGGAGAAAATCATGGTTGGACCCTCCTTGAGATAAGCTAATTAATTAGGTCAGAACTTTGACTAATTGTGTGTGTGTGGGGGGGGGGGGGGGGGAGGAGATGGAGATTGGAGATATATTAAAGTAGAGGCATAGACGAGGATGTTACCAGTAGAGGTAATGAGTGGTAAGATATTTGCATGTTTGGAGAGAGCTGCCATGCAATCCTCTTTGTTCATTTTGAATATTATGCACTCCTCGATTAAGTGTTGCACCTATACACACATTCATATGAACACTCTGGTTCATCAAATACCCCCCAATTCCATCGAAGAAGACGAAGATGATGATATACATGATGAAGAAGAAGAGAGCTTATAATTACGTACCAAATGGATGTATGAAGCCGCAGAAGACTGATCAGACGACTCACCCATGATCAGATCAGATGTTCTTTTCTTAAGACTTTTTCTGTTTCTGTTTCTGTTTCTGTTTGGTGTGTGAAATGTGAATCCGAAATTCAGAATGCCAATCGCCTCATTATTATACCATTACATGGATGCCTACTTAAATTAAGATTATACTCCTGTTTATATAAATAAATGATAAAGTATTCAATTAAATAAAGGTAGTCAGTATGGTGGGGCCTTCTTTCCCACGTGCCACATGGGATTTCATTGGTTACAAGAGGATTAGAGGAGATTTTATGTACCAGCCGGTTCTCTGTTGGAACGTGGCTTCTGTCGTGCCGTCCACGTGACACTTGGACCCACATTTCCTCCGATCTGGACCGCATCCTGTTAATTCCCCTCCTTCCCTTGCCTTGGTTAAATTTAATACTAAGACGGATGGGGCCTACCGCCTACGCCCGCACCATTCTGTTACAAAACTGCTCGTGCCTTTTGCGTGGCCGCCTTCGGCTTGGTCCTCTGTACGATTGGGCTCTTCTCAAGCCCCCTGAGTAAGGCGGGCGATTGGGTGGGTTATTTCGGGTGTAGATCGGATTAGGTTGCGCCCCATTATGTCTCGAAATTAAATGACTTGTTGTGGGCTTGGTCGTTATGAGTAACGGATCAAAAAGTGACACCTCATTTCAATTCATATTTTTCGTCAAAAAAACCTATATTTATATAGCAAAAAAAATAGAATATTCCTTAGCATATTGGGCTATTTTATTTCTTTCTTTATTTATCAACATGAATATTAATTTGCCTACCAATTAATAATTTTAATATATTTAATAGTTATATTTACGTTATTAAAAATATTTAAAAATTAGTAAATTGAAGGCGTTATAAATTATTGAATTAAAAATGTTCAATAATTTAAAATACGGTTATAAAATTATTGAATTAAAAATGATCGGATTAGGTTGCGCCCCATTATGTCTCAAATTAAATGACTTGTTGTGGGCTTGGTCGTTATGAGTAACGGATCAAAAAGTGACACCTCATTTCAATCCATATTTTTCGTCAAAAAAACCTATATTTATATAGCAAAAAAACGGGTTAAGGTGGGTAGCAAATTCGACCCGTTTTAATCTGATACAAATCGATCTATTAATTTTTTTTATTAGAATGGTAACCCGTTTCAACTTTTAAAAAAATTACAGGCTGAGCTAGGTAATGTTTAAGTCAAATTGGATTAAATAACGAATTTTAAATTATAATTATCATGCCTGCTCTTGAGCCTTGACACTGCATAGTTGATTTACCTATTATACTCCTCCATGTCATCAAATTCACAATTTAACTACATTTACATATTTACATCGGTTGGTCTAGTCAACAAGGCCAGGGTTTCCAATTAGTCAATTACCATGCCAAAGGCATCTATTTTATAATCAATTATTACCATTATTAGTACCTAAATTATCCTTTTTCCTTTTTCGTCCGTCCCAAAATAATTGTCTACTTTGAAACTTACCTTTTTAGAACATCATTTTTACCACTTTACCCTTACTTTTTCAATCTACTTTAATTATGGGCCACATACACATGGGCTTTAAAGGAAACTACATATTAAACAAATATAAATAATCAAGTCAATTGTTTTTTCTTAAACTATGCGCCGGATCAAGCAGGACGATTATTAAGGGATGGAGGGAGTATTTTTTAACTAACCTCAACGGACTCAAAAGCAAAAGCATCAAGTTGTACCATGGAGGAGGAAAAATGATGAGCCTTCTTTTTAATTTTCATTTCTTTTTCAATTTCGGTATGATAGGTTTTGCCTTTTTTGGGGGATACTCACTTCATTTTGTTTTATTCCATTAAAAAGCTTGATAGAGATTGTTTAGAGATCATCCAACTGTGTTATAAACAGTAATGGCTAGTTATGTTTTGTTTGAGACGGCAATTTCCGACATTGCACGCTACCCCGATTAAACCTAATCTGCTTATCAAAAACCACTTTTTCGCTATTCCTCATCAACTTCCTTTAATTTCATTGTATTTCAAAGAAAAGTTGACTTTGCCTTCATTCTGCAAATTCAAAATGTTTAGTATTTATTCGCAAAATTAACTTAAGTTGACTTGAAATATTTGGCTATAACTTTTTTAATGGTGCGATGTATGTTTTGACAAATAAATTATTATTGAGGTTTTAATTTTTTACACAGGCTGGTTTTTGGGTGAAACTTTGTACAATTTTTAACCGTTATAATACTTTATTGATAAGGAGATTTTTTTTTAATTTTTTTTTTGTGGGGGGGCGGGGGAGGGGGGAACAATGATACCCTTAAATCTTTATTGAACATAAGGCACGTTACATGTCTCTTACGTAGTACATCAAGATGCATCAATATATGCATCGTGACGCATCAATTTAAATTATATAATCAAATTTATGCATCACGCTACAAATATTGATGCATGGCGCAAGTTATAATAAATCGGACATTCATATCCCTTCTTTCCTAAATACAATCAACAAATGATTTCAAATTGATGCATCTTTCTTTTATTCTAAATTCAAATCGATGTATCACAATTCACAAATGATGGAACGTGATTCAAAATTGATACATCCATATTGAAAAAGGGTGTCCAACAATAAGCAAATTTCTATTCGAACATTTTATTGAACAGTTTATATGCATAACAACAAAACAAATAAACGGAATCCAATTTAAATCAAACACACAAACACAATGAAGAAGAATAAGAAGACGATGATATAGGTGAAACTAAAGATCGATAGATGAAGAAGAAATAAAGTGAGAAGTTAGGGTGGTGAAATGTACAAGTGTTTTTCTTCACCAACCTAACTCTCACCCTCTCTACTCTTCATCTTTACGATTTGGTGTCGTTCTTTTTTTTTTTTTTGGCATTTTAGGAACAATTTCAAGGAAATTAATTTCACCAGTTCAACAAAAAAAAAAGGAAAAACTTATGCTGTTGATAATTTAGAAAAAGGAACCCGCTGGCAATTTCTCTTTGATTTTTTCACCCAAAATGAAAATGATATCTAACAATAGGTAAGCCAATGGGCCACAAATCACAATAACATAAGTGAACAAAATACTTTTCAGGTTTGGATACAGACCCAAACTGTACCCTATATTCAATAAGCAACACAATTTTTTTTTAATTCCATTTTAGGTTGGTACAGTAGTCGATAGGAAGGCATGTCTACTTTTGTGCACAAAAATTATGGGCCTATCATTTTTCAAAGTTCTCAATTGGTTTACGCAGCTAATTTTTTTTTCGTAATCAAAAAAGATACTTTATGCAGCACGATGCATAAAATTATATGCTACAATGCATCATTTGTACATAGTCATGCATGAAAGTACCTTCATTTGTGCATCGTGATGTATGATTTTGTGTATCGCGATACTCGACATATTTTTTCTGGTTACAAAAAAATTATAAAGGCCTAAAAAAGTGACTGAAAATTATCCAGATGGGACAACCCAAATTTCTCCCAAAATAATACTCCATTTTTAAAAAATTGTCTTGGTTTAACATTTTGGATCATACTTATTCTTGAAGATCGAATGTATAAAAGTGTTATGAATTTCGTGTTTTATAAAAATTAAAATTAAAAAAATGTACAATTTAATTTTACTTCTTGTGTAAGTGGATGACATCATCATCACGGGGAGCAACTCTGTCGCAGTTCAGGCCTTCATCAATGTCCTTGTAGCTCATTTCTCACTTAATGACCTCGGCAACCTTCACTACTTTCTTGAGGTCGAGGTTGTTCCGCATCTAAATGGTCTTCTCATCTCCTAACGAGGATACATTGTCGACTTCCTGGCTCTAACAGGCATGACTGATGCTCGGCCTATCGCTACTCCCCTTGCCACCTCGCCACTCTCTTGTTGTGCTGCTCTCACCGACCGACTGAGCTTCGAGAAGTGGTTGGGAGTCTTCAGTATCTCTCCCTTACTCGTCTTGATATTGCGTATGTGATCAACAAACTTTGTGAGTATATGCATAGCTGACTATCGAGCACCGGAATGTTGCAAAATGCCTTCTTCAATAGCTTTGTGGCACTATTAACATCGGCATCTTTCTCCATAGTCAGTCTTCTCACTCTTCATGCTTCCACAAATGCCGACTCGACAGCAAAGGGATGATTTTACTTCAATCAGTGTCTACTTAGTCTATCTTGGCCGCAACCCAATTTCTTGGAGCTCCAAGAAACAAAGCATTGTTGCTCGCTCCTCAACTGAAGTTGTGTACCGAGTTGTTGCATCCATAGCTGCCAAGGCCCACTGGATTACATCTCTCCTCGATGAGCTCGGCATTTCCCTAATTCCAACCTGTCATTTACTGTAACAATGTGGGTGCCACAAATTTCTATTCCGATTTGATCTTTCACTCTCACATGAAGCATGTGGCCCTTGACTTTTATTTTATTCGGCAACAAGTTCAAGATGGCATTTTAGTATTTTACGGGTCTCACTTGTCTCCTTGGCTGACCGGTTGGTCAATACCCTTACTAAACCACTGCCTCATCAACGCTTCCAACATCACTAGAATAACATCTCTGCACATATCTTTGTATTATTTGTAATTATTCTTTCTGATCACTTCCTTTTAAAAGACTTATTTGTATTTGTCTATATTTCTATTAGGGTATGTCATTATTCATAATAATTATTCGTTTCTACGATAGGTTCATATGTGGTCGTTTAATATTAATTGGGCAACTATCGTATTTTCTTTGCAAAGGTTGCAATTTGATACATGGACTTTGGGTACCAGGTGAAGCCGGCCACAAATTTTGGGAACTGTAGGAATTCTTTGCCAAGGTCGCCATTTGATTGGCCTTTGGGTACCACACATGCCTGAAATTTTGAAGGCTTATTCCTCATTAGAGATGCACAGGATTGAATTTTAATGAACGCCTCACTACGTTACCATAATGACATGTGAAGCCAGCTCTCTGAATAATTTCCTATAGGTACAACATCAAATATTACTACCGTAGATCTAGAAGAAAGACCCACCAAACTTCAAGTTTTACTCGATATTGACTCCTAGGTTAGGAGTCAATTTTTTATCAACAATAACCCCATCTCCAACACAAACTAAAAGCCCTGAAATCCCCTCAAAATTTGTTGGCTCACACAAACTTCACTCAATCTACATCATAGCCACGCTCCTCACTAGGTGATGCTACAACTACCAATAGCAAGTTACTTGCATACCTTGAAGAGGCGCAAGCCAAATTTATGTTATGATTTGATTCAAATTATGATCACAAACCAAATCTTGGTACCACCCAACGAAGAGGGGTACACTCCAAACAACAGCAACAGCCACACAAGGAGGTGCTAATGGTGGTTAAAACCATCAACTGCTTCACTTTTTACATTTTCATTTTTCTTGCTACACTTAATTCAAGTGTAGGTCAAATTTTCCAATTACAAAGGATACCCAACAAACCGTCTATTATCCCTCGTGAAGAAAGGATGTCTTAGTGCTTCCCTAGCTTTCAGCCGGTCAGCTGGATCATATCGTAACAGTCCTTGCAAGAGATCAATCAGATCACCTGCTGAGTGGTCTACGTGCTGCATCACCAGGTTCTGCGAATGAAACAAGGAAAGGTGAGTTTAACAAGAAACCAAGCTTTATACAAATATATTATACCAAGTTTAAGTGTGTGTGTGTGTGTGTGTGTGTGTTGAAAAGTGCCTAGTTTAAGTACTCCCTTGGTTCCACCAACAAAATCCATGTTTGAAAAGTTTATTAAGGCATATACAACACTTTTTTATATAACTCTTTACTTATCAAAAAAAATTATTAGATTTTTCAAACATGGACTTTTTGGGTGGATCAGAGGAGAAATAAATAAAGATTCAGTTTTTGAAAGAGAAATCTTTAAGTGGAACTGAGAAGAATGGAAGGATTACATACAAGGATGGAGCAAAGTTTGAATGACAAGGATATTACAAAATACAAATACAGATCCCAATTCAACTTTGACAGCTAGAGAAAAACCTTTGATATAAATGCAAATAAGATACAGGAAGGGAGTTCAAATAACCATTAGAGTCACTCAAAACACAACTAAAACTATCTCCTTTGTTGTGTTCTCCTCACCCCTCCCCACGCCCAAAACCCCCCACAGAACCACAGGTAAAGCCAGCCAGTTATTGAAAGAGAAAAGGTACAAACTGTTTCAGAATAATGTACACCCTCGTAGTGCTCCTGATTTACAGAACTGTGCAAAAGGTAACTTGAACACACTTGAGACTCCCCAGTTAAACTAGAAGAAACAATATTAAATCAGTCTTACCTGCAGACGGGGAAGCTTCCAAACAGCCCTCATACTATCTCTTGAGGTTGCGCCCTCTGGCCAATCCAACCGTGCACCTCTTCTAAAATATTTCTCAGCACGCCGGCTGAAAAAGGCATTAGGCTAAATGTGAAATCCAGTTACATGTAACTAAAGTATAACTTAACACCTACAATAACTTTTTTTTATAAAAAAATTAACACCTACAATAACTTACTCTGCTCTAACAATCATTTGTTGTGGCAGCGGCCCTAATACTCTTTCCATCATAGCAAGATGTTCCAAGTTCTCATGTGTTTGAAACAGAGCCTCACCCTAATTATAAACAATGCGACGACAAAATAAGGAAAAGCAAACATTATTATAGACAACTATCAAAGCGCGAGGCCTGTAATGCAATACCAAATAAAAACGAAGTAGCTTGTAAGAATAATTGAATCCAGGAAAGATCAAGGGAAGGCAAGGGGGATCTAATATAAAGGTTCTTAAATTAACAAGCACAATCTCAAGGGAACTGCTTTTCATCTTCTACTTACTTCTTCATACTATTACCACACTCATAATCACTGTTTAGCACTATTAATGAAGGGAAAAAATAAAGGGATAAAAGGCGAAGGAGGAGCAGCTGCTGGGACACAGTTCTTTTGGCCGTTTGTTGGGCAGAGTGGCTTGAAAAAAAAAACAAAGCCTTTGACAATGAAGAGATTATGGACAGATTGAAGGAGAGTGTCTTTCGGTCCTTGTTCTTTTAGTGTTATGGGTCGACTCCGTCTGTTGATAATTCTTTTGTCGAGTTTTTGGATAGTTTATCTGTTAGTTAATCTTAATGTAGCTCGTATACTCCCGGTGTACATAGGACATTTCGCGCTTTTTTATATATTTATCCTTACTTATCAAAAAATATATATATTGTTTTTGGATAATTAATCAAACTAGATGGTTGACTATTCAATGAGTTAAACAAAGAATTTTGACAACATAACCAAAGCAATAACAAAAACCACTATGGATTTAAACCATGAAACAAAAAAAGGCATGGAAAAGTAAATAATTTTACGGTCTTACGGAGCAAAGTTCAACAAGTATGCAACCTGCACTCCACAAATCACAAGGGTAGTTCCATCCAAGACCTGTGATTTAGCCAAACACCAAGACTAAGCACAAATTCAGGTGAAAATATACAATCATGACAAGACAATCAGTTAGGGGACAGCATTTTTACCCAGTATAACCTCTGGGGCACGATAGTGACGGGTTGAAACCACGTAACTGTGATCCTGATGTTCAAATGTAGTGCTCCCAAAATCAATGAGTTTAATGGCACTTGTTTTCGGCAAATTCTTGAAGTAGGAACCTTCTTTTGTTGATCGGGATAGAAACTTGATTAAAGCAAGGAAAATAAAACATCAACAATCAGAAACAGCCAATATTAAATCAGGTCCTAGACAAGAAAATAAAACATCAACAATCAGAAACTGCCAATATAAAATCAGGTCCTAGACAAACATACAAATAAGTGGCATTATAAACTAAAAATTGATTGTTGATAGTTGTGCAAAAAGATGGACACTCAAGCATAAACTAACCTATTCTCCTCAAGAGAAACAAAAAAGAACGGAAAGAAATGCAACTGGTAAGATATTATTACTTCTGCATCCATGTGAAGCTCAGTGAGCATATGCATGCTGCGAAACATGCAGACAAGGATGCAACGAAGTAATTTGCAGATTCAGTAAATATGGTTACTTGATACCTTCGGCATGCACAAAGAAAACATGAATTACAAACCAAAACTATCTCGAGTACAGGAACGTACCTTATAATCTGGCACTTTGATATACTCAGAGGACACAAGCAGCACATTTTCTGGTTTTAAATCAGTGTGAATAAGACGCAGATCATGCATAACTGCAGGAAAAGCAAGCAAAGAGAATGAGATAGCAAGGAGAGTAATCATAATTATCAATCCCAATTTCCAAGCAAGTGGTAGCATCAAGCATAGAAATTTAGCAGATTCTTCCACACCAGATCTTAGGTGCATGCAAAGAATAAGTAAAAAGTGGTACAAGATTTTTCCACACACATGCTACAGATTCCAAAAGTTGTCTGCCAAACTCCCGAACAAGATCAATGGGAAATGAACGATAGCTGTTTTTGCGGAGAAAATCGTATAAGCTTGGACCAAGCCTCTCAAAAACCTGTTAACACCATTTAAATTCATCCGCAAGTTTTCAACTCACAGAAAATTCAGGCAAGATGTAACATCAATGCCCTTTCAAACGTAATCAAATTATAAGTACCAATAAATACTTACAATACATATATGATTACGATAGTCAAACCAATTCCGTATTTGCACACAACTGCAAAGAATGAAACGGCTTACACCAAAATCACTTTTAATTTCTACAAACCAACAAGAGGAGAATTTAAGGAAAGACCAGCCTACCGTGTGCCACCAACATCATTCCTGGCAAGCTTCTGCAGGACATCAATTTCGATCATGGCAGCTTCTCGATATTTGAGTATTGAACGAACTATTTTTATCGCGACGATTTCGTTCTTGTCATTGTCCAAACATTCCAAAACTTGCCCAAAAGTCCCTGCATTCAATCATCCAGCAAATGCACCGGTAAAGTACAGTTGAATTAGGGCACGATAGCCAGAAAACAATTTTAGCTACCCAGAAAATATGTAATTGGAGATCTCAGAACATGCAGTAACTAACCTTCCCCCATTTTGCTCATTATTCTGTCTGCAATTGAGTGAGTGAGAGGGTCAGCAGTGAGACTATTATGATTATGCATCCAAGGTAAATAAATAAATAAATAAAATTATCGTTGCATGAATCGGAGCAGTATTATATTTGAATCTCTACCAAATACGGCAAAGCTCACTGGGCATTTCCTTTAAACCGCAACTAGCAACTAAAAAGCAACAAAGAGGTACTTTAAGAAATGTAAAATGCATCAAGGATATATGCGTCCCAGAAGTGAGAAAGAAAGGTCTATCCAAGATGCAAGTAGGTGGATACAACATCAGGTTGGTAAGGATCATACTATCTTGGTTTTCAGTTGCATGCCCACATATCAATGCAAAGCTAACAATAATTAACTTCTCCAACCAATAGAAATATCAGGATCATATTTATTTTTTTGATAGGTAAGTGTGACCCTTTTTGGGAACGGGGATTGGAACCAAGGACCTCAAGGTCTTTGCTTGAATGCCCTTGCCATCTCTCCCACCCCTTAGGGTCATATTCTAATGGAACTATTCCCTTTCAGAAACTCGTTGACACAAGGATCTCAAGAGAGCCTGCTTCACCTTCAAGCCAGTTTTCACTACACCTTAGTGGGCTTCTCAAGTAAAGTACAACCAAAGATTCCAAGATATCTTTAAACAACCCTTCCCAGGCCTCAACAACACTTGCAATACATAAACACGTAAGACTCATAATCACAGAACCTCAAAATCCAAACTTACTTGCTCGGATTACACAAGGTACGCAATTGTGCATTGTTCAACCTTGAAACATGCAAGGAATCAGAAAGTCCTCAAGCCTAACAGAGGTAGTTATGATAAATGCTCCATGGCAAGTCAACAATCGGTAAATATACACACAATTGGTCTACAGAGCATAGTGAAACCCCACCTGTATTCAATCCCTACCTAAATTTGTACTTTCAATTAATTTGAAAAGAAAAAGGTCAAATCGCCCAAACAGCTCCACCTAATTTCACCCAGCCGGCAACAGCTCCATTTCTGTGTCTATTCATGTCAACCACCTAAGAGGTAAACCAAGGGCGAGTCTTCATTAGGTTGCCCAAACCTGAAGTGGCCTTCAGAAGCGCAAGTGCGCAACTGCATCAGCCAAAAATATGGTGGCATTAGTTCAGACGGGAGTGTCAGAACAAACTTAAGAGGGCCAGCAGAGCTTCAGAAACAGCCTTGCCGTCCCAGAAAAACAATCACAGCCTATTTGTGCAGGAAGGAAGGTGCAGACCTTCTCTGGTAAACATCAATCGCCTAAGATGATACTTTCAAGCTCTTTTTTGTTAATTAAAACCCAAATTCCATCACCCGTTCTACTGCCTTGCACAGATTATCAATTCATGGCTGGCTCTCTAACCTCAATTTCATACCAAGAAAAAGAAAACCCACAATCCAGGAAATATTATTTCATAAGACAAGCATCTATTGAGATACTCAAGGTTCAACAACACAAGCTACAACTGTCTCCAAGGATAAGCTGAAGTTTATCCAATAATACTAAAAATAGAAGGGTATAAGGGCATTAGTATGACAACATCTAAAACTTTGGGGAATCAATGTGAACTTACAACGAGAAGTAATATTCTCTCCGATGGCAAATATGTAATGACCATCTTTATCATCTGGTCTCCAAGGAGGGGATCCATTGCGAGGCACCCCCTTGTAATATATAGAAGAATAGGCATAGTTGGAGACAGCCCCATTAACATATTCCTGCCCGCAGTAAATAGCTGGAAGGACCTGAAGGCAAACATGAACACCAATATATGTCAAAGAAGCACTTCCAAATAACTAAATTTGCAAATACATCAGCAAAACTGCCAAAAAAAACAAAAAATGCAAAATCTTAATATACTAGCTAAATCTCTATAACTTGGTAGCCTTGTCACCTTGAAACAAGCGAAAGATACATGTGGCCAATTTACACTAAAAGTGGAGTATAGCAGTTTCATTAGGAATAGAGTATAGCAGCCAATTTCAGCACAACCATCAAGCAAAACCAGAACTTAATATGATTAACATACTAACCTTGTTTTAAGAATATATATATATATATATAACCCAAATACAAGCCAAGCACGATGATTCTCATTCTTGATCTGTTTTAGTGTGAAAGATTATAACTTCTCTTGCTTGGAAGTTCTAGAAACTCTAATAATGAAGGAACGAACATACACCCAAAAATTGTGAACGCTCATGATGCAACTGCTGCTAGTGTTAGGGAAAATGGCAACTTAATAATTACAATAAAACGCGTTGCTTAACAGATGTTACAGATCCCCTAGGAACATCTATTAACAAAAAAACATATTTGACAAACACATCCTTTGCAAGATCAACACAGTCGTCCTGCTGTCTAACATAGTTAAGTTCACATCCGTAACCACTGAAGGAATCTACCCGGAAAATTATCCTCGTTTCTGAAATAAACACACGTGCTAATTATCATCTCTACTGTTTTACAGAAAATTAATGACTATTTTTCAAGTTCAGCTTATAAGATGGAATAATCAAAGTTTCTGGTAAAATGAAATTACTTAAGCTTATTTTGAGATCATGAAAAATCCAAAATTTAAATCTAATATTACTTAACAATCAAAGGAAGGAAAAACCAGAAACAAAAATTGATCAAACTAGGGAAGACCTGTATATCCACCTAGATCAAATTACCACAAAATAAACAAATTTATACAGAAACCAAAACACAGATCTAATTTCAAACAGAATATAAAATTAAGTTCCAGGAAATTACAATCAAACTAAGCCACAGTTATACAAAATCACAACTGGTGAATACACACACATACAGTTGCGAAAAAGAAACAATGTATGGAATTGATCGGATAACCTTGGGAGGAGGGGGAATGGGTGGGGCCATATCCCACGTTAATCGAGGTCGCTTCCGAGGCCGCTTATCCATGTTCCTGTGTGGAATTTCTACGATTCTCTGCGTCTCCATTAACAAATTCGGTCGATCAAACAAAAAATGAGACTCAAAAAACTGGATTCTGATAGAAATTTTCAAATTTGGTGGGGAAATTTCGATTGAAAGTTCGTTTGAATTTTATGAACCCTAGCTTTTTTGAGCAAAATCCTTTTTAGGGGAGAACGAGGGAGATGATGTGCTGAGAAAAGTAACCGTGGTTGAGTTGACTAACCATGGTTAGTTTTTTTCTTAACTAATCAGAGGCTTGAGTGGTTAAGTGGGTCCACTACGGTAATGCCTCTAGAGAGCATCTCCGCGACTCAATATCTCCCTCAAACTATCTTTTTTTTTTCTTTTTTTCTTTTTATACTTTTTTAACACTCTAAAAAAAATTACTCCAATAATCACTATTTATATAATCCTTTAAAACCTCAAATCTTTTTCATCACAACTAACAAACCTAACTATTATCACCATATTTTTCATGTTTTTTTATTTTTATTTTTCTAACACAATGAAATATTTATATTTTTTATTATATATTCTATAAAAAATATTGAATTTTTTAATTATTTTTATTACTACTTTCATCTAAAAATATATGTCATTTTAAGGGTCAATTTATGTTTATAATACATCATCATCATCATCATTATTATGATTGTTGTTGTTGTTGTTGTTGTTGTTGTTGTTGTTGTTGTTGTTGTTGTTGTTGTTGTTGTTGTTGTTGTTGTTGTTGTTGTTGTTGTTGTTGTATCCTCTCATATATTAAAAACACGAGACAAATAATTTCTTTTGGTTGAAAAGAATTCACAATTAATACACAAATTTCATATAAAAATAGGCATCTTTCAATTTGATCAATAGATCAAGTTTACAATAATAATGTAAAAAAACAATATATGTATATCAGTAGCTTGCAACTGTAGGAAAATTTAAGATAACAAAGGTAGTAAAGGAAACCACACATTATACTAATATTTATAATACAATTATTATTATTTTTCTTAAACAGTGTGTCAGGTCAAAAAAATTTAATGGGAGTTTTTTGTTTAAAATATAGTTTTACTATTATCTAAACATAACTTTTACTGAAGAAAATAAAAGATTTTTTAGCATCAAATAAAATATATTAAATTAATAATAACTTTTTCCCAGATGGAGGAAGTATTTTTTACACTTTATATTCTATTGAAGTAATTTTATATTTTAAGAAATTCAATTACTTTTATCTAAAATATATATGTTGACAAAACTAATTATTTTGCTACAATCTCAATTGCATTTCTCCATTAAAAAAAGCATATGTCAACAACAAACATGGGCATCATGCACCGAACAAAAGAGAGTTGGAGACAGAAAAGTAAGTTACTATTCATGCTAAGAGTTCGACTAAGAGTCACTCTAAGTTTAGAGGGCTTAGCAAAATAAAGAGATGGGAGCGTTTAAAAATCTTCATTGTGGCCACAAATGCTGGTAAAAGACTCTAAAGGACTTTTAGAGTTTGATAATGATAAAAAGCTTCCCACTATGGACGCTATGAGCACATGAGAGCATAGAGATGGCATTGTAGGGCCGGGTATTTAAGGAGATGGTTAGTGAATATGTTGAGACGTGTATTTCAGAGTTGAAAGACTTCCATTGTAGCATCACCAATGGTCCAATACAACCGTATATTTGATTATATTTGACTGTGGATAATTAATATCATCCCTCACTATGGTAAGTTTTCTTTGTTCATACATATTCATTTAAAATAAACATGTTTAATGCAACTGTGGATTTGATCTTATGTGGAATGCATCCCACCAATAAAATGATTTTGACAAAAAAAAAATGAAAACGAAGCAACCAATGGAAAGAGTTTTTTTTTTTTTAAAGAAAAATGTGAATTATGATGTATTCACACCCTCAAATATAATGTAACAAATTGACATTCTTATCCTCAATGTAAAAATGATGGTTGACACGATCATATTCACACCTCTCATCCACAGTTACATTCAACGAGTTTTTTTTTTTTCAAAAAAGACATTAATCCTAAGTATCACTCAATTTCTTCCACATACACATTATCATTGACGATGATCAAATTAGTAGGGGTGAGCATATGCATATCAAGCTTATTAATGCCCAATAAGCTCGTTAATGTCCTACCTCCAAAGTCTATGCCAATGAGAATGAAAAGGTGATGTATTCATATATCCTGGTATCCCTTAAATAATGGATAACTTGATGTAGGAAACCCAAAGTACCCATAGTGATCCGAAATAGGCCATAAGACTATTTTCATAAAATCCACAGTGGGGCCTCACAACACTCCATTCTTACACTTTTCCGTTCTTCCCTAAAAAAAGAAGAATGAGAATGAAAGGGTGATGTATTCATATATCATGGTATCCCCTAAACAAGGGATAACTTGATGTAGAAAACTCAAAGCTCTCATATTGGACCAAAAATCCACTAAAGGCAATCGAAGCGTATTCAAACGCGCTATCTTAGACAGCACTCCTCTCTCACTTTTAATTCCGTCTTCCCCTAAATAAGGTAGTATGGAATGAGAGCAGTGGTGTCCGCATCCGCACGTACGCGCACCCCTATCCAAGGGCGCGCGGCGCGCGGACGCATTTCCCGGGAACCCACATTGGCGACTCTGCTGGGGAGATCGTTTTATTTTAAATAAAATGGAGGGCTAGACTCATTAAAAAAAAAAAAACTTTTTTGTTTTTCTTTGTTTCTGGCTAAAGTATGATTGTTATATTAATTTATGCATTCGAATATTGTGTTCATATACATCCGTGTCTATATTTGTGGATATGATCATCCATCTTGCAGCAGTTTCGTTACGATAACTGTTATAGGTATGTTTAAAAATATGTGTTTTTCAAAAAAAAAAAAAATATATATATATATATATATATATATATATATATATATAATTTTTGCAAAAAAAAATCAAAAAAATATATTTGCAATAAATTTTCGGGCAGCACAACAATAAAAGGGCATGGGCTTTATCTTTAATATTGCTTTATTTTCGGCCCTATATATTTATTTTGTTCTATTTATTATTTTTTATTCCGCAAAATATGTATATATTTGCTTTCATTCTGTCATTTTATTTTGGAGATTAGGACCAATTTGTAATTAATAGGAATAGATAGAGTCCCCGCTTTTCTTTCTATTTCTTAATGTGATGTGCTTGCTTGCGCTCAAACTAAAAAGCCGAGAAAATCCACAAATAACAGCAAGACATGTCATATTTGTTTTATTTTCTGTTTATATATCTGAAGAGAAAAAAAGATTTTACTGCTTTTTAGAGGCTGCACACACTCACACTCATGTAAATATATTCCAAATTGCTACCCTACACCATGGTCAGCATACCCCTTGCATAAGCCATTGTTAGAATGCATATAGATCTTCAGGACACTTCAAAGACCAACCGGTTTTTGCATCTTTGAATCGTGGGTCAACCCCTGTAATAAAAAATATATGAGATCAAAAATAAAATAACAAAAAAATAAATGCGCAAGTCAAAAAAATAATTATGAAAAAATAAATGCGCATAAAAAAATGAATAAATACACATGGGTTGATTTATTATTCTCTGATGCTCGACCTAGACCATTTCGAATGATGGATCCTGAAAAGAGTATAGGCCCTTCGCCTGGGATCAGTCCGATCTTGGGGAGTCGAAAGGCAGGTGGAATAACGTTGGTCCTATACTCTGAGAAAGAATCCACTGTTCCAGGAAAAGTCATTAAACTGTCAAAATGAAGCAGGTGCTTATCCGGTCAATTGTAGGGAAAATAAATAATAATAAAAAATACTAATAAAGGCACGTTGTACTCCAAGCCCAGAAAGCCTTCAGCCAGCATTCTGATACCTCCAAACCCATTTTCCTCAGAAACCTGGCCCGAATTTGGAAACGCAGAGATAGTACTGGCGGGTTGATACGGGAAACAAGTGCAGAAAACAGATCAGAGGGTATCAGTATCAGATCAGATAAGGGCAGAATCAGTTCAGAAGGTATAGATCCGAGCAGAATGACAGCTAAAAATAAACATGCGATGATGGAAGCTAGCAACAATTGGAACCACGGGGAACCAGAAAAAGAAACTCCTGAGTATGCACCTCCCCCTGGACTTGAGGCTTGGCTAAAGAAGGGATTGGATGCTCATGCAGAAAGAATAATAAATCAGGTGGTAAATGACCTTCTAGCAGGTTTTTCAGAAACTCTTGCAACTTTCTCCCAAAAACCAAAATCCCAAAATATGTTCCTAATACTTCCTACTTTCCTGAAACAAATTTCCCTGATACCTTAGAAAACATCATTTTCCAAGCCTCCGGAAAGCAACCAAGTGCCAGCCATCAGCCGAATAATAATCCCATTGCCCAAAGTAATATGATTTCAAGTGCCCATAATTCTAATCCATACCCTCCAGAAGTCAACTCCGATCTCCCTCACCTGAATGCTTGCTATTACAACCAAAAGAATTATCTCCCTCTTGATCCCTCAAATACCTATTCTCAGCAAACGACCCCAGAGATTCCAAAAGAAATCATTTGTATACCAGAAAAAGAATCCCTATTGGGTCAAGGTCCAGGCAACCCAATTCCAGTACAATATTATCCAAGGAAGAAAACCCCATCCAGTTGCTTGACCAAATCCCAATCTGGCAATTTGCCTAAGTCAAGAGGACGAAAATAGGTAATTCCAAGGCATTATGATGACCTGCCTGCTCCAAGATCTGAAATACTTCAAACACTGTGGGCCCATGGGATGCTGAAACACATTAATAATTACCGACCACCCAAACCGTTACCTATTACCTGGAATCATGCCCAATATTGTGAGTACCACCGTTGCAGTGGTCATCTTACCCGATAAGTGCTATACACTCAGAGATGCAATTCAGGATCTCATTGATAACGAGGTAATTACGGTGGCAGGCACCAGAATTTTTGAAACAAATCAGGCCAAGGAGGTCTGAAAGGGCAAGTTAATCTAACTAGCCACGGTAAAGGTGCTGTAAAATATATTTATCAATAAAAGAGAATTTCCAATAAGTCTGGAGGACAGTTTCCTAGGTATGATAGACGGAGGCACTAATTATGAAAGGCTCCCTGCTAAGTTTAAGCTTATTTCTAATAAGCCTCTGTAGAACTTGTATACTACGACCGACCCGCTTTTGACGCCCGCAGATCTAGTGGACCGCTTCGGATATACTATCCCTATTTCTTCCCCTAGCTTTACAGATTGGTCATCTACCGATCCGCTCCCTAAAGTTGAGGATCTCAAACCCCAGGTCCTTAACAGTGTAATAAACCCTGTACAGTTTGCTTTTAATGATAATATGAATGTTTTTGCTTATTCCTTAGTTGCACCTACATTAAAAGACGCATTAAATAATTATAATAATGAGTCATTTAATGAAATGGACCCAAAAGATAAAAAAATATTTGCTTGAGCTTGTAAAGACAGTTGAGCACTAGGAACAACACCATTCATCAGTAGCAACTGAAGACTTGTCCACTATCAATCTGGGGCTGGACAACGAAATAAAAGAAATCAAAATCGGCAGCTACTTACAAGGCTCTGAAAGGGTAGCACTCATTGATCTCCTCAAAGAGTTCGTAGATATCTTCGCATAGTCCTATGAAGATATGACGGGGCTAGACCCAGCCATAGTCGAACACCGGATCCCCATATATCTGGATGCTCGGCCAGTCAAGCAAAAGCTCCGCCTCATTAAGCCAAAATGGTCACTACAAGTCAAAGAATAAATCAAGAAGTAGATGCGCGTCAATTTCATTCGGGTAGTAGAATACCCGACATGGCTGTCCGATATAGTGACTGTTCCTAAGCCCAACGAGAAGGTCCGGATCTGCATAGACTTCTGCGACCTCAACAAGGCGTTGCCGAAAGATGACTTCCCTCTACCCAATATTGATATTGTGGTAGACGCCGTTGCTGCCCACAAAGTTAGATCCTTCGTCGACGGCATGCTGAGCTATAATCAAATCAAAATGGCAGTAGAGGACCAGGAGAAGACCTCATTCACCACTCCTTGGGGGACCTACTGCTACAATGTCATGCCGTTTGGACTCAAAAATACCGGGGCTACTTATCAAAGGGCTGCCACCACCCTCTTCCATGACATGATCCATAAGGAAATGGAGGTCTATGTTGACGACATGATCGTGCACTCCAGCGACGCCAATGGTGCCCATATCAAAGACTTATGAAAATTCTTCGAAAGGTTAAGAAAGCACCAGATGAAGCTTAACCCCACCAAATGCACATTTGGGGTTACCAAAGGCAAGGTCCTGGGATTCTTGGTGACCGAGCAGGGCATTGAGATCAAGCCAGCAAAAATAAAAGCCATCATAGACATGCCGCAGCCTAAAACTCCAACCGAAGTCAAAGGCTTCCTAGGCCGATTGCAGTATATTAGTCGTTTCATCAGACAGCTGACAGCCACATGTGAGCCCCTCTTCAAACTCCTAAAAAAAATACTGACCATGTCTGGGACGAGAAGTGTCAGTTAGCCTTCAAAAAAATTAAAGTCTATCTTACCAATCCACTTGTGCTAGCTCCACCCCATACACATAAACCTCTCCTCCTATATTTAACCGTCACAGACACGTCAGTAGGGGCTATGCTCGCCTAAGAGAAAGAAAATTCCTACATTGAAAATGTTATATACTTCATAAGTAGGAAGCTGCAAGGAAGCGAGCTAAATTACTCAACCTTGGAGAAAAGCTGCACCGACCTAGTCTAGGCCACTCAAAGGCTCAAGACCTATTGGCAGGGACGGACCGTCAAGCTCATCTCCCGGATGGATCCTATAAAGTACATCTTCGACAAGCCATCACTTTCCAAGAGATCCGGTCAAAGGTGTCGTCCTTCTCACGAACCAAGAAGGAGAAGATCCCGTTCAGCCCTTCAATCTTGACAAGCTCAAAAGGTATTATGCTTGAGCCAACCTATCCAGCAGTTGCTTCCTTCTCCAGCTCGCTAGGCTGAAAACCCGAAAGGGCGGCCTAGACAAAAATTAGAGCAAATAAAAAAACAATAAAATGATAAATAAGGGCTCGCTAGGTTGAAAACCCGAAAGGGCGGCCTAGGCAAAAATTAGAGTAAATATAAAAAAACAATAAAATGAGAAATAAGGGCTCGCTAGGTTGAAAACCCGAAAGGGTGGCCTAGGCAAAAGTTAGAGCATAAAAAAAAAGAAGAAAAATCAGGAGAAAAAGGAGAGGGAATGCACCATTTGAATCCTCGACATCCTACCTCCAGTCTTCAGCATACGAGGGGCTCGACTGACAAAAGGATAAAGAAAAACCACGACAGAAAACTCACATTAAAACACTAAAATATAAAAAATACAAGTCCTAAGGTGCAACTTAGGAATAATTACTAAAAAAATTTAGATTGTGCATTATTTGTTTTGTACATATCCATTATGGCCTCTACCCCCTTTTGTTCCCTAGAAAATATCCCTTCTTTTGCAGCTCAAGCCCCAAGGTGGTCCATCAGTGTCTACGGCGTCCGCCCAGCCAGGCCCATATACTCCTCCTGCGAGACGCGGAAGAAGCTCTAGTTTCACCCGCATGAGAGCCCCTAGAAGTATCCTCTTCTTCATCATTGGCATCCCATTCTCCTGGGCAGCTGTGTTACTTGGACCGGCCCCATCATTTCTGAAAGCAGTGCCCCATCCAGGCGGAGGAGGAGGGACAGCCTCCTTTGGCTCTCATGGGTTATTTTGTCTGCTTGCGATGCTCAGCCGAGGAAGCTCATTGCCATCATTTCTGAAAGTCGTGCCCCACCCAGTCTGAGGGGAAGGAGCAGCCACTTCAGATTCCCAAGGGTTGTGCTGCATGCTCTCATTGCTCAACCTGCGGGGCGCATTGCTAGGACCCGCTATGTTCGATCCATGAGCTGTCTGGGCGCTAAGATTATGTACACGCCTGAATTCCTCCTGTAGGGCCTGAGGGACGACTAGCCCCGAACTATCAATATCCTCGCCTATCTCCATCAGGCAAGCATCTATACCGCTAGCAACACGACGGCCCAGCAAATTCCTCAGCCCACGCCTAATCACGCGGGACGCCCCCTTGGCAGCCACCATTATCCATTCCAGATATTCGTGGGAAAGAAACATGTAATCAGAAAATAAATAGGCTACCTCCAGCCTATCAAAATCTCGTTGCCACATTTTCTGGATAGTGGTACCCAGGTTCTCGTCATTATTATCCGCCTCCAGATATACAGGACGAGTTGGGTTAGGGATAAGCTGCTCTCTCCCAAATTGGCATAAGATCCGGTCGGCTCTGTAAAAAGAAGTCCGCTCAATGCCCAGCAAGACCACTTGATTATACTCTGCGGAATACATAAGGAAGCGCCGGATCTGCGGAAAAAGTCCTCAGCCCAATCAAACTCTGAATAGTTGGTTTGAGGAAGGTGACCACGAAGGCCATAAAACCCTAGGTCATACAGTGCTCCATGCGGTACAAGGGTCATCACCCAAAGAAAATGCTCCTCCAGCCACATATGGAGTAAAATGGGGCTGCCAGTAGGGAATAATTCATCATCGCTTGTAAAAGCATCCAGGCCCGCTAGAGTCTCCATCAGAATCACCGGAACAATATTCAGCCGGTGATCTCGTGCCTGCAATGCTAGGTCAACGACCCACACATCGATAAATCCGGGTTTGCCCACCAAAAAATACCTCCCTACCAGACAAAGGAAAAGCGCAAACAGTCGACGCCACAAGTAATCTATGTCATCCTCCCTAAATTCTGTAAAGGCTCCAAGAAGGACAGTCAAATCAAAAGTTACTCCATCATAAAAACATGGAGTAGCGCGGCGAGTAGTGCGAAACAGCTCTCTAATGGCCATATATGGGCGCCTCCGGTGAGAAGGCACGACAATCAGACGAGAAAGTGCCACCCCCAACATTGCACAGAACTCTTCATAAGTGGGGCACATTTCGTTCATACCGAAGTTAAAAAGGTGGTCCTGAGGCGACCAAAACCTGGAGGCTCCCCTCAGCATGTCCCAATTAATGACAACATTCCTCTAGGAAAGTAGGCACCTGAATCCAAAGATATGATCAAACCAATCACGCTCGTCTGACCGAAGAGAAAGGATCCAAAAATCGAGAGCATTCTCATAAATTTCTATCTCTAGCGCTGTGTGAATTCGTGCAACCATTTGAAAGAAGGAATACGAAAAATTATCTGATGAATGAGGCAATGGATGAGCCGAAAAAAAAGCTAAACTTTGTGAGAAAGAAATATGTGAGTCTACGAAGAAACAAGCGATCCCCCGTCCGCCTTTTATACCAAAAATCCAAGAAACGGACAATTTCTGAGCACGGTGGCAAACAGTGGCTGAAAAAGATTGCCCAGAAGAAGGAACTGGGTGCCACCCATGCTCCATCCTGGCTCGGCGCCCACTTCATGCATGGGTGGCGCCAAGTTTGCCCATTATGCCTCTGAAAGCGACTTGGTGTCGGTTTTACGCCCGACCGTTGATTCTTTGCCTTGTCTGATCACGAAGAAAATTAAGGGAGCTATAAAATAGGCTACGACCATTAGCTTGGTGGCAATCATATGCTCAGGTATAGGAGAAGGCGGCTGCCTCCTTCTCCCCAAATATCTCCAGAAAAGCCCTCTCGAGCCCGAAGGTGTACATTTTTAAAATCCGTTTCAGAGATGCAGCATGTCATTACCCTTAGATATCGGTATAGCTTTATTTTATGTATGTATTTTGAGTCTGCATTTTATTTTCTTGCATCATATAAAATTATATTGTATTGCATAATAAATGTTTGTACAGATTCTGGTACAAATAAAAAAAATAGAAAAAATAGAAAAAAACTAATGTGTGCAGGTAAGAGGAGCTAATAATCACAGGACGCTCTGCCCCTATTAAAACCAGCTCCCATCACTCGAGGGCCCGTTCCGCCGCCAAGCCTGTGACCCCCCTCTCACCCGAGGGCGAGCCGACCCGCCAGCCTCATCGTCGTCGTCATCACGGCGTCTGGTCTGCCGTACAACATCATTACCCCGGCAAGAAAAGTCATCCATGAGCCGCTGGTAAAGTTTGTTGATGCTGACGAAGCCCCGCAGCAGCCTCTTATATGTGGACACCTTAACCTGAAGAAAAGAGGGTGTTGCAACAAAAAAGGAAATGCATTAGTCCAAGAAAAAGGAAAAATGAATGATAATGATGCTGGAAAAAAAAAGAGTGATATATGAAAAAATAATGAAATGAAAAAAAAAAGATGAGTGATAATATATACCGTGCGAACGTGATCAGGGACACGGTACTCCTCGGGGATATCCGCATCGGGTAAGACTTGCTCTATAAGTCTTCCGTCTCGATGATATCGGAAGGTGAAGAGGGCATCATCGGGCATAGAGAACTCCGACTATGCATCAAGAGCTGGGCGAGAGGACCATGGTCTATCACATGCATCGGATGCACGCCTGACGACCGCAAGGGCAGGAGGAACAGGATGGAGCATAGTCCTCAAGAACTCCTTGTATGGCATGACTGGATAATCGCTGGGCGGCATGACAAATTTTGACAGGTAAAGATACCTGTTCGGAAGAAGATCTGGAACGATCACCCAAGGGGGAGGTGCAGGAGGCACCACCGGAGGTGTCGAGTACATGACATGTTGGCGATTAACTCGCTCGCCCATATATAAAGAATCATTCATGATCGACACCATGAGAATCCGGCAGCGGCTCAGTGTCAGGGTGACCTCATATGGCCCTACTAAATTATGCTAAGGAACAAAATGTACAGAGCCCGAGGTCGAGCTGTCTATCCTGTCACGCAGTCCAAGTCGTTCCAGAAAATGGTCGTCTCTATCTTTCTTCTTTTGGTTTACGTTTACAAACTTAGCCAAGTAAGGTGGTTTATGAACGCTGCTGCGTAGTGGGCCTGGTGTAAAGTCAAAAACAGAATAAGCCCACACCTGGAAAAAAAAAAAAAGAAGAAGAAGCAAAAGTCAGCTAAAAATGATGAAAAAAAAATATATATAATAATAATAATACTGACAGAAAAAAAATTGAAAGTGGGAAGAAAAGAGATGTACCTCCCAAGCAGGAGCAAAGCCAGTCATAACCGGTGATTCATTCCGGCTCGCCTTGTCCATGGAGGCATAAAGTTCAGCCAGGCCCGCCTGCCCCCAGTCATATTCAATCACGCGGTCCAGTTCCCGGAGGCAGCCTAGGAGGGAAACTCTCAGAGAAGTGGAGGAATTGGCAAAGAGCGACATCCTTAGGAAGAAAAATAGAAAGGCTCTGGCGACGCGAGCTACATCGATGCTATCCCCGGCATTGACATTCCCAGCATTCGCCAAAAGCCATCTCTTAACGCTGCCAATTTTAATTTCATCCGCAGTTTTATATTCGGGCACGAAGCCCAGAAGATCCTCCACCACGTCATGATATTGACGGAGAGTATAATCCGGCTCAAGAGTCCGCCCGATGCTGGTAGAGATACCTGTGATAGCGGCAAAGTCGCATGGGGTCATAGTGGCCTCTCCCCAGCTAAAGTGGAATGTGTGGGTCGTGTCCCACCAATAGTTCCGCAATGTATCAAAGATGGCCATATAGCTGCGGAAGGGACGAAATGCCCACATAAATACCCCGAGGCCTGTATCCTCCACCAAAACCCGTGTCGGCTCGGGCATCAGATGGAAAATGTCCATTACCATGTCGCAACTCGCCCGAACCCGAGTCAAGGTGACGCGTTCCTGAAAAAAAAAAAAAAGGGGAGGAATGAAAGGTAAGATTCTCATAAACCATTTTTCTTGTGTAATCAGTACATTAAGTTTGTTTCTTTTTTTATTTAAAAAAAAGAGAAAAAATGTATGTAAATATATATAATAATAATAAGTATGTGTTATTGTATATATCAAAATAATAATAATAATAAATAAATATATCTATAAATGTGTGCCTTTCATTCATGCATTTTGCATTTTATCATGTATTTAAGAATTTTCATTTGCATTCTTGTGTAAATAAAATGTATATCAATAATGACTGTATCATAAAAAAATAATCTTTTTTTAATAAAAAAAATAAATAGAATAATAAAATAAATAAATAATAATAAAATGCATCTTTTTGCATCTAAATATGTATTCTGGCATTTTAGGCATCATAAAATGTGTGTTTCACATTTAGATATATATGCTGCATTTTGCATTTTCGCATGCATGATAAATAAGTGTACCCATGCATCATGTTAGTTAAGCATCCTATAAAATTTCTAGGCATTGCATTTGCATCAAATAAATGATATATGCATTCCATCATTTGCATTTATAATCCAATAAGCTGCATTATAACATGAGCGGAAAAGAGAATAAAATGCCACAAATCATGAAAAGAAAATATTCTCATGACATTTGTTATATCCTTGCAGCGTAGGCATGCATGAAAAGTTAATTCTGGTGCATGAAATATATCTGTTTTGTCCTGAGTATATCCAAAAATGCGTCCGAAAATATGCCCAGATAATTTTGCATTATGTTTCGAAAAGTCCGTCTCATAGGCATATAGCATGTAAAAATATTTTTAGGTCTATAACATGCATCATATAGCTCCATTTGCATTAATTGCATAAATCATGCATAGTAGGGTCAAATAATGATCACTAGTTCAATTATGCATCGTAAAAATAAATTACATAAATTTCATGCATCATTACCAAAATTGCATCATTTTAACCCATAAATTGCATGCATAAGCATTATAAGATATATATATATATATACTCCAAAAGTCCAAAGAAGTGCAGGAATTAAGCAGATCTGAAAGAATAACCAAATGGGTTGGTGAAAGATATGTTTGTGTCAATCGCGGACCAAATTGCCCCAGTCGTCTTTTGAGTAGAAATATTCAACATGATTTCGGGTCAAAGGAGGAAGTTCCTTCCTCTCTTCACCCGAATCTGGGTGCATTGGCGCTTTTCCCTTCCTAGATCTCGAAGAAGAAGCCATCTATTTGGAGAAACAAGCACTTTGGTAGAAGAAAACTGAGAAAAAGGAGAAGAAATGAAGAAAATGAGGAAAAGAAGCTCGCTTCGTCGGCAATGGAGGAAGCTGAAGCAAAGGAAGAGAGAAATGAAGGCTTTTGCCTTCATTCCCGTAATGAAGAGGAAGAAAAAGTGAAATTTTCACTTTTCCCCCTCCAGACAACTCAAGTTCAGCACTTAAGTGCTCGAAATTCCAAGATTACAAAGTGGTCCCTAGGACTTAACGGAAAGTTAACAAAAGTAATTTTGTTAACCATATTTGGCGGCCATCCATCCAGGAGCAAGGAAAAATCATATCCCCAACAAGTCCACTGCAAGATAAGCAGAAAAGCCAGAAAAATCGGCGGCAAAAGGTAAGAATTTTGTAAAAAGAAAAAAGAAAAAAAAAGAATAAGAAAGAAGTAAAAAAAAAAAGAAAGAATAAGAAAGAAAAAGAAAGAAAAAAGGAAGAAAAGAAAAGGAGGAAGAAATAAGAAAGAAAAGAAAAGAAGAAAAAGAAAAGAAAGAAAAAAAAGGAAGAGAAAAGAAAAAGAAAAAAAGTCCCCAGCTTGAAGAAGCAAGAGTGGCAGAAATATCAAAATCAGCTGAATCAGCAGCAGCAGCCAAAATGTGAAAAGGTAAGAAAGGTAAAGTATTCCTATTCCACCTTCAATAAAAGAAAAGTCTTTTTCAAGTATTGTTTTTTTAAAAAAGAGAGAGGAATATTTGAAAAAACAAAAAAAAGAGGAATATTTGAAAAAACAAAAAAAAAGAGGAATATTTGAAAAAACAAAAAAAGAGGAATATTTGGAGAAAAAAAAAGAAGAAAGAGAGAGAAGGAAGGAAAAAAGAAAAATCTTTTTTGCCGTATCTGGCGACATATTTTGATCGGTTGGATACAGTTTTCGAAAAATTTGAAGAAAGCTTTTTTTGTCGTGCTCGGCGACATATTTTGATCGGTTGAGTGCAGTTTTCGGAAAATTTGAAAATTTTATTATTGTGTTTGGCGACAAGGTATTGACCGGTTGAGCACAATTTTTGAAAATTTCTCTTAACATATTTCGATAACAGGTATTGACCAGTTGAAATATGGTTTTCGAAAAACTTAAAAATCTTCATACCGTATTTGACGTGGGTTTTGACCGGTTGAATACAGCTTTTCGAAAAACATGAAAATCTTTTTTCCGTTGTGTTCTTGGACGGGTTTTGACCCAAAGGACATAACATCCTCGTTGGTTGTTCGTCTTGCTTGAGGCCGAACTACATTTGGTCTGATTTCTTTTATTAAGGAATACGTAGGCAGCCTACACTAGTAGGTCCGACCATCAGAGCATTTTATTTGCATATCTACTTAAAAATTACGATAACCTGCTATAACCGACTAAAAATGTCTAGGATATGGAGGTTTGGTTTGCATTATAAAATGTTGCATTATAACTGATACCTGTTGCATCTCTCCCTCGTGTTAATTGCACAAAATTGGAGAGTCTATTTCTTATCAACGATGTTCGTCTACTTAGTAAGCTGCGGGTTACCCATAGACTCTATCGTTGAGGGGCTCTATAGACACCCCAATTTCGTACCCTTGGTATGTAACATTACATGAAATATCAAGACATGTTAAAACTTAACAAAATGTCAAGTTACAGGGTTGAAAATGCAAAAGGACAAAGCAGGATGCGCAAAACAGTGAAATGCAGGGGTTAAAGTGCAAAAGATGAAAGAAATTGGCCTAAGCTGGCGCCACCCATGCTCAAAATGGGGGTGGCGCCCCAGGTGGCGCTGGTTTGAGCTACGCTATCCCAAGTGCTACAGAAGCCTACAGTTCGCGTAATGTGCAAATTTCTCGGCGTTTTGTACAACTAGCTGAAGCCTGAATAAGGAAGTTTTAATCCCGGATGAGTCCTCACTTCACGCTATAAATAGAGCCTTCGGGGTTCACTTTCAAGAACAACTTTTCTTCCCCGAAGAATTCTCCGCGTCGTTGTTACGCTGGAGAAATAGAGAGCGAAGTGAGATAGTGAGAAATCCTTCTCCAAAGCCTCGAAACCCTGCCAAAACTCCTCCAAACTCAAAACCTACCGGTCAAAGTGAGCCTTAGCCCCACAGCAAGGTTTCCATCCTATTTCCCCGGTCCAAAAATCGTGGAAAGAGCAGTTGCTCTGCCCGATTTAAAAGGCCAAATCAGTCAGAAATAAACCGTTATTCTGCCCGATTTCCGCCTTCCTCAAGCAACCAAAATAAGTCGTTACTCTGCCCGGATCTCGAGGTAAAAAGTAACCTTTCGAAAGCAGTTACTCTGCCCAAATCCCCACAACATTTCATCAAAAAAAGACTCTCTCTCCCTGAAGGACATAGCGAGCACACCCTAGTCCGCCAGTAGGTAAGTTTTTTTAAGTTTTTATTTGTAAAAGTGCTACTTTCCATCCGGCCTAATATAAAAATGTAAGCCGTTGTGCTGCCCGGATTTAGGTAGGAAATAAGCACTAAAAAGAGTCATTATTATGGCCAAATATTTTTAAGTATATTTGTAATTATTTGTAAAGAAACGGCTACAAGTCCGTAAATAATGTAGCCGCTGATGTATTTGTTTTTATTTCCTGTCTTTTAATGCTTTATTTATTTGCTAAATAAATTTAACAAAAAACATACTTTAGCCAAAAACTATTTTTGAGACCAAAATGGCGAGTTGGGTGCATAGCACCTTCCCAACTCGTAACTTAGCCTCCGAACCCGTTTTTTACAATCTCTGGTTTTTTTTTTTGTTTTTCTTTATTTATTCCTTAAAATAAAGATGACGACTCTATAAAACATTTTGGATCCAAAGGGGCATCACAACATCTTTTCTTGCACTTTTCCGTTCTCCCCTAAAAAATGGAGAATGAGAATGAAAAGGTGATGTATTCCTATATCCTGGTATCCCCTAAATAAGGGATAACTTGATGCAGGAAACCCAAAGCACCCATAGTGATCCGAAATAGGCCATAAGGCTATTTTCATAAAATCCATAGTGGGGCCTCGCAACACTCATTTCTTGCACTTTTCCGTTCTTCCCTAAAAAAGGAAGAATGAGAATGAAAGGGTGATGTATTCCTATATTATGGTATCCCCTAAACAAGAGATAACTTGATGTAGAAAAACCAAAGCTCCCATATTGGACCAAAAATCCACTAAAGGCAACCGAAGCGTATTCAAACGCGCTATCTTAGACAACACTCCTCTCGCACTTTTAATTTCGTCTTCCCCTAAACAAGGGAGGATGGAATGAGAGCAGTGGTGTCCCGCATCCGCACGTACGTGCAGTCCAAGGGCGCGCAGGCGCATTTCCTAGGAACCCACAGTTGATGCAGATCTTTTGTTGTTGTTGAGGACTTCGTTGATCAGTTAATGATTCTATTGAATGCACTGAGTATGATGACTTGATACTGTTGAATAGATTAAGAACATTGTTTTCTTCAGTCTTCAATGGCAGTATTTATATCGGAGCATCCTTGAGACCGTTATAGAAGATGAAGTGAGTAACAACTTTATTAGGTTGTGAGCTTTAAATGCCGGGAGTTGCTTTATTGACTTCATCTTTGATTGGAATTGATTAGGGTATGGAGAGGAGTAGTTGTTGGAATTAGCAGATGGGCAACAAATAGATTTGCAAACCTGCAGCCCACATCTCTTTGGCAGAAGTACATCGGATCACTTGTTGGTAAGTACTAGTGTCTAGTGAGCTTATAATGATGTTAATGGCTTTACTGTCTAGCTCCACCAACTTTCTTTCGTCCTCAGTCCATTCTGATTCTTCTTTTGGAACTTCAGGAGGATTTCCACCAACGGAAGCCATAAGATTTGGCTTTCATTGGTATGTGACGTCCTCTGAGTACGCACTTACATAACCTGTTGTCAATAGAGTTCATGTGACGCATTATCTTACCCTTCCAAACATCGAAATGGTCTTCGTCCAATATTGAGACGTGGTTCGCATTTGATGTAGGTAGCATGTAGTGTGTCTGTGCCATTGAATCTTTATCTCTTAAGAGGTTAATCTTGGAAAAACTTGTTTTCTAAGAGTTCTGCTCTGATACCAATTGTTAGTCCTTAAGGGCACAAGACTAAGCTATAAAGGGGGGGGGGGTTGAATAGCTTAGTTAACACTTAAAACTTTTTGTAATAATTGATATAACAAGTACTTGTAACTTATTGAAAAGATTGAAGTAACGGAAGACTAGTAAGGAAGACAGACTAAGTCTGCTGGTGAAGCACTACCAGTAGACTTGGCTGATTACTGAAGTTTGTTGCTTAAAGGAATAGGCTAAGATGAAGAATATTATAAAACAGTAAACAATAGAATGTAAAGAACGTATGTATTTTGAGATGGTTCGCACTATAAAGAGTTTTGAATGTGCATTATATTTTCCACTAGTCCTATTACATAAATATCCAATGGATCGTGTACAAAATATTTGACTTGTGTTTGGGGGTGGGGGAATTGAATATCTGGAAAAATAGAGTATTCAATGTGTAGAAGAATAGTAAAGAGTACAACAATAAGAAGTAAATGATTAACAGTTGATGCAGATCTTGTTGTTGTTGTTGAGGACTTCGTTGATCAATTAATGATCTCTTGAATGCACTGAGTATGATGACTTGATGATGTTGAATAGATTCAGAGCATTGTTTTCTTCAGTCTTCAATGGCAGTATTTATATCGGAGCATCCTCGAGACCGTTATAGAAGATGAAGTGAGTAACAACTCTATTAGGTTGTGAGCTTTAAATGTCGGGAGCTGCTTTATTGACTTCATATCTGATTGGAATTGATTAGGGTATGGCGAGGAGCAGTTGTTGGAACTAGCAGATGGGCAACAAATAGATTTGCGAGTATGGTACGCCTGCTTTGTGCATCAGAACTTTGTAAGGGTAAAATAGGCATGACCTATTTTATCTTGTTTTCACCTTTCTTGGTCAAAGAAGGATTTTAAATTAGTCAATGTTTATTTAGGTGTTAGATTTTGTTTAGAATACTTTTGGTAGATTAGTTTTTTTTTTATAGGAAAATCTTTCAAATCTTTCAAAAGATTTGATCTTTCAAATCTTTTAAAATATTTGATCAATATATTTTTGGTAACTAAATCTCTGCAAATAATTTAGTTATTCCATGTATCATAGTTTTGTTAGGAAAGATATCTTGCAATATATTTTTGGTAACTAAATCTCTGCAAATAATTTAGTTATTCCATGTATCATAGTTTTGTTAGGAAAGATATCTTGCAGTTTCAATAGCTAATCTCTTTCCTAGTAGGAAGGTTTCTCTCTTGCCGTGGCTTTGTAGGTTTGTGTATATATATTGAAGGCTGGATTTCGAGGAGTAGCAGAGCTTGAAAGAGAGAAGATTAGAAGCTATTAGCGAGAGCAATCGATCGAGTTTGTGCAAGCTCATCCTTTAAGTCGTTTGAAGTTTCAAATAACACAACATTAATGCCTCACCGAACCATCAAGAACCTGTTTTGTGCTTCCTTTTCTCGCCTTTAGGAAGTAGATCTTCCTTCTTTCTTCTCACGCTTGGTTTAGTGTTTTATGTGGGATTTTTGGTTCTCCAAGATACTATATCTTGTGAGAACCTTTGCTAGTTATTCATTGTAAAACATTGTTGATTTTAGTAAATTTTGTGTGGCCTTGAGGCTTGATCTACAAGTATTAAACTTGTAGATTGTTTTTGATTAAAATTTGTTTTTCAAAACCGTTAGAAACCTAATTTCTATACAATCTTCCGTCTTGTTTTGTTATTAGTTGTTGTTTTCATTGTGACTGTCATTGTTGCAACAATCACTACAACATTGGCACTCACATTGACTCATATCGAGAATCTGTGGTATCGCGTTCTTTCAAACTTGCTCTGCCATGTACAGGAGGCGGAAGTCTTCATTCCTCAGAAAAGCTGGAAGGGCGTGTCTTGGAAGTCAGGAGTTGATGATGATGGATTAATTCAAATTCGAACCATGGATTAGCTGAATTAAATAATCCACTTGAGCTTGATATCCGGATAATCTTGACACGTCATGCTGTCCGAGTACAGACAGGGTCTGCTGGTGAAGGCTGCTGGTGAAGCCTTCTGCCGAAACCTGTGAAGTCTAAAAACTATTCTAATGACAAAGTTTTATACACAGTTGTCATGCTAACTGGTACCCAACCCATTTAGCCACTAAGTATAGAACCTAATGTAATGAATCAACAAATGCAAATTAAGATACATTGTGAAACAACAGTAACACGTGGTCGAACCAATGCTGACATGCAGTGAGTTCAAATTCAAATGTGAGAACTTAATACTAGGTAGTTAGGTAACCTCGCCAACTCAACCTTGGCAAGGTGAATACCTTTCCTCGTTGCACCTAGATAGCCTTTTTACATATACTTATCAATGTAAACGCCATGTACGGAGTCAATCTTTGAAATATTCCCAAAGATTTCACCAGGCAGCATCCCCGTACTCCTTAAATGTAAGGAGTGATCCTTCGATCGAGGAGTCACATAGGTGTTTGGCTAGCTAAGTGTCAGCCCTCTTACCAAACTTACACGGTGGTCGACCAGGTTAGCTGGCGGCCATTGACCTAGCCATTGGCTATACGACTGAAGTGTTACTCGAGACTTGTAACTGACCTCAATTAGGTAGTTACACATGATGACTCTTCCAAATTAGTTGAGAATTCAAAAATTACATGATTTGGAAAGTTAAAATTCACCAAGCTTGAAATGTCGTCGTCTCGAGTCAAAACAATAACGCTTGAATACCCCGCTTGGGAACTTGCATAACCTTTTTTTTTTCACTTTTACAAATTAGAAAGTTCCAACTAGGAAGATTTCCAACGATATTTAATTCTATTTTCCTTATTGATTTATGAGCAAATTACCTGTTCATTCTTGGTTTTGTTTTGTTGGTTTGACTTTTCCTAACTTCCTTTTGTACTACCTTCTGGTGTATTAGGCCTATGATTTTGCATTTTCGTAGGTTGTGTATGTAAGGTAAATTACAAATAATCTCCTTTAGCTATGAGTCAGGTTTTAATTACCCCATAAACTAATGATTGAAGCAACGCGCACCCTCAACTGTAACATTCTCTTTAATCGCACCTTATGGTTGCACACTACCGTTTGAGTTGATGGAAAAAATCCCACCTGAGAGACGAAGCCTCACGCGGAGTTGCAGATCCACTCTTTCAAGTGAGGGGGCAAGGGACCCCGCTCAACAAAAATTACTTTGTAGAAACTAAGTCATTCTCGATCGGCCACTGCTCATGTGACCATGGTTAGATATTTTTTTTTATAACCATAATTAGAGATGTAGAGATAGGTTGGAGAGGCGGGTCAGCCCACTAAAATCCGTCATTTTACGGGACGGTAAGAGGCAAGCTTGCCCATGAAGGTGGCCATCGTGAAAATTGCCAATCCAACCCAACCCATCATGGGTTGTGGGTTAGGTGGGTCAACCCACCAACTTTGTTCCTTTCAATTCATCGCAAAAAATTAATAGTTATAGCACCAAAATTTCACAATTCATTAAAAAATAAAAAAATTTCTATAATTATATTATAAATAGTATTTTTAAACAACTTTCTCTATTTTTTATAGTGTAAAAGGGGAAAAAGGAAATAAAAAATCATTTTATCAATATCCTTTTTTGTACTTTATTATAATTTATCTTTCCGTTAATACTATTGTTAATCTTTTTTATTATAAAAAACTAGTTTTTTCAACTCATGCGTTAAACGCACGTCAACTAAATCGTACATAAACAAAATAAAGATGATAAAAAATCTTAAAGGATAAAATAAGAAGAATCAATTTATTATCAATTACACTTAAGTATATCACTAATCATTATAAATTCTAAAAAAATTTCTTATACACAATTTTTGTTGTCTTATTAGTTGGTTTTTTCATTTTCACCGCATATCAAAATATTCAAACCAAAATAATTTGTTACTCTTCAAAGTGCGACATATAACTGTTCATATGGTTAAATACTGGTTTCTTAAAAAAGAGATCTACGTGCAATTATTGACTTTGACATTTGTTAATTGTTATTGTATATGATACTAACAATGATAATTATCTTCTCTAGAAGTTGAAAGATAGTTTTATATCGGATGAAGTTAATGACAATCTTGGGATAAAAATATTTTCGTCAACATTGGTTTTTTTCAAAAAAAATGTTTCAATAATGTGATCCCCAAAGATTTATATATGATTATTAGTCTTGTTTCATTGCACAACCCTGCAGCATGGTCAATGTTGTTCCATAGCATTACTGGAACATCAATTTTATAAGTGTCAATTCATGGCCTGACAATCCTAAACACTTTATGCCATTCAAAAACTCTGTAGAATGAATGTCTTCGAACAAACTTGAATTTTTTTCCACCATGTAAATAGAATCTGAACTCAAATAAGTTCTTCTTTTTGAATGATTACTTTTATTAAATTATATTTGTAGTTTATGAATAAAGAAATTTCTGATAAGAAAATAAGCTAAAATCAAAATAACGATATTATTTTTATCGTTAACTATTATTTTTGTTTCGTAAATTATTTTAACTTCGTAACTTCCATTATATTTTTTATTTTATTAACTTCGTAACTATTATTTTTGTTTTATTTTTAGGTATTAGTTTTACAGAAAACTTTTGTTCCGCAAATTATTTTTATTATTTTGCTAACCTCGGTTTAAATTGTTTTGTTTTATTGACTCTGTAACTATTATTTTTGTTCCATCAAATATTTTTATCTTACTAACGTATTTTTGTTTTACATAACTATTTTTAAGAATTTGTTTTAAACTTTTCTTCGGTAAATTATTTTTATAATTTATAATTATATTATAAATAGTATTTTTAAACAATTTTCTCTATTTTTTATAGTGTAAAAGGGGAAAAAGGAAATAAAAAATCATTTTATCAATATCATTTTTTGTACTTTATTATAATTTATCTTTTCGTTACTACTATTGTTAATCTTTTTTATTATAAGAAATGTTATTTTTAACAAATCCATAATCAATTTTTTCAAAGAATTTATAATAAGTTTTTTTTAACGAATCTATAATCATCTTCAAAATTTTAACGAGTGAGATTCACCCTTACATTCACATGTGTGAGTAGTTATTCATTTTTAACTCCATATTTTTTCTTTCCCTATTACAAGTCACCCTCCTACAATCTATAATACAATAGAACTCATACTCACACATATGCAATTGGTTAAAGCTATCTAAAGGTTGAGATTTATTTATTTATTGAAATCTTACGGTCACTATTAAAACCTACCTTCACATGTGCGAAGGCGATTGCGCAACTACCGGTCTCTCTCTCTCTCCAACGCCCCCACTCATATTTCTCAATTCTTTTGTTGGATTTCATTTCAGATACATTAAACATGAGCCTACAATAATGCGCTCCCTTACTAACGTCGTGCGCACACAATCTAGTTAATATTATGAGTAGTCACCAATTTTTCTTCTCCCTATGTTTTATCTTCATATTACAAAGTTACGCCATGCGATTTATCTTCTGAACAATCACCCCTTATAAAACATCAATCCCTCAACTATCACTTGAAGCAATGTACCCCTCAGTTGTAACATTTTTTTAAATCGCACATTCTATTTAGGTACCGTCATTTCAATTGACGAAATCAGATATAATGGCATTGTGCCATAAGCACGAGCATGGAGATCTAGTTTACTTATACTTAAGGTTTCAAAAATAATCTTACCATTTGGGCGAGAGGATTTAAGTTAATAACTATCAAACTTATGTTTTTCATTTGTATTTTGCAACTTGGCTCGCTAACCCTGCCTCAAGGCCCTCAACACGCAGCTTATGGGCCCAACCCGTTTGACCAATATCATAGTGGGCTCGTATTTTCCCAACCTACATTTTCTAGATGCACGGGGTGGGTTGGTCCAACGGGCCAACCCCATTTTGACAGCTCTAAGCATAATACTCGTTTGATGTCTTACTCGACTGTCTTACCTTTATTTCTCTAAGGAAGAAATGATTGTTCGGTTACGTACATAGAGATTACAAAGAGGGTCTACGAGCAACATGGGTAAAACTATTAATTAAAACACCGAAGGGGCATTATGGTTAAAAAAAACTAAAGATGCTGGAGTTTGGGTTTGTATTTTTTTTTTCTCAACCCCAATGACAGTGTCTAGGCAAAAGATGTGATTAAAGTTAATGTTGGATGAATGGGAAAATTGCTTCAAATGGTAGTTGATAGGGCAATTCGAACACAACCATAACCGATAAGGGTTATTTGTAATTTTTCCTTTTATCTATAATAATACAATACAACTTAGTTCTCACACTTACAATTGACAACAAGTAACTACGGACTCCGATTAAATCATTTAAAAATTTTTAGTGGTTATGATTAACCCTTCTATCCAAATGTGTAAAGATGATTATTCTCTTTTCACTCCTTTATATCATTCAATTACAAAATCACCCTACAATTAATATTACGAGCAGTAATTCATTTATTCTCTCTCTCTCTCTCTATCTCTATTTTTATCCCCACTACAAACTCACCCCGTATAATTAATATTTTGAGCAATCACTCCATACCAAACCTTAAACATATAATGATCTGGGCTTCGCACATGCACAATTGACAAAAGCTAACTACATACAATATTCTTCTAAACTTTTAAAACTTTTAACAGATAAGATTAACTCTTACATCCACATGTTTAAAGATGGTTATCCCACTTTTTTCTTCCCTATTACACAAATAATAATTATTATAATATAACATCCTTAAATTGTTAATTAAAATACCCACATCCCCATCATACATTGATTTAGTCTCATACTGATATTGTACCATAGACACGGACATGCTCAAGGTGAGCAACCAAACTCATAGAATATAGTATATATGTAGGGAACCTAATCTGAAACCTTCCATCACCAATAAAGAACAAACTTTTATGTGGTAGGCCATTTTTTAGCGCTTTTACCGGTCTTTAAGTGAAGGCATTGTGGTTAGCCCATTCCAATAATAATAATATACAAGAATATACCTTGTATATTATTATTAAGGAAGGAATTATTTTAATAAAAAACCACGGGAAAAGACTAGAGAGAACACTAGCGGTAAAAATTAAAAAAAGACACAACCGCACAAGAGATTTCACATTTTGAGTGAAGGTATGTTGATTATGCTTTGAGTTTGGGTCGGTTTTGTTGAATGCACAATGTTGATGCCGAGCTGAGTTGCACTTTTGTAGTCTTGAAGACAACTCTATTTTGAGGAGTCGATAGAAAGAAAAATTGAAAGAGGGATATGAGTGTGTTAGGAAGTTGGAACTGATGAGGATGTTGATTAGTAAGATTCAAGAAACTCTATTTTGCGCGTTTGAATTAGATTTGCTTGAAGAGTGTTTCATTCTCAATTAACAAGGTCGCACACACGGCTAGAACTGTCAAAATGGGTTGGTGGGTTGGGTCAACTCACGGATAAAGAAAACCCATCATATAACGGTGTGGGGCAAGTCGACCCATCTAGATGACGGGTCAATAAAACACCAACCCAACCCAACCCAACCCAACCCAACCCAACATGGGTTGTGGGTCAGATGGGTCAACCCACTGATTTTTCTTACCTAAAGACTACTTCTTTTATTTTCAATTTTCCATTGTTTTTCCACTTTCCTGTACTATACAACCACTCAAAATCAAGTAACCAACTCAACTATTGTCGGCTAACATTAAATAAACAAACTAAAACAATTAAATCCTTATTTCAGACTTCTGTCAAACATTTTATGGGCATTCCTCTTACATGACTAAAAAAACCTTGGATGCCAAGACATAACTTCATGTAGGATGACATAGATCAATATAATCCAAACTGACTGCTACATAATAATTTAATAAACCTTAGATTTGTTATATATAAAAAAATAAAACAAAAAACAAAAAACAAATAATAATAATAATAAAAGAAAATGAGAAATTACAGGAAGACTATTCTGCAAAAATGAAAGCATATTAGACATGTATTCTCTAAAAAAAAGGTATTCTCTAAACGGGTCAGTCCGTTAAAAACCCGCCCCAACCCATTTCAACCCGTGACCCATACGTGTCCAACCCATATGACTCGTATTTTTATGGATTGTTAATTTTCCAACCCAACCCATTATTTTAAGCAATGGTTTAGATTGACCAAACGGGTCCCGACCCATTTTGACGACTCTACACACGGCACAACATTTTTTTTATCTATTGGTGTCTTGAAGACAATTATCTTTTTTTAATTTTAGGGTCTAATTTTAAATTTAGGACGGTGCCCCAAAATGTCGGGATCTGGGCACGTGCACGAAGAAGGGTTTGTGGAGAGTTCATTATTAACCCAAAAAAGACGACAATTGGATGGGGCAAACCCAAGGGCTAGGCATCGGAAATGGTTCAAAGTATGGGGGGGGGGGGTAATTTTGGAGTTTATGCAAACTCAACTGACTATAAGTAGCTCGCTTCTTCTTCTTTGTAAACCCTAGACGGCAGTTCTTCAGGTTCACTCTCTATCTCTTTCATACACAAACATGCACTCACTCACTTAACTCGATGAAAAGTTGAACATATTTTGATTTTTATTCTTCAATCGGTAATCGCTGATCGAATTCTCCCCGAATGTCATCCGTTTTTTGCAGGAATTTAGGTAGATTCTCTTTAGGGTTTAGGGTTTAACTGCGCAGAAATGGCTCCAGCTAAAGGTACAAATTCGGTCTCCCCTGATTTTCATTCTACATATTCTTTACTCTGCTAGTTGTACAGTACAAACCCCAAATAGATTCCTATATGTTAATTTTTTTGTACAACAGATGTCGTAGAACCTTATTTTGTTCAGCTGAGTTCCAGAAACTTGTTGTATTATTTTTTTCCATGTCATATGACTACTGCCTGTTCTACTGTTTTAGCTTAGTCGGGAGAATGTGCGGTAAAGTGTCTTGCAGCTCTTGTTTATATACTCCTTATTCATGGATTTTTCGTGAATTGGGTTGTGGAACTCTTATTCAGTGGACATTAGCATTTAAAGATGTTATTTGAGAATGAAAATGAGACTATAGTTGTATGTTTTGATTTTATACAAATTGAATGTAAGATTGATGGAAGAAAGAACAATGGAATCACATGATACGGCAGTGATAACTTCTATGATGTTAAATGGTTTACATATACCTTTTCCTTTATAGACTCAGCATTAAAAATATATTCATCCAAGGGCTGATTCAGGGGAAGGAAGTGGTAAGATGTATTGCCAAAGCTGATACCTACTTTTTTAATGGCGAGCAGAGGGATGCGTGCTTATTGCTCACCGATTGAGCCCTCTTTTGCGCAGTTAATATTTAAGTTAAAAGTTTACCTCTAAACTTGGATATCCAGATATGAAAGTATTGAAAGAGCAATTTTATTTAATTTTTTTTTTGAGAGGAATGCTCTTCTTGTTGTTGGCTGGCAGTTATAACTACCATGACAAAATTTATATTTTCTGAGCCTTGTCCTGTACACCTGTACTTTGAATAATTAACTAACCACAATGTGTGAGTCCAATTTTATTTAAGTAACATCTCAGTACAGTAGATATATTTGGTTGTAGGAAGCTATTGTAGCTGAAGTACAGCCTAGGAAACAAGTAAATGGACTCAAGAAATTTTGAGTGCAAGATAGTTGTATCATTTTAGTATACAGTCAAACATTTTTATTGTTCTGTTTAATATCATAATATGCTCCTTGAGAATATTTTGTTTTGATTATCTCCTTTTCAATGTGTGTTTGTTTCTTCTTCTCCAGCCGATCCCACCAAAAAATCTGATCCAAAGGCCCAGGCCTTGAAAGCTGCCAAGGCTGTCAAATCAGGTTCGACCACCTTTAAGAAGAAAGCCAAGAAGATACGCACAACTGTTACATTTCATCGTCCAAAAACCTTGAAGAAGGATAGGAACCCCAAATACCCTCGCATCAGTGCTCCTCCTAGGAACAAGCTTGATCATTATCAGATCCTCAAGTATCCTCTGACCACTGAATCAGCAATGAAGAAAATTGAAGACAACAACACCCTGGTCTTCATTGTAGACATTCGTGCTGACAAGAAAAAAATCAAGGCTGCAGTGAAGAAAATGTATGATATCCAGACAAAGAAAGTTAACACCTTGATAAGGTAAACATTAACTTATAGCTGTCTGCAGTGTGCACTTAATTCGGTATATTCATGTTACTTGCCTTTCAAGCCATGGTGATACCACATGCTGATGAAATTGGGGACCTTCTTACCTGATTTTTTTTTGCAATTTGTTAGCACTAATGTGAGTTCATAAAAAAACTTGGTCTCATTCTATTAGCAAATTATGTACTATTTAATAATATACCCCCTGTTGATATTATTATGCAAAAGCATGTATAATACTGATGTGGATCCTTTCTTCTTTTTAGAAAGTAGTGAATTTTTAGGTGTATTTGTCCTTGCTGAGATTGTCACTAAGAGTTCAAGATTTAATTTCCGTTCAAGTTGGTTTCATTGCAAACGATGACTTCCTTTGATCAAAAATCCAAGTGATCCTTCAGTGTGAAGTAATTATATAAGATATGGATGTAAAAATGTCATTTGCTTTAAAAACCAAATCTTAAATAAAACATTATACTCTCTTAGGGACTACAGCAGTTTAATCATGTCATTCTGCGTCAAAATCTTAACGTGTGTGCATTTGTGCTTTATTTATTTATTTATTTGATTGGGGTTTGGGGGAGTCACTAAACAGTGCTGTACATTTTTACTTGAAACTTGTGTGCTAAACAGTGACGTGCAACTGTACTTGTACGTCATATGTGCTATTTCTTGATTGTGAAGTGAGCCATATGACTAGGTATCCCAATTTATTGATGCAAATATAGAAGTTTGTTCTGTACTTATATTTAAGGCATGAAGACAGTTATACTAAAAAAAGATTTGTCTAAAAGTAAGTTATGCTTGTGAAAGATTGTAATGAAATTTTACATCTTATGAAACTGTTTGTAATCTGTGAAATTTTACATATGTTGAATGAAGTCTAGTGTATGTTTGTTTCGCAATACTTGTGCTGAGTATGTTCTCCTTCCGTTTCAGGCCTGATGGTACTAAGAAAGCTTACGTAAGGTTGACGCCCGACTATGATGCTTTGGATGTGGCTAACAAAATTGGAATAATTTAAGATAGTGATTCTGATTTCAGTTGTATCTTTTTTGCAAGTATTTTTGTTTTCTGCTACAGTATGTAGTTTTTGATCTGTGAAACGAGAGGTGCATCCAACCAATTCTTAATGGATTTTAGTTGTGAGCTTGAGATATGTTACTCTATTCTATTGTGTCTTCCGTAAATTTTTATGTTTATGGATTGTGTTTAAATTTCAATGACCATTTTTTGTTGTTGGTTCCTTTTCATCAATTAATTTGTTGGAACTACACAAGTGTTTGTTGGAGGTAGTTGTTCTATGAGCCATGCAAAAGTATATGGATAAATTTTGTATTTTCCACACGCATTTGGTTTGGATTGAGTTATCATATTAATTGTGACCCGTTGCCTCATTCATGCTCATCTAGTGTGGGTGGTATATACGAGCAGTTAATGATCAAGCTTGATGCGATGGCATTAACATTTAACGGGCTCCAAGGGGTGGCAATGTCTGGCACGATACAATAGCACGACACGATTATAAAACATGATTATAGAGACAAATGACACGATAAGCCTAACACGAAACACGATACGAAAGACACGAAATTATTAATATATTCAAATTAATATTTATTGTTATATTTATGATAAAATAATATAGATAACATAAATACACGATAATGAAACACGAACATGACATGATAATACGAATTGCCACCCCTCCAAGAGGTGTTAGCTTTGGTTGAAAATTTGTTCGAGGTTGGTTTGATTAGCCTGTGAATTGAGCTCAAGTAGGAGTATTCATACAAATATCTTGCTTTCGAAAGGTTGATATTGTTAATGCAATAGCTTGCTTGTGTATAATAATCTAGGAAATTTGAAAATATGTTAAAAGTTTGGTGATTTTGATACGAGTTTTTAACTGAATTTAACTCAAGTCGGACTTAAGTAGATTGGTTAGTTGTCTACAGTCTCCACTAGTTTTGAGCTTATTTAACTGGATAGGTGGTCAGGAAGCTATGTCTTAAATAAAGGACTCTTAGCAGGCATATTCGCCATATTGGCATTAGGTTCGTAACACCCCCATTCATAGGTTACTCAATCACTTGGTTCGGAAAAATTGGGGAAAGACCGAAATCCTCCAATTGGGGACGTGCAGTTGTAGCCTTTGGGAGAGGAATTTTAGAGTTGGGAGCGGTGAGAGTTGAAGCCTCAAAAGTCTAAAGCAAACACTTGACTTGTTTGCTGTTGGAAGTTGTAACTTGTAATGAAGTTAGTTCCTCTTACGTCTTACCTGCCACTCCACCCCTCTTGAACTGGCTGTATTTGATATTAATAAGCAGAGGTTAGTGGTGTTTTCTGGCGTCACATTTCTACACTATGCCCTGAAACTGAATGCATGCATGTCTAGTTGTCTACTAAAGCATAGTTGCCAAAAGCCGTAATTAGCCGTGGGGCACCACACAGGTCAGCCTTTTGGCTAGGCAGTGACCCGGCAACTTGCGGGAGTGACATAGCCGGAAAAAAGTTAATTGCTTAATTGCATCATATTACTTACGTTACAGAGAATCTGATTGAGCTAAAGGAAGCAAGCCGAATTCAATCAAGGCAAGCGGTGCTTATTACTAGTCTTGAAGTTGATATCACTTCTGACGTGGTAATTTCCTAACATAAGCTCAGCAAATTTTCTGAAGACGTGTCCAAAATATGATATTTACTAACATAATACACTTATACCAGTTACTCCGTTATCTATTTCTCTAGGATATGCTATTAAGTGCACGAGAGTGGACCTCATGTAAGAGTTTTAACTTTCCAATTGATTGCAAGAACTTCAAAAATTTGTCCATGTCACATTCTAAAATCATATTTCTGCCGACAAACAATTTTACCTAGACAGAAAGATGTCCTATTGTGCACCCCCTGGGCCCTGAGTTTCAGCTATGTAGAGCCTACTGGGAGATTTTCATTGATGGAAGTTCTTGACTGAAGGCCGAAGCCCTTTCTTTCAGAGTGGGTCTTCAGGACTTGCCTAAATATCTTCACTTGCAGGTGAGCTAGGAAGAACACGGCTTTTAGTTTGCCGCTGGCAGGTAACCACCTGCAAAGAGTTCATGAAATGGACGGCGTAACTTTGTTCGCAATTCCTCCTTTGCTTACATACAACATTATCAGTAGGGAACTGATGTAAATTCGGACTGCGGACTATGTGACTCCCAAGGAGTGCAGCCCGCATCACAATAACTCTTCGGGTGTACTTGAAAACGGCCTTATGTGGGCCACATGACACCTAAGGAAATGCAGCAGCCAATATCACAATCATTTGCCATTCAAACTCAACCATCTTAGTTTACTTGGAACTACAGAAGGCAATAAACAAAAACCGCTGTCATCATTTGTTTCAGAATGGAAACTTATGATGCAAAGCCTGGATCCATGAAATCTGGATGGTGAGCATTCCCCGAAGCATGATCAGTAAAAGACCTCAAAACCATATAAAGTCTGTTTTTTTGGTCATTTCTACTGTCCCCTGTAACAAACACATGTACTTTACTTTGAATTTCAATCCAACTGCATCCGGGAACCCTCCTCATCCCTTTCTCTCTCATCTCATTCCTAATCCTTGACACACTCTGCCATCTTCCAGCAGCAGAATGTGCATTCGACAACATGACATACGACGACACATCTCCAGGATCCAAAGCCAGTATCTTTTTGGCAGCAAACTCCCCCAACTCCATGTTGGAGTAAATTTGACAGCCTCCAAGCAACGCCTTCCAAAACCCAATCCCAGGATCAAAAGGCAAATCCCAAATAAACTTCTCTGCTTCCTGAAACCTTCCTGATCGGGCGAACAGATCAACCATACAAGCATAATGCTCAGGCATTAACAGGCTAGGATTCTTGAGTCTTGCTTGATTGAAATACGAGTAACCCTCATTAACAAGGCCAACATGGTTACAAGCCAATAACACACCAAGAAGAGTTACTGAATTAGGTTCAAGATCAGTAGCGCCTTGCATTTCGTGAAAAAATTCAATGGCTTCCCTTCCTTTTCCATTTTGTGCATACCCACATATCAAAGCATTCCACGAAACAATATTTCGTTCACGTATTCTTCTAAAAACCAAAAGACTATCTTCCATGTTCCCACATTTAGCATAGAAGCTAATTAGCGAGTTGCCAACAAAAACACCATTCTTTTCCAAAGACTTAATAGCATAAGCATGAAAGCTTTTTCCCATTCCAAGTGCTGCTATATTAGCAGCTGAACTAATAACACAAGGAAATGTAGATTGATTAGGCACCAGACCTTCCCTCAACATTCCAATGAAAAGGTTCACAGCCTCTTCATTATGCCCCGCTTGGCTATACCCTCCGATCATCGCATTCCACGACACAACATTTCTCCCGGGCATAGTCCTAAAAATCTCCACAGCCTCATCAAACCTCTCCCTCTTGATGTACCCACAAACCAAAGCTGTGTAAGAAACCACGTTCGGGTCAAGAGTTTCTTCAAAACAAAGTTGCGCTTCCTCAATAGTGCTCAATTTGGCATAAAGATCCAGAAGTGCACTACCCACAAAAACTCTCGAATGAAGGCCAGCCTTTATTGCGGAAGCATGAAATTGTTTGCCTAAATCGAGGTCTTTCATAGCTGTCGACGAGTGAACGAGAGAGGAAAATGTGTGTTCACTAGGTCTAATATTGAACTCGAGCATTCTTGAGAAGATAATAATAGTTTCTCTATGATAGCTGTTTCGGGCTAGTTGGCTAATCAACGTGGAGGCTGATACCACGTTTCTTTGGGGCAATTCATCGAACAGTTGAGGAGCATCTGGGATTAAATTTGTTCCAGATTCACGGGTTTCACTTGGATGAGCTAGCGTGTGGGCATTCGTGTGTAAATTTGCAGTAGATAGAGAGAGAAAATGTCGCCGACGTACTATAGTTCTCATTCGTGGTTTAGGGAGGGCATAGGCCAGACCGCTGTGGCGCTTTCGGGTTGATTTTGGCCTTTCCAACGTGCGTCTGCAGCAACTTATACGGTAGTGCATCCCCAATGCTGTACTTCCTATTCTATCTTCTTAACCGGGTCTCACTGTCACCTACACACTTTTCTCTTCTTATTCCATTTAAGAATATATCTTCCCAATGCTAATCTTCTTATACATCTTCTTAGTTGAGTCCCACTGCCACCTCATTAATTTTACACTTCAATCTTATTTTTATATTTCTCAAACAAATAAATTTAATAATCTTTATTTAATATATTTCATATTTAAATATTTCGTATTAATTAATTAAATTATAAATAAAGACATTAATTAATTTATAAATAGTAAATTACTCACAAATTAAATAATTTATAATTTAATAAATAAATTATCAATAAAATACATATTATACATAACTCGTAAAATAACATAAATAGAAAATTACTTAAAACGTTAAAATTGAAAAAAAAAAATACATAATAATAAAGTTACATAAAAATATAAATACTTAAAAATTATGTAAAAACAATTCAATAATTAAAATTACATAAAAACGTCATTGTAACGACGCCATATATGCTCAACCAAGTTAGATCGAAGTTCATGACGTGTGTTTCTATCTCGTACTTCTGAATTTCGTTGCAGATATTCTTCAAATGCTTGTGTTGACCCATGGTTTACTTGTGGAGAGTCATATACGGTATCATCAGCCCAGTTCGTAATGTGATCACCCTCGGCCTCCACAATCATGTTATGAGAAATAATGTATGTGAACATTATTTCTTTCAAGTTATCTCTATACCAAAATCAGCTAGGACCTTTGATAATTGTCCATCTTGATTGGAGTACTCCAAATGCTCGTTCGACATATTTTCTTGCAGCCTCTTACATCTTTTTGAATTTCTTTCGCTTAGCATCCGACGGGCACGAAAAACTCTTAACAAAAGTAGCTCAATCCGGATAAATTTCATCGGTTAGGTAGTATCCTTTTGTATACTGTTTGCCATTCATTTCAAAATTGCACGGCGGTGCATTTCCTTCAAGTACGTTATTGAACAAAGGTGATTCATATAACACATTAAGATCATTACGAGAACCTGCGACCCCAAAAACTGCATGCCATATTCATAAATATGCCGACGCAACTGCTTCGAACACAATTGTGGGCTTCCCATGACCTCTTGAATATTGACCTTGCCAAGCGACCGGACAATTTTTCCATTCCCAGTGCATACAATCAAAACTTTCTAACATACCTAGAAAGCCATGCCTTTGCTCGTGCATTTGAAGTAGACGTTGTGTATCATTAGTATTTGGTCTTCTCAAGTATTGACCTCTGAATAATTCAATAATATATCGACAGAAGTTGAACATGCACTCGATGGCGGTTGTTTCTGCTAATCGGAGGTACTCGTCGAGATGATCGGCCGGAACTCCATAAGCCAATTGACGGATAGCTGCCGTGCATTTTTGAAGTGGTGAGAGACCTACTTTTCCTACTGCATTAGACCTCTGTCGAAAATAACTTGAATGATTCTCCGATGCATTAACTATCTGAATGAATAAATTTTGTTGCATTCGGAAGCATCGCCGAAATATATGATCGAGATACAATGGCTGAGATAAGAAGTAGTCATTGACAAGTTGAGTATTTCCCGCTACACGCTTTCGATCTATATACCTCCTCTTTTTCCTTTGGTGACACCTCCTGATGTTGGCTCTTTCCGTTTCTTCTATCTGTTGTTGTAATGCAATTATCTCCAAAAATATTTTTTCACCTTCAGACATGTTGGATTCGTTGGATTCTTTGGTATGACTGCTTGTGTAAGAGCTATTGCTAGAAGAAGAGGAAGAATAAAACATCTTTAGTTGTATGTTGATGATTTGTAGCTATTGGTAGAAGAATATGACACCTCCTCATCTATATATACTTCTCAACAACGACTACTTTAAAACAGTCACAAATTAAAACAGCTATTTTAAAACGACTACTTTAAAACGGCTACTTTACAACGACCACTTTAATTAACCCAATTAATAAGTAAAGTTACATAAAAACATTTTAATATTAAAAGTTACATAAAAACATTAATAATTAAAGTTACATAAAAACACAATAATATTACAAGTTACATAAAAATATTAATAAGTAAAGTTACATAAAAACATTAATAACAACTCCAGTATGATGATTGGACACAAGCCGCAGTCAATAACAGACTATTATGGGAACATATACAACTCCAGTATGATGATTGGACAATTGGTGCGGAAGAAAATATCAACTATTTGAATGTTGATCAACGAAACTGTTTCGAAGCTGTTATGTCTTCAGTGGTTCAAAATCAAGGGATGACCTTTTTCTTGAATGGGGGTGCTGGAACGGGTAAAACATTTTTATATAACACAATTGCAGGAAAATGTCTAAGTCTTGATCATATCGTGATTTGTGTTGCATCATCTGGAATTGCATCGTTGTTGTTGGTAGGTGGTAGAACTGCGCATTCTACATTTTGTCTACCATTGAATGTGTTGGAAGACACCATATGTTCATTCACTAAACAGTTAATTCATGCCAAATTGTTAAGGGAGGCGAAATTGATAATATGAGATGAGGTCCCTATGCAACATCGACATTGCGTTGAGGCTATTGATCGCAGCCTTCAAGATGTTCGAGACAGCAACAACCCTTTCGGTGGAATTACTGTTGTACTTGGTGGAGATTTTCGCCAAACTTTGCCTGTTCTACCAAAAGGATATCGTGAGCAAATTGTGGGATCAACTCTTCAAAAATAAATACTTTGGAATAAGATACACATCTTGACTCTATCAGAAAACATGCGACTGAATCGTAATGATTCCGCGAATATTGAATTTGCAACATATTTGAATGAGGTAATATAAATTTTACACATCTACCATTAAACTTTACATTAATAAGCATTTTCTAATTAACATTGATGTAACTTCAATTACCAGGTTGGAACCAATCCAAATGCAACCATCGAATTACCTTCATCAATTCGGAAGTGTAAAGACCTGATTCAACTAATAAGAGAAGTGTATCCACAACTGCATAGAACAGAGACTTCTACAACAAAATTCTTAATTGATCGCATTATTCTCTCAGCACGTAATGACGATGTTAATGATATAAATGTTCAAGCATTGAAGATATTCCCTGGAGATGTCATTAGTTATCTATCAGTAGACAAAAACGCAGATGATGTTATGAGTGATCCGATCATGGCAAATCGATACCCAATTGAATATCTAAACTCATTGAATCCCGCTGGTCTCCCTCCTTCAGACCTCCAATTAAAAGTTGGTTGTCCCATTATTTTGTTCAGAAATCTTGCCCCAAAGGATGTTCTCTGCAATGGAACAAGACTGAGGGTAGTAAGATGTGCACAACGGATTATTGAAACCGAAATATTAACTGGAGATAAAGCTGAAAATTTGGTATTTATACCAAGAATTTCTCTTACCCTTACGCTTTTGAGCTTACCATTCCTATTACAAGGCGACAATTTCCAATCGGTTGGCGTTTGCAATGACTATAAATAAATCACAAGGTCAATCGGTTAAATTTGTCGGCATTGATCTTCGGACCCCAGTGTTTACTCATGGCCAATTGTACGTTGCACTTTCCCGATGTACTACATTCGGTAGGATAACAATTCTCTTACCATCACAAGAAGAAACTTCGACAACAAATATAGTTTTTCCTGAAGTTCTTCTATAGTGCTTCTACATCAGGTATAAATCTCTATAATTTCCAACTCTAAAATTAAAATGTTGTCATTTCATACACTATTACATCAAAATCATTTTTTACGATTATATAGTTTTTATCTAACACATACATGGCTTCAAATAGGTCACTGCAACTCCATTTGACACTCCACCTGCATCTCCAACTCCCCCTCCCTCTACCTAATTGTTATGATTCTGATTATGTAGAGGAATTTGTAAGCATCCAACTCATGTTTAGATAAGTGTTAATAATTACATATAATACAAATTTTACAATTACATAATTTTTATCTTACACATTGCTCCAAAATAGGTCCCAGCAACTCCACCTACAACTCTGACACCCCCTCATCCTCCATCTCAAATTCTACCTTACGATGATATGTAGGAGGATTCGAGTATGTAAATGAGGCGGTATGTTTTTTTTATTATTTTAATTAATTAATCACATTTATACATAAAATATAGTTAAATTAATCTATCTGAATCTTTTTTATCTCATGTGTAGATGGAAATACTGGACAAAGTTATTGCGTCTCGCGTTTCAAAATCAGAAATTGTTGTGAAATAAGAGCCTCCAGAAGAAGATTAAGTTGTGATATAATTATGGATGCCCAAGGTTTACCTCCAATTCAAATTTCTTAGATTTTATTTGTTGTTAGTATTTCATTTTCGAGGTCAGGTTCCTCCGTCCTCCGTCCTCCCTCCTATAAGGGCAAGACTGGTTGTCCCCCTCAAGTTTGTAATGTTATTTATATTAATAAAATATAGCAGGGTACCGCCCTTGTTTCCCTAAAAAAAAAAAAATACAAAAGTAACTTTAGATTTTTATTCCAGTATTGATAATCATATTGTTTTAATTGGTTACCGAGAGGTCTTTATTTTTTATTTTAGACTCTTTTAAAAACATGATTAAATCATATATCGATTTATTTAAATATTTACATCCTCCAATACTGACATTCTCCCATACTCGCGCCGTGCCATGGGCATGGGCACAAAGACTAGTCTATGATACAATAGGGCTCACTCTCGCACACTTACAATTGGCAAAAGATAAAAAGCGGCTGAGATCGATTCATTTACCGAGATCTTACGGTCATTATCACTCCTTGAGTTCACATGTGTGAACGGCGGTTAAACAACTACCCCCTCTCCCTCTCCAACTCCCCCCACTATTTACGGTTGGTGGCCGCTAATCCTTCCTCCACCAAACCCACCTCCCATTTCTTTTCGATATTTTAATTAATTAATCAATTTTATGCAAAAAAAATTCGTAAGTTTTTTAATTTGAAATATTTTTTTTTCTTTTTAACTGTTATCGTAATTAACTTAATCAATTTATTTTTTGAAACTGAATCTCAATTTAATTTATGTTTAAGTTTTGAATATTTCTATTTTAATTTTTTTCTTTTTAATTGTTATCGTAATTAACTTAATCAATTTAATTCTTTTCCGGCCCGCAATTTCGTATACAAATAAATTTTTTAAAAAATCGTAAGTTTTGTAATTTGAAATATTTGTTTTTTTTCTTTTTATCTGCTTCATTTATTGACAAATTCACAAACTGGCGCCGTACCATCGGCACGCGTTTCAAAATCTATAATACAATAGGGCTCACTCTCGCACGTTTACAATTGACAAAAGATAAAGAGCGGCTGAGATCGATTCATTTACCGAGATCTTACAGTCATTATCACTCCCCAAGTTCACATGTGTGAACGGTGGTTGAACAACTACCCCCTCTCTCTCTCTCTCTCTCTAACTCCCCTCACTATTTACGGTTGGTGGCCGTTAATCATTCCTCCACCAAACTCACCTCCCTTTTCTTTTCGATATTTTAATTAATTAACCAATTTTATGCAAAAAAATTCGTAAGTTTTGTAATTTGAAATATTTTTTTTTCTTTTTAACTGTTATCGTAATTAACTTAATCAATTTATTTTTTGAAATTGAATCTTAATTTAATTTATGTCTAAGTTTTGAATATTTCTATTTTAATTTTTTTTCTTTTTAATTGTTATCGTAATTAACTTAATAAATCTAATTCTTTTTCGGCCCGCAATTTCGTATACAAATAATTTTTTTTTAAATCGTAAGTTTTGTAATTTGAAATATTTGTTTTTTTTCTTTTTATCTGCTTCATTTATTGATAAATTCACAAACTGACGCCATACCATCGACACAGGTTTCAAAATCTATAATACAATATAGCTCATAGTCGCACATATACAATTGACTAAAGCTATTTAGGGGCTGAGATTGATTCTTTTACTGAGATCATACGATCATTATCACTCCCAGAGTTCACATGTGTGAATGACGGTTGAGCAACTATCCCCTCTCTCTCCAACTCCCCTCACTATTCACGGTTGGTGGTAGCTAATCTTTCCTCCACCAAACCCACTTTCCTTTTCTTTTCGATATTTTAATTAATTAATCAATTTTATGCAAAAAAATGCGCAAGTTTTGTAATTTGAAATATTTATTTTTTTCTTTTTAACTGTTATCATAATTAACTTAGACAAATTATAAGTAAATATTAATTCATTTATTTATTGATAAATTCATAAACTGGCGTCGTGCCATCGACACGGACAAGAGTACTAATTGTTAATGTAAAGGGAATCAACCCTAATCTTTTAGCTGAATGAAAGAACAAAGAATGACGTACAAGCAAAATTAACAAAGTACCTCATATAGTCATACGTATGTACATCGAGAGAGTTTCATTGTCTCTCTAACACTCGGGCCTAAAACATAGTCCAATAATCAAAGCCCACCAACAAAAATAAAGTTAATAAAAATAAATAAAAAATCTAACGCGCGTCACATTTGAATTTTCATAAACCAAGTGGCCCCCACTTGATCCTAGAATGTCAAGACATTGACACCTTTCCCCTGTCTTCATTTCTACTTCAAATACACCCTCACACTCTCCCTGTACTAGCCGTTAGAATCTCTCTCTCTCTCTCTAACCAGAAAAGCTTGTGAAAGACTTCAATTCACCGTTCGATTTTGAGTTTCATCGAACTGATAACTCGGTAAGAACTATCACTGTACGTATACTCACAGTTGCACACTTTTTTTTTTTTTTCGTTAATGTTTTGCGAGGACCGAATTTCTCTTTTATTTGATGATCATTTCGTTTAATTAGATTTTATTTTATTTTCTGTAATCGTTATTTGAGGGGTTAGGGTTTTAATTCATGTGTATATGCTTTTATTGCAGCGCAGAAAGATTACAAAAAAAATGTCAATGTCATTGACGCCAGATCAGTTTCGGAAAGTGGGATTAGGGCTAGCACCATCTCCAACGCCATTTCTTACACCTAGACCTGAAAGGCGTCGGATCGAGCCAAGAGGGATTGATTGGAACTCAAATCGTCAGGACAGAGATAAAGAGGTCAATGTCCAAGTCTTGCTTAGGTGCAGGTAGGGATTCTCTAAATTGTTAGTTGTTACTGTTTGTGTACACGGGTTTTATTAGTTTCAAGTTTGTCAATTTTTTCCGAAATTGTTTTGAATTCTTTTAATCTAAACTAACATCATCAAATAGCTGTTTGAAAATGGTCAAATGGACTTTGGATAATTGTCAAATGTAACTCGTTTTATGTTGACAGTAGACTTTTAACCACAAGAAGTGGTCACACACATGGAACATATTTAGGAGCTCATTTCACTGATTTTCTTGATTGTAGTTTAATTGATTGGTGGCTTTGGGTGGAATCCTGGTGTAGTTGGAATTAAATTTTAACACTAGTAGTTGTTATCCAGCTGAATTTCTGGTGTACAGCTTCCTCTGATGGAGCTATATAGATTGCATATTGTGGATTTTTGATGCCAGGGTAATGGTCTGGATTAAGAGTATAGCTGTGTTTGCTGACTCTGTGTTCCTCTAAAATGTAATAGCTATTTTTAATAGGAGATTTATACCTGCAGTACATAGAGAGAAATGACTAGAACTATAAAAGTAATTAGAAGAGGAAGCTGTACATCACTGAGTGGAGCTGTAATTGTGTCACTACTCTTGTAGGAAGGTTGAAATGAAATGATGATATGAACCAACCTAACAAAAATGTATATTATAAATCAGTTATAAGGGGCATTGCCTGGGATCATTTCCAAGGGAGCAAGATACCTGGCACATGTGGAGTTAAGAAGTGTCCGTTTTGTTTTTAACTCTGGCTTATGGTGTGAACATATTAATTAATGCTACCTTTCTTATTTTGTACATAATGATTAAGAGAAAATAAATACGTATATCTGAAAAAGAGCTAGAGTTTAGAGGGGATAATGCTTGTGAAGAAGTAGAATGCGGCAAGGGGGATTGTGGTGCCTTTTTGCAGAATCAGTTCAGGAATGCACTACTCTGTCTGTCTAAAACATCTGCTTTATATAATTTCTGTGCTTTGGGTGCAACTTCATAAACCAAGATTAAACATGTGTTTTGTTTTTTTATTTTTGTTTGGGTAAGTTGTTAGTTCTAGAAGCTTTTGACATTCAATCAATCAATTAGAGATGGTCGGGATGTGGCTTAAATCACCAAGAATAAACATGTTTTTTTTTTGGGGGGGTGGGGGTGGGGGTGGGTATTTAAATAGTTACTTCTTCATGTTTTCAATTCGAGTTGGTTAGTTATAAAATAGTGGAGTTCGAACATCCTATATCAAGTAAATATGTCATAATTAGTAGTGCTGAAGGAGAAAGCAAAAAATAAAATAAAATGGATATTTAATATGATCTTTACCAAATGGAATTGTACATAGACCATAGTGTTAGAACACTTATGCCAAAAGACAATTCACTAGGTAAGTAGTGTGAGTTGGACAAGTATACATATTTCCTGCATTTTTGGTATTTCGAGTTCATTAGCTAGTGTTAGAACACTTGTGCCAAAAGACAATTCACTAGGTAAGTAGTGTGAGGTGGAAAAGTATACATATTTCCTGCATTTTACGGTATTCGAGTTCATTGGCTAGTGTTTTGGTGCAGAGTAATCACTTCCAGAGGCTTTATAATGGGTTCTTTCTGCCCAAAGATTCACCCTCCATTTTCTACAACCATGGATGTCTTCCATGATGGGCTATAGAAATACTGCAATGTTGTGCCTAAATCAATAATGGTGGTTCGACTTAACGAACATGGCTCTTTGTAGCAGTCATCACTCTGCTGTTTTTTTAAATTGTCTTGACATGACATTACTGTTTATAGTATACTGTCCCTTGTATATACATATATATTGGATAAAAGGAAAAGCATTATTGCATGCACTGTGACATCAATGCATAATGGCTCGGCGGTTCCCCATCTTTGTATGCCTTTTTTGCACCAACAAAATTTTAACTCTCTAAATGTTCCTTGTTTTATTCCAATGTTTAGACCATTAAGTGATGATGAGCAACGGTTGAACGTGCCAAAGGGAATAACATGCAATGAACTCAAAAGGGAAGTCACTGTGATGCAAAATGTGGCTAACAAGCAAGTGGATAAAATTTTCACCTTTGATAAGGTGGTATCTCTTTATAGCCATTATTGCTATCCAAGCCCATTATTTTATTAAGCATGATTTGTTACTGAGGCAGATTTAAATCCTGTTGTTAAAATATTAAAGGTGTTTGGACCTAAAGCACAACAAAGATCGATATATGACCAAGCGATTTCCCCGGTCGTAACTGAAGTTCTCGAGGGATTCAACTGCACAGTTTTTGCGTATGGGCAGACTGGCACTGGTAAAACATACACAATGGAGGGAGGGATGAGAAATAAGGTCTTGTACAAGTACCTTTCTTTATCTCTTAATCCATGTCATAATGCAAATGTGAAGTTGACTATATAATGCATGTTACAGAGTGGAGAGTTGCCTGCTGAGGCCGGTGTTATTCCAAGAGCAGTTCGCCAAATTTTTGATACACTGGAGGCTCAAAATGCTGACTATAGTATGAAAGTTACATTCTTGGAACTTTACAATGAAGAAATAACTGATCTGTTGGCTCCTGAAGATTATTCAAGATCTTTGGAAGATAAGCCAAAGAAGCCCATTTCCTTGATGGAGGATGGGAAAGGTTGTGTGCTTGTAAGAGGCCTTGAAGAAGAAGCTGTATACAGCGCAAATGAAATATATAACCTCTTGGAAAGAGGTGCAGCCAAAAGGCGTACAGCAGACACCTTGTTAAACAAGCGCAGCAGGTAAAAATGACACATATTGATTGATACTTTATTTCGAAGATGATCTACCAGGTCAGGTGGCATGTAGCTAAATATGATTTTTTACTTGCAGCCGTTCTCATTCTGTGTTTACGATAACTGTCCATATCAAAGAAACAACTGTCGGAAGTGAGGACCTCATTAAATGTGGAAAGCTTAATCTGGTTGATTTGGCAGGATCGGAGAATATTTCCCGCTCAGGTGCCCGAGAGGTACAAATATAGTTTTATTTTATTGTTTGGAAAAGGTTTGATTCTCTTCGTGTGCTGAAGATATCTGCACTCTGTAGCATGGGTCAATGTTATGTAATATTTATCACTTTTGATAAATTGGAATTCTGGAGTACGTAATGAAAAGTACTTGCACTATTGTTTTAAACAGAACTTTATGTTTTAAGACTCCATATTGAATTAATATCTTCATGAATATACCTAAGAGAAAATATTTGATCATGAAATTTGGTGTTAAGACATTTTTCCAAGTCATTGCAAAAGGGTGTTAAGACATTTGAAAATTAACTTCTTGCTTGTTTGCCAACTTCAACATTTGATTCATTGACTAACATCTTTAGTTAGTGTCAAAGAAATGTAGTGCAGTAACTCAATAAACATAGTAACAACGATTTGAATAGCCTCCTGATTTCTCAAAAGAACTGTGATTACAATCCAGGGTCGTGCACGGGAAGCTGGGGAAATAAACAAGAGTTTACTCACCTTGGGCCGTGTCATAAATGCACTTGTCGAACATTCGGGTCACGTACCATATAGGTTTGTGCTAATGACATCTCCGTTGATTCCAGTAATACATGCCTTTATTTTCCCTAGTTTCCCATTATGCTGCATTTTGCAGGGACAGTAAGCTGACAAGGTTGCTAAGAGATTCACTTGGTGGGAAAACCAAGACTTGTATCATTGCGACAGTTTCTCCTACTGCTCATTGTTTAGAAGAAACCTTAAGCACGTTGGATTATGCGCACCGTGCGAAAAACATTAGAAACAAGCCAGAGGTTGACATGGCTACTATTTCGCCTTGTTTGATGTTTCCTTCATGAATTTCTTTCATCGGTGCTAAGAGTTGTATTATGTTGCAGGCAAATCAGAAAATGTCAAAGGCTGTGCTACTCAAAGATCTGTACTTGGAAATTGAGAAGATGAAACAAGGTTTGAATGCGCACCTGCATTATGTGATTCTTCTATAATAAGAAAAAAACCATACTTAGGTCCTTTTTTCTATAAAACCAATGCAGATGTCCGAGCAGCAAGGGAAAGGAATGGTGTTTATATTCCCCATGAAAGATATGTGCAGGATGAAGCTGAAAAGAAGGTATATGTGTATGTTGCTTACTAGGTTTTATGTTGCCTCCTAGGTTTCTTATAGCAAAATGGATGCATTCGATTTTGTTGTAGCATAAGCTTTCTGAATCATTTTCTAATCTGGTCCTTTGCTTTTTGATATAAGAGACATAGGTCACATAGGGGTGTAAATAAATGAGCCATGACGAGCCAAGCTTTTGGGTGTTCGAGCTTGGCTCTATTATTTTTAGTTGTGCTCGACTTTGAGCACGACTTAATTACTTCATACGAGCTATAAATGAGCCAAGCTTAGCTTTATGTGAGCCTAAGTCAAATATACTAGGTATGAATTTTGTGATTACCTAGCTTATTTGAGCCAAGCTGAGTGCTTGTTTATACCTCGAGTCCAGAAGCGTGTTTGAGCTCGAACCCAACACAAGGGCAACTGTTCGAGCTTCAACGATTTGAGCTCATGCCGGATCTGTTTATTGAACAGCCCAAAGGTCTCAGTTGGGTATATTTGAACTAATTTACTACATAAAGTATACTTTTTGCATGTAATAACTTCAAAGCTATCAGAAACTTTCCTTGTCATCCTGTAGTTTGAATCATCTGAATTTTAAAATGGATTGTTGCATCCTCTTGCAGGAGAAGATTGAAAAGATTGAGCAAATGGAAATCGAATTAAACATCAACAAGAAGGTTCATCTGGTCTTCTGCCTTTTATCAATTATGTGGCATCTATATTAAATTAGCTAACTTTTATTGATGATTTGTAGCAAGTTGGTGAATTTCGTGATCTCTATCTTACTGAACAAGAAAAGAAATTAAGCTGCGAAAGTGATCTCAAGGATTGCAAGGTATAATCAATTAACTTGAATGGGACATTTAGATTGAAGTTTTATTTCTCATGGTTTTCGATTTTAAACTTTCAGATAAGTTTAGAGAATACTAACAAGGCCTTAGAAGATATTCAAGAGAAGCACAAGCGAGCTATTTTGACGCTGAAGCAAAAGGAGTTTTTCATTTCCAAATTAATGAATTCAGGTGAAATAGCTGTGTCATAAGTAGCACAGTATATGTCTCTTTTTTCGGCTTACCAATATTGCCCAATAAATCTTGAGTGTGTATTAACATAATATATAAACAGAAAGTTGTCTCGTTGAGCGTGCAAAGGAGTTGCGGACCAGATTACATGGTGCATCGGAGGACATTACAGCTCTGTTCTCAAAAATAGGTAAAGGCTTATTCCTCTTTTAAAGTTATAAGTTATAATACTAATTGATGTATTTTTTTAGCCCTTGGTGTTTCAGTATTAACAACTGACATTTGATAAAATTTTATGCAGATCATAAAAGCCGATTAGAAGCCGAAAACAAAGGGCTGCTTCTGACATTTGGTTCTCAGCTTGATCAAAGCTTAAAGGACCTGCACAAGACCATTCTTGGTTCAGTTTCACAACAACAGCAACAATTTAGAAGAATGGAGGAGCATGCCAGATTGTTTCTTGCTAGTAAATGTGATGTAAGAGTTTTATTATTATGGTGTGTTTACTTTAAGTTCATCACCTGAGTTCACTAATTCACACCCACTGTCATGGTGTTCACACTCCCTCCATTCCTGAAGTCAATATTTTAAGCATCGAAAAAGTTTTCCATTGATAACCTTAATTTTTATATTCAAGAAAAGTATTTTTTGATAACCTTAATTTTTATATTCAAGTAAAGTATTTTTCTATTATCAGTTAAATGTAACAAGGTTAAAAATGAGATTCATAAAATATATTTACTAACTTTCAAACAAGACTCGTAAATGGGAACATCCTGAAATAGAAAGTAAAGACTCTTTGGGAGGAACAGAGGAAGTAGATGTTACATTCTACGATTCAACTGCTGAATCAGTAACTCACATTAATTTTCTGCAGGTAAGCAAAGTCTTGGAATCTAGGATCAAGACCATGACAGATACATGCACTTCTGGAGTGGCGGCCCTGAAGGAGCTTACTGGCACACTGCAAATGAAAGCTTGTTCAGATTTGGAGCATATAAAGTCCAAGTTATCATTTCAAGTAGCTGCAGTTGAGAATGTATGAATCCCAAGTATAAAACTTCTCTTCTAGCTATCTGGGCTGAAAAAATATTATAAAGGGCTAATGATGTATTATTTTGTGTTGTGTTGCATACAGTTCTTTGAAAATGCTGTTTCGGAGGCCAAAAATGTTGTGTGTGATATTCAGAACTCTCTAGATGAACAGAAACAACTGTTGGCTTGTTCTGCTCAACAACAAGAAGAGGTGGGTAAATAATATTATAAATGGAAAATGCTATACATATAAAGAAGAAACATAAAATAAAATAAATACTGGAAAGTGCTGTATAACCACCAATGCACTGATGATTATAATGAATTTTCCTCATTCAAAGGTCTTTCTGTCTATTATTTAGTATTGATTTTTTTCATTGGTTGATTTAGGGATTACATAGGAGTTTGGTTTCAGCACAAGTGATTTCAACAGCAACTATTGATTTCTTCAATGATATCAGTCATCGTGCGTCGAAGCTCATGGCAGTTCTTGAAAAAAGCCAAGTTGATAGATATCATCAAATAGCAGCATTCGAAAAGATGTTCAAGGTGAAGAAGCCTCCAGAAGCTATTTTTTTTCCTTCTCGAGGAAATGGAAGCTACTTATGTTTACTCACACACATGCTAAAAGAGAAATTGAAATGTTAACTTATTCTTCATTTTCCTTTTTTCAGGAAGATGCTGCTAAAGAAGAACAATTAGCAATGGAAAAATTTGCAGCAATATTAGGTAGCCTGACAGCAAAGAAAACAGCTATGGTTAGTTGGAAATGATAATATTCTCTCTTTTCTATGTCCTGGAAACAAAAATCTAGCTGCATTGACATCTGATAATCTATAATCAGGTTTTGGAGGCTTCGAGAAATATTGAGGACTCGTGTTTACGGGAGAACAATATATTGCATCAGGAGATGTCAAACTTGCGGCAGGTAACAGATAATGCAAAGAAACAGGTGAACGAATACACAGAGAATATGAAACTCAGGTTTATGGAAGACACATGCACATCAGCTGAAATTAGAACTGTGATGGAAAACAGCCTCCAGGAATGGTAAGGAGCTTTTTCTTTTACTTTTGGGCTTGGGCCAATGCCAATCAATTGCAGAGACTTGGCCTTAATTTTCTTTCCTGTTGCCAATTAAACTTTAGTTGAGAACAAAAGTAGGTCTCCATGATGCCAAATAAATTTAAGACTGAAACAATTGTATATCTTCTGAACATGCAGTACTGAAATGGTTGAGCAGTCTATGTTGCATTGGGATAACACGCAGTTAGCCATCAACCACATCAACAAAAGCAGTACCGAAGAAGCAGAATTGATGTTAAAGTAGCTTTCTGCCCTTTATTGTTTACTTTTCTTGTGTACGCTTCATAATTGTTCTTAATTGAGCTGGTGAATCTTCTACTGTGCAGAGCGAAAATTCGTGAAAATCAAATTGCACAGGAAGAGTTTGTGTCCGCATGCTCAACTGTTGATGCAGAATTCAAAGTGAAAGCCAGCAATTTGAAGTCAACTGTTAACGGTATTCTTATTTCTGTGGCTCATCTCTGAAGCTGTTGCTTTTTTGGGTAGCAAGAACTTGCAGTCCTGACTGATCTATTGATGAAAACTGTCCACTTGCAGATTCATTGACACTGGACCGAGAAACTAAAACTGAACTTGACTCCATATCAAACTTGTGCTTGGATCAGCTCAAACTTTTACGAGACAAGCATAGTGATAGCATGCTAATGATGCGAAACCAAGCAGAGCAGTGCCTTAAGAAGGATTATTTGGTAGTTTGCCTTACTTGATTTTCTTCACATTATTATTTATTGGTACCTCAAAGATATATATATATATATATATATATATATATATATATGCTCTGAGCTTTTAGTACTTTTGAGCCAGGCTCAATTGTCATATTTGAGCTCGAGCGCTTTACTGGAGCCCACGGACCTACGTTCGAGCTCAACTAGACTACTTAATGAAACAAGTTATAAGTGAGCAAGCTTGGGCTTTACTCGAGCCTGGCAGCTTGTTTGTACCTTGAGCTTATAATCATGTTTGAGCTCAAACTCGAACACAACACGAGTCAGTTCTAAATGATCCGTACAGTTCTACATGGATTATTGTTAAGTTATATGTCTTCTTTGAAATATGTAACATTGAAACAGATGGATCAGCATACTAATACGACTCCGAGAAAACAAGTTATAGCAGTACCCAGCTTGGCCTCCATTGAGGATATGAGGACACCAGCATTTGAAGATCTCATGGCAGATTTTGTTTCTGAGAACCGACATTGTTTTGATAATGGAGGCAAGATTCAGCAACTACAGCATGCAAGCTTGGGAGGATCTCCGAACAGAACTCCTTTTGCAGATGTCAACTGATGTACAAAAGGGCATGAAATGCTTGAGCAGATACGGGTTGTTGTTGTGTGTTATCTGGCAATTCGATCTTTAGTTTCAACTTTTGACATTCACTCATCTACTGATGAGCAGTAAATTTCTTTACATTAATCTCTTTGAATCGACTAAAGTTTATTGTGGTTTCAATCTAAGCCCTAATATATGTATAAACTATAAACTCTTTCGAATGGTATTTTACAGCGAAAATATATGATTTGAAATGCAAGGATGAAATGAGGGCTGATGGTTTGGTGCGTTGGGTTGGGTGTGAGTTGGAACGAAACGAGTTGTGACCCGTTATGATTCAAAATTAAACGGATCGACATGAGTATCGAGTATTGAGTTAGAACAGGTCGGTCCGTTTTGACCCTAAAAAATAACGACTCGGATTGAGTTGGATAATTTTTAAGTTGAAATAGGTGAGTTAACGGGTTTTAAGTTATAATTATCAGACCTAATTGAATCCATGACTCTATCAATATACTTTTATTGTACTCCCCATTCGTGCCCCACAATTCGATCCTGACAAGCTTTAAAAGTGTTTTCAAGAGTTAATAGTATTTATTTGTCAAGTTTGAAAGTTTGGAAGCATAGGAAACTGTTTGGATACTTAAAGGGGTCAAGGTGGCATTTCAGCAAAGAAATTACAATTGGAACACGCTTCCAATAAAGAAGGCCCTCGCGTTAGGAAGACCGAAGGCGAGGCCGCGTCCGCATAAAAAAAATTGGCCTTCTTTTTTCTTTGGTATTTTACCGTCTTAATGTTTGGGTAATTTTAAGGTTTTAGTTTTCTTTTAATTAAGTTTTTTTTCTCTTAAAGTTTAAGTTTAAAGTTTTCCTTTTAATTAGATTTCTTTTTCAAGAATTAGGTTTATTTTGTAAACATGTATAAAGACATCCTTAAACATTGTTTGGGGGGAATTTTGATTGATTAATAGAATTGAGTTATTTTTTTGATAGAAAATTGTGTTCTTATTTGAGTATCGTGGTTGGAAATTTGGATTATAAATATCGTGGATTCATTTTTTATAATTGAATTCGACTTATTAATTGGAGAGTCATCCTAATTGTGGTGTTATTCGTAATTCCAAGATTTGCATCACCTCGAGGACATTGAATCGCAGAATCATCTATATTACAATACAACTTGGATTGTACATGTGCAATTGATAAATGCTAATGAGGGGTCGAGATCAATTCATTTAGAATCTTGATTTCGTTAGATTTCACATTTTGAGCGACGGTTGAGCAAAACACCTTCTCACATGTTCTCTCCACCTCCTCTCTTTGAATCGGTATAATTTGGTATTGTTATCCTATTTAAGAATAAAAATAATTATTTACAAAGTTAAGAAAAATACTAAAATTTTAAATTGAAAAATAGTCAATTTAAATCAATAGAAGTGATAATAATAATTTAAATTGAGTGTATAAAACATTCTTCCGATTTTTAATGTTGTTAAGAAGGGTAGATTCATCTTTTTTTGTTTAACCATTTTTTTTAAAATGTCTAAAACACAATTTATTGAGTTTTTCTTTAGGTGGTTTGAGTTTTAAAATGAGTATTATCTTTTTTGGAAATTTTTTGGTTTAACTAAGAATATGTATAACCATTAAGACCATTCTAAAAGATAAACTGTTTTTATGTTATTAAGACCACTTTAAAAGATAAACTGTTTTTATTTTATTTTTTTAAAATAAGAATAAGTAATAATATGTATAATTACTAATTTGGAATTCTTCCGATTTTTTACGTTCATAATATGTATAAAATATAAAATACACTTTTCATTAAATAAAACATTTTACGCAGTAAAAAAAAAGTTAAAAAAATTAATACCCTTGGTGTACGTGTTAAAAAAAGTTTATATTTTAACGAAAGATTATTAATTGTATAAGGACAAAGCTGGTTGTCCTCCTCAAAATCTAACTCTGTTTCCTTAAAAAAATTACAAATAAATAAAATCTAACAAGGACATAAATAAAATTACAAATAAATGTTTTAATTTTTTTCTCCACTGCTAACATCCTCCCCTACTTGCGTCATGCCATAGACACGAACACAAAGACTAGTTCTTTCTAAGAGATCTTGAGTTCCCATCATAACATAAGCCTACAATTTTGGAACAAAATAATTCAAATAACCTAAATGTATAATCCCTTATCTCGTCACGTGCACCAAAAGGTAACTTCAATGCCACTAACTTTTCTAGACCAAATCTAACATTTCAAATGTAAGAAAATATTAACTAATACTAAATAATTGTCTAATTGTTTGTCAAATTCTAGTTTAAGAAAAAGTAATTGACTTGATTATTTATATTGGTTTAATGTGTAGTTTCCATTAATGTCCATGTATATGTGGCCCATAATTAAAGTAGAGTGAAAAAATAAGGGTAAAGTGGTAAAAGTGATGTTCTAAAAAGGTAAGTTTCAAAGTTGACAATTATTTTGGGACGAACGAAAAAGGAAAGGAGGACAATAATTTAGGGACGGAGGGAGTATTATTCTAATTGTTAGTCAAATCTAGAATGAAAAGATGTATACTAAATCAAAAACTAGTTATTGTATAATATTAACATACTTGAGAAAATTGCAGACTGGTCTCACATGTTTTCAACCGCTTAAGTTCTGTATGTTTTTTTAACTGAAAAAAAATACAATTTCAGAGGCAAAAAAATAAATTTGTCATTAATGAATCGAACAAGCGTTAAGAATCTATTTGTGCATCGTGAGACATCAATTTGTGTATATTTACGAAAATCAATCAATTTGTGCATTGTGAATCACCAATTTGTCTATCGAGATGCATCAATTTGTACATATTTACAGAAATCAATCAATTAATCAATCTATTTAATTCCTATCTTAATTACAATATCAAGCAAATAAGGAAACTAGGAAATAAGGAAACTTTGACTACAAATATAGTTTCTCGTTTACAAATGATTACCTTAATTGAATTCGATTTTTTGCATGCGATGTAAAATCAATGATGCAGAAAATTACGATGCACAAATTGGATTCACGATGCATAAATTAGATTCGTTTTGTGCATGTATGTAAAATAGATGCATGGACTGATACTTTTCGCGTGCGTGTTCGATTTATTAATGGTATTGTAGTCATTTCGTCCCCAAAACGTCTTTTTCCAATTAAAAAACTAAAATCTTTTAAAAAGGGACTGAATTTCACCCAACATACTTTCTACGAGTTTAATACCACATAAAATAGACAAAATAACTTTGATATTTAAATATACTAGGCCCAAATCAATTGACTACGTTTCATGTGAGATCGTCTTACAGATTTTAATTGGTAAGACGGAACTCAATTTCTTACAGTTTAGCGTACAAACACACAATGCGTCGGATTAGAGGATCCATCTTACAGAAAATACATGTAAGACGGTGTTTCCTAAGTTTTACCTATTATGAATTTAAGTAAACTCAAATTATAATTTAATAATATTAATATCCTATAATATTATTTTTATAGTATTATATGAAATTTGGGTATATTACATCAACATGGAGAATAGTTCAAATTTCTTTAAAGGGTTAATCACATCATAGGTCTCTTGATTTTAGGTCATTCATACCATTAGTCCCTTCAAATTTTTTCTTAACAATTGGGGTCCTAAAAGTAATAAATTTTCACAGCCTCAATCATTTTGATGGATGCTGTTAAACAAATACCATTAAGTTGCCCATGTGCCTCAGTCTTTTCTTATAGCCTCAATTTTATATCACAGTTTACAATCGAGTCCCTTGGGTTTAAAAAAGACCATAAGGCCTTCTTCCCCAAATTCATTTACATCCCATTGAAATTAAATAAAACTGAAACATATTAGCAAATAGAAAATAACATGTTTAAAATTTTAAGGATTGAAACTTTTAATTCACATCCTTGTTGTTAAGAATGCTGCCCAAAACCCAAGATGCAAGCAGGCTATGTTATTGGTCCTCGCGACTTTTAAATCAGCTCTAACACCATTTAATTGAACAAATCTTATCTAAGATTTATTTGGAAATAAGTTATTTAGGACAAAATGAAGGTTTTTAGATCGAGCAAACTCGTAGGAGTTCGCCAGAGACGACCCCTTTCCTGCTTTGTTCCTTACCTTGATTCTTGGACGGAATTAAATATTCTTACCTTTTTTGTGAGTGGATTCTTTAGTTTTAGACAGATTTGGGTTGGTTTTGTGGAATTCTGATATGCGAAAAACGCAACACGGATAAGATTACCCGGCCGTGTCAAGTAATAAAGTATATCTAAGTACGAGTTATTGATCCCATAGGAAATGTACGTAATTCTCACTCCGACTAAGTATCAAAATTAAGCTAACTAATTATACTTAAGCGAAAAGAAAATAAATTAAAATCTAAAAATATAAACAACCTAGAAAGCAATTAAATCTACACTACTGCGGAGGTGGTTTGACAACAACAAATCAAGATAAAAAGATAAGAGTGCAAAATTTCTAGTCTAGCCGGTATTTAATCTAATCATCTTTCTGTTTTTCTTTAACTCTAGTCTTGCTAGTCGGGCGCACTGTAGTATTCACTACGAGCTCTCACAACGTATAACAAATCTAGCTACAACTCTTAGTTACGAGACTCTCGCTTCTTATAACATAGGAGAAAATAACCACATATCAAAACAAGCACTCAATGACGTCTATCTACGCATGATCTCCTCTCGGTCTCACGTAATACAAATAGTTATTGTGATTTTCTGAATTAATAGGACGGGCTCTCGCATCTTATCCTATAATTATAGTGATCATCCAATGGTTCGTTATGCCATCAAAAGCATTAAGAGCACATGTGTAATACTTCGTAAAAATTAAAGAAATTCTCTATATTTTTCTACAAATCATATTGGTAGCCGAGACAAAAAATGGGTTAACTACGGGCTCTCACATCTTATAGTCAACCCTAACCTCGTGAATTGCTAAGTTGGTTCGATCGCGTGTCAAACCGAGTCTCACGATGGCTATCGATGTGTGTCACAAAACACCAACTATTAAATTGATTGGTCCAAAATATAAAAGTAGCTCTCGCGGATCCTAAATATTTCTAAAATCATTTAATTAATGGTCAATTAATTAAAGGAATTAAGTTCATAAAATAATAACCAACATGAATGTGTATTAAATAAAGAGATAGATTAAATTAAATCACTATATTTAACATAGAAAAATAATTGAATTCCATAGATAAATTAAGCACAAACCAATTCTTCATTTACAAAATTAATCAACCCAAGAAATTATAATAACTATCATAAAATAGAGATATGAAGAATTAAATTGAATAAATCGTGTTTCCGGGGTTGAATTTTTGGAAGAATTTTTGGAAGAAATGGGGGTGGTGCCCCATTTAGGGCTAACAGCCCCTAATGGGGACTTGATTTTGAAAAAAAGGCAGCAGGAAGATAAATAGGAAGGCTGCAAAGAGGCACAATGAAGGTAGGGGTAAAATAGGTAGCACAATGAAGAATTATGGGCAAAAAAGGGAGAAAAATAGAGGCTGGACACGGCTGGGGCAGGGGCAGCCCAAGAAGAGGGGACGCGGGTCCAACCTCGGTGAAGTGGGTGTAGGATGTGAGAGGGAAGTGGGCTAAAATGCGGGTTGATGGGCTGGATAGAACGCTGGTTACCCGAATCCGCCAAGAAGAACACGCAGGTCAGGCTTGGCCGATGCTGACTGAGGCGACGACACATGGCACCAGAGATGGGCCGACAATGCATAAGGGGGTTTGCTGAATAGGCGGCGGCCTCCCCTGTTGTTTTAAATCTTGCTCCGGTTGCCCCTAGTCTTCCTTAAGTTGGTGCCACATTCCATCCATTCCCAGGCTTTTCACATTGGTCCTCTGTTAGCTCTGTTACTCTCCGTTAAGCTTGAAATGCCTTGGAACTCTTAACGGACTTAACGGACTTTGAGCAAATAGTTTTCAATTCAACTTTTAAGCCCGGAATTGCCTCGAAATTCGTGCTAAACACCATATAATTGCTCGATTATGCATGAAAACCTATATTAAGCACAAATACATAAATAATAATATTTTCAAGGCATAATTAACTCAAAAATAGTACAAAATAGAAGAAAATTCCCGAAAAAATTTGTGAAAATCTTGGGCTCATCAAATTCCAATGAACTCGTTAGAGTTCACCATTGCATTAAGCACACCCAACCCGGAGGTTGCTGGGGTGTTTTTCGTAGTAGGTTGTTGAATATGGGTTGACAATAGTGGTTTAACAGCTGCAGAACTAGTGCGGCCATACTTCGCCTTCCATCGTTTTGGGATGAAGACTTTATGGTCTTTTTCCAAAATCCTTGGGATCAAATCTGGAAATACTTTGGAAAAAAGTCATTGTGCTTTTTTTCAAACCCTAGCGACTTGATTGCAAATTGTGATGCAAATTAGGTTTGAGAAAATTTCATTTTATCCCTTACTAAATACATGTGGGAAGTACATTGACAACTTAACGGTTTTTCTCTGACGACATCTATCAAAAGGACCGAGTCTATGAAAATTTAAAACTTTTAGGACACAATTATTACAAAAATTTCTTAAAGGATTAGTGGTGAGAATGGACCAAAGTTAAGGGACCAATGATGTGATTAACTACTCTTTAAATTTAGATAGAAGTAGACCCGAGAACGAATGAGAAATAATAAAAAACACTTAGCTTCCATGCCCAGGTTTGAGTTGTTCCTATAGCCAAAGATCAAAATAACTGCGTTTTGAACAACTGGGCTACAAACGTTTCATCTTTGAGTAAGTGTTATATTAGATCGTTTTGCGAATCTTAATTCGTAAAATGGGACTCCACTCACTCATAACTCAACTCAATTGATTGATGAGTGAGAAAGCTTCAATAGTATGTTCATTCCACTCAAAGCGTTGACATTGTTTATTTCTAATTGACTAATTGACCTTTTCATAAGTTTAAAGAATCAAACTTGCTTTATTACATATCGATCCAAATTACCCAGAAGAGAAGACGAGATATTTTTCCTTGAGAAATTAAAAGAAGATATTTTGGTTTAAAATGCAAATTGTGGATAGCCTTTAATTTCATTAGATGCATGTCACTTAATATCTGAAATGATTTAAACTAATCATTATTTGTTAATGATTAGTGGGGCGGTGAGGTTTAATACACAAACTGGTACTTTTATAGTGGGCATGGTTTAGTATATCTTAATTACTTAACTAGCAAGATTATTGACCATTGATTATATCTGTTTTGTAGGTTGCTTTAATGGTTAAAGCATTATATTGATCTTCATTAACTAATAATTTTTGTTAGGGAGTCAATAAATAAGGATTGACAACCCATTATTTCATACTTCCTCCGTTTTGGGCAAAAAGTTATCGTTTGATAGTTAAACTTTTTAAGAAAATGACATTTTTAATAATTCATAGATAATAAAATAATATTTTTATGTTTTAATTTTTGAAAATTGACTTTTTAAATGAAACGTATCAAAATGAAATAGTAGATTTTTTGCTTGGAATGGAGGAAGTATATAGTTATAGGGTAAAAACATTTATCGGGTAAAAATTATCACTTGTGCTCCAAGACTATCTACGTTAACGTTAAATAATTTCTTAGGGTGTGTTTGATTTGAATATAAACTAAGTATCCTTTTGCTGTTGTTTGGTGGTTTTTAACTTTGTAATGATGCATGCATTAGAGATTAATATACTTTCGTTACTTTGTATTTATTACTCCATCCGTTTTGTGTAAAAAGTTCATTATTTTATTTTAAAATATTTCACTTAAAGAATTTACATTTAAAAATTAAGGCATTAAATTAGTGTAAATAGTTCACTATTCAATCGTTTGTATTTGTTACTCTGTTTGTCTATATTTCTGTCGAGGTAGAGTAGTCTTTGTATATGCATGCATGGAAACATATTTCACATTCTCTCTCTCCTACGTCTTCTTGGGCTGTGGGTTGTACTAGATGTTTTATTCATCAATTTTAGTAGGGCATCAGGATTCGGCATTCGGCATTCGGCAGTGCAAGTTGCAACTAAGTAACTAGATATAAGTTGAGTTGATTCACTTTTTGAAATTATTAATCATCTTTAAACCCTTTCCTTTCCACCAACCTTGGAAAAGTGCAATTGAACACCCTAAACTAAATATACTATGTTACCAATTAGTGTCTTGGAATATACATGACAAAACTCGATTTGGATTTAATGACCTACTGTTTTTTCAACCCAAAATAATTTTTATTTTTTTGTAATTGCATTTCTTTGTTTAATTTTAACTCTTTTTGTGCTGTATTGCTCCAACAAATAGTTGAATAATATATATCAACTTATAAGTAACCAATTCGTTTAAAAGTTTAAACTATTAGAAAAGTAATAAACAATGTATATCAATCTCGACAAAAATACATCTTTTATATTTTCATCTGATGATCACCGGACTTCTAATGCCTTAAAGTTTATGATTTAACGAATTTGGATCATCTTTCAGAACTAGATCACGAACATGCATGCATGGAGGATTATTAATCTGATTCTCAGGCCGGCTGCAGCTTAGGTCATAATCATCATAGATTAGAACACTACTTAATTAATACATTTAAATTAAACAAGCTTCTACTTGGGAGGAAATCATACAATTATACTTGAGCATTATTGGTTACGGTTACTGGTAAATATTCCTATGAATTTATTTTTTTCATTTTAACTAATCCAAATAAGAACAGAAAAATACCAACAAAAATAAATTAATATTTTTACAAAAATTATGGTTTCTTTGTCAAAGTCGTCACTTTCGTTGCCTAAACATGAAAAACTCCTATTTAAAAGATTATACGAACTGTGAACATAGACAATGTTGTGAATTAATTTTCCTTTGCCAAGCTAGTTGCTATATAGTATCAATAAAAATATTGAAGAATTTTCTTGATGTTTTTTTAATGGCATCAAGAGGACTAATTACTTAAACTATGATAACTACACTACTAGTATTATATATATACTACTAACAAGTTCATTGAATACCTAAGGCCTACATTTAATAGATGAGATGGGGTCACGGGTGAAATGTTAGTCGAACATAGAACTAGTCATACCAAATAGTTTACTAGATGTTGTCGACAATATTAGAGTTTACATGTTGGCCGTAAGTAGAACAAAGAGAAAAATCAAATAAAAATTATGCAACAAGTAGCCCAAATTATGCCATTTTTTCTTCTTCTTTTTTCTATTTTTCTATCTTTGGGAACACTTTCCCCTTAAATTTACTTTCTAGCACTATTTACCTTAAGAGAAATACTCTTAATTAAATTTACTTTTTTGGGAGCCTTTTTCACCCTTTTAAGTATTTTTAACGCATTTTAACCCTAAAAAATTGTTCGATTTGGTTAAGTCCAATTAATGATAGTAGATTAAAATTTTGTAGATCTCTTCAAACCCCCCCACCCCACACACACACATGCAGTCAACTTCTTAATCATGCATGCATGTGAATTGTTATAGACATGGACAAGCTCTCTTTCTCTCTATGTAAGGACTCGTTTGTTGTGCCTGATAGCTTATAACTTATGGCTAATGACTTAAGTTGGTGGCTGAATAACTTGTGGCTGATTGTCTGATAGATTGTTTGTTACAGCTATTGAAAAGCTGTGATAGACTGTTTGTTTTAGCTGTTGAAAAACTGCTTATGAGTTGTTATAATTATTTGTTAAAAAAACTTAAAAATTAATATTCATATTTTTATGTATATTTCATAAAAGGATGAAATGAGGATAATAAAATATTTATTAATGAATAGTTATCTTCATGTTTTTTTTATAAAAACCAAAAAACTTAAAATTTTAGCTTTTTGGCTTTGACTTTTCAATGCATAAAGGGTGTTATACCTTACTTATTGGCTTTTGACTTATAAACTGAAACAAACACTCTAAATATGATTTTTCAAAAGCCAAAAGCCAAAAGTCACTCCAAATAAGCTGCAACAAACGAGTACTAATACTAATAGTGTTGAAAATTCTATCTGAGTCGGTGTTAAAAAAACACTAACTACACTTAGCAAAACCTGATTAGTTATTGAACAAGCTTGATTAAACATTAAGCAACTTGAAATATAAATAGTACTTCATCCCATATATTTAATACCACTTGCAAGTTGAATCATTTTTAGCCAATAACAAGCATGTTCTGAGCTAAATGACAACCCAATGTATAGGGAGTACTAAAAATTACTCCCTCTATGGCTCTATCCAAAAAATAAATGTTATTTTGGGGGCTTTTCACACAAATCAAATAAATTTATTGTAAAAACTAAATTATCTATATCCAAACATTAATGAGATGTCGTAATAATCTTGCCCAAAGAGTCAAATACGAGTTACGGAATCAATAAATATAGATAGAATTGGAAAAAAAAAAATTCCTTAAAAATTGCAAAGTATAATTTATTTTGAAACAAAAAAACTTTCTCATATATTTTAGAACGGGGGAGTAGTAGTAATACTTATCCGCAAAGGCTTGTTTTTAATTGAGACACTTCAAATTAATAACTTAATTTGATTGCTTTTCTTTTTTTCCCCTTCAAATCAGCCTTTAAATGTTAATCATCATTGGCTTATATTGTTATGGTTGGAAATTGGTTTTAGTGAAATGTGTGTTTGACCGAATTTATTAAATATCTCCATGAAGCCTTAAAATTTTGACCAATGTTTGACCGTATTGGGCGCTTTAGAGACGCATTTTGCAAATCACGGGGAGTTATTGGAGTCTTAAAATTTTGTCCAGCTCAACTAGTTGGTAAGCTCAGCTCGATGGTGACCCAGGCGTAGCTCGGAGACTAGCTAGGGCGATTACGATTCGTGACTGTTTCAGACAATTGCGGCGTAGCTTTGGTAGGTTCGAACTAGCATGGACGGTTATGGGCAGTTGGTGTTTCGGGCAGTTACACCCTACTGGTCAGGACCAATTCGGTTGGGCGATTAGGCACCCGTCGAATCCTAACTTGTGCCCTTTGACCAAAACCAAAACCACCATAACTCTTCGATATATATATATATATATATATATATATATATATATATATATATATATAGAGAGAGAGAGAGAGAGAGAGAGAGACCCCTCGATTAACAGTTCAGGTTCACAAACATCTGAAATTGTTAGGTTGTTAGAGAAAAATGATCATCTTGCTGCACAAACCATTTCCGATCTTGGAAGTTCAAGAACACATATTAGTTTGCCATAATCAATGTTGAAGTGCTGCTAACGTGGATTGAAAAGTCATTGTATTTTAGGGATGATTGCTGAGAACCGTTAGCGCTAGTACACATAGCAATTTCTTCTTTTGGAGATTGTGTACAACACAAGTCTTGACTTTGATTTTTTTAGTTTGACTTTCTGCTTCATCTTTATTTTCTGTCCATTTGATTTCCGAGAAAACCTTAACTAATTTAAAAAAGTTATTTTGATTGATATATGGAGCTTAATCATGGTTATCTTAACATGTAATTTAGAAAACAATGCAGTATTTATTATTCTCTCTTGTAGTAAGAAAAATTAGTTCACTCAAAGCCGTTCAATTTTACTCAACGTTAGTGCTTGTTTAGTGGAGCGTTTTGATCAAAACATTGGGAAAAAAATGCAGCGTTTTCTCATTTAAAGTGTTTTAATGCAACATTTTTAAACGCTCCAATTTGAAAAGTTTTAAAAATATGCCGCGTTTAAAATTATTCTGTATATGAAAATAACGTTTTAAAATAGTTTTCCAAACGTATTTATAAAAAAATATGCGTTTTAAAAATGTTGCATATTAAAAAAATTGTGTTTTCAAAATGCTGCACTAAACGATGACTTAGTCTCAATCACATGATTATGATTTTTTTCAACCATATTTAGTGCTCGTTAATTGCAGCTTATTTGGAGTGATTTTTGGCTTTTGAAAAGTTATATTTGAAGCCATATATTTAAAGCCCCTAAGGGGGTGGCCCAGTGGTAGACATGAGGCTTCACAGAGTGTGAGGTTTCAGATTCGATCCCTTCTCATGCCTCTCTTAGGAGGAAGAAAAAAAAAAGTCATATCTAAAGTATTTGTTTTAGTTTATAAGCCAAAAACCAATAAGTAAGGTACAATACCCTTTAAGCATTGAAAAGCCAAAGTTAAAAATATGAATACTAATTTTCAACACCCTTTATGCATCGATTAATTATCCTCATTTCATCTTTTCATGAAATATACATAAAAATATTATGAATATTAATTTTCAAATTTTTTTAACAAATAATTATAACAACTCATAAGCAACTTTTTAACAGCTATAACAAATAGTTTATCATGCAATTAGCTACAAGTCATTCAGCCACCAATTTAAGCTATCAATTATAAATTATAAGTCATCAACCACAACAAACGAGCCTTATCTAAATCTGGGTCATGGCATGCATCATACTCATTTATATCTTCCGTTTATTTTAATTTTGGTCTTTCCTTACCAAACATCAGTCTGGTTGTCTTGATATACACACTTTTGACTTCTTAGCGCTCTATGTTGTATATACTTAAACAAATTTCTTTCATCATTTTATTTACCGTCCGTGTGTCGACTTTTACCATATTACAGATTTCTATCTTTTCTAGTATTATTACATTTTCATTTTAAAAATCTATTCACATTTCAATTTTCAACGACACTGGTTTCGGCTATTTGCAGCCTACAATTTATATATATAGGAACAATAAATTAAAAAAAATACAACACTTGCCCTGAATATTGCATTATCAGTCTTTTAATTACCAACGGTTTATATATAATCCAAATCGTGATCCTCGTGATTGAATTTGAAGTATCATGCTAATTAACATGAAATGAGTTTTAATTAATCAATTTAGGAAGTCGGCCCCAACTCCACTGCAAGTTGGAGCTAACTACGTCAGTTAGATGTACTAATCACTAACCTAAAACACTAATCAATTCAATACATAGTTTTCTTAAAAAACATTAATGGAGGTTTCCTCCTGTAACAAACTATTAGGGTGTAAATCGGAACCACCGAACCAAACCAAATCAAACCAGTCGGTTTGGTTTGGTTTTGGTCGAAGATGGTTTGGTTTCGGTTTCAAAAATTGGAAAACCACGTGGTTCGGTTCGGTTCATGGTTTTTGGTATCGAACCAAACCAAACCACCCTATATATATATTTTTATTTATTTATATAATATATATTATATTACATTTATTAACTATTTTGATCCTTTGATTTATTCATTATATATATATATATATATATATATATATATATGGATACTAAACCAAACAAAATCCTGATTGTTGGGGAACTATTATTTCTTCCATTGTTTGTGTTTATTTTAGTATTTGTTATGATAATTTGTTATTAGAAGGTTATTTCCTAATTTTGATGTTAATTCCAAATTAAAATTTTATTTTGATTGTTATTTTTAATGTTGGTTAATGTCACCAACGAGCTCTAGCTCAACTGGTACTGCTCACTTCTCCTAACGGAGAGATTGGGTGTTCGAGTCTCACTAGAGACACCCTGGACTTTACAACTCTCAGTAGAGAGGTCGGGTGTTCAAGCCTCTTCAGAGGCATCGTTGTTGTTAAAGCCTTATCCAAAAGCTCCATTTAGCTACTCACCTATCTTAACGGAGAGGTTGAGTATTCAAGCCCTACCAGAGGCACCCTGGGACTTAACTACTCTCAACCGAGAGGTCGCCTATCTTAACGGAGAGGTTGAGTATTCAAGCCCTACCAGAGGCACCCTGGGACTTAACTACTCTCAACCGAGAGGTCGGGTGTTCAAAAGCCTCCCCAGAGGCACCAATTGTTCGAGCCATACCAAAGGCATCATATATATATATAATTGTAGCCTTTCAAGGCATTAAATATAATTAAAAAAAATTAAGGGTTGGGGTACGGTCTATGTCCCCTCCAACCTTATAAAAAAAATGTTGGTTAATGTCATTAAAAATAATTTATATAAACCATAAAACCGAACCAAACCAAACCAAACCGAGTGGTTCGGTTCCAAGTCTTACTCGGTTTAGTTTGGTTTGAGATTTTTGGAACCACTAGGAGGCGGTTCGGTTTGTGGTTTTGGCATAAACCAAACCAAACCAAACCACTTACACCCCTACAAACTATATAAACCTTAGTAGACAGATTTATAATCATTAATCAGTTTATTAAGGAACATAGTTTTAACTTTAATTGTTTGGCAGTTGTTAAGGTACATCGTATGGAGTACTATGAGTCATGAGAGCTACTTAAGTAAGTTAAACCATTACATCTCGAAATTAATTTAACGTAAACCACCTTATATTATCGTATTATTAATTCACGATCAATTATGATCTCAAAAGAGTGAAAACAACAGAAAATTGAATATGCTTGAGATTTCTTTGTCAATGACCTCTCCAACAAACAAAAGCATCGGATTGATTACGAATAGTTTTTAATTTCCAGTGTTGTTGTCGCGTTTGTCAGATGAGTTGAATGAAAATTTACTTCAATTAATGTTATTTATTCATGATTTTCAGACATAGGTAAGAGATGAAGACTACTTTTCGAGATTGATGTTAATTAGTTAAACAAGTTAGAACCAAATCAAAGTGAAGACGCCGATCAAGCTCTTTTTATTAAGTTAAATGAATCTTTTTAGACCCAAAATTGGAGTCATTATGAATATTTATTTATTGATGATCAAGAAGCTCTTTTAGTTTCAACCCCACATTTCCATTTCAAAAGGTATTTCAATTAAACCTATATTAATCTTGTTAGTGCTGCAAACCTAATGCCACTTAAAGACACTATGTGATATACAAGAACAATCCATCTCATTCATGCAATGAAATTATTTAATCTCTGAACAGTGCATTGAATTGGGATGCCATTTTTTCACCTGGATAATGGATATGTCATTGAAGATGAATTGTTTCGTAATGTTCTCTGCAAAACACGACAGATTTTATCTTATATATGAAAATATTAGTGCCTATATATTAAACCACCCATTAAGAATATTTTCTTTGATTTATAGTAGGTAATTACTCTTGGCAAATCACAATAAAAAAATCAAAAAAAAAAAAAATCTTCAAATTATAAGTCGAGTGGCGAAGGTTGGAGGAAAGAGAACGAAAATCATTGGAAATCATTTTTCTACAATGTTCAATGGAATGAAATAAATAACAGTTGGTATCATGTGAGATCATTTTACGGATCTTAATTCGTAAGACGGAGCATTGCCCTTCACAACTCAACCAATCCTACACACGGTGGTTCAGGTTAATAAGATCCGTCTTACATTAAAATACCGTAAACCCGTATTTTCTATGTTTTTACCAATAAATAAAACATTTAAAGGGTATCTGAAAACAAAATATAATACTCGTTCCAAGATAATTATCATGTTTTGACTTTTAAAAATCAAATCAAATGTTAGTCATATGAAAATTTGACGAGTATTTTTTTTTCAAAACCATTAAATACGTAATTTGTAGTATTTTTGCGCACTATAAATTACGTGTTTTATGATTTTCAAGAAAAAAAAATACCTCAAAATTTTCATTTGAAAAACAATAAATTAACTTTGAAAAGTCAAAAGAGAACAATTATTTAAGAACAAAAAGATAATAGTAATGACAGCCCTCCATTTTTAACAAAGATATCATTCATTAAGCTAGCATTTTATGCGAGTGACATAAATAATTATACGAAAAAGTGAAGTGCTGTAATAGAAGTTTCCTATTTCTCAGTTGATTTCATTAAAGCCAAAAGGAATTGCCTCAAGCCCAAATGATTTGGAGAATATATATCCTTTTGATCAAACAAAGTGAGACACGTGAAATTCCGATCTTTTTTTTTTTTTTTTTGTAGAGAACTGCAATTAGTGCTTATAAAAACGAATTAATTAATCATAATAAGTGATTATCAAGACATATAGACCTAATTAAAAATACATGCTTAATTTGTCCATTTCTTTCTTTTTAGTGGATCTTAAGAGTGCTTGCATCTCATGGATCACATGATTAGAGCATTTCACCCTAATCATTCCAAGCAACTACTAATTATTGGAGTTTGCTTTCATGCTAATCATTGATTATAATTTAACTAAATATTGTACAAATGTAATTAGTTATATTCTCTTTCTTGCACGATCAACTTTTCCCTTTTCAAGTTTTCTCCTGGTTTCTGTGCGCGTACATGTGTACATTTGGATTTTGAGATTCTTTCTTAAGTTCGTGTTCCTTTGTTGAAAAGGCTTTTTGTAGAATGATATATACTCCCGCCGTTTCATATAAATACTTCACAATTATATTTTTATATGTTTCACTTAAACAATTCACTTTCCAAAATCATGTTTACAATTTTCATGACATTTCATCTTTAGGACATCTCCAAGGGCTTGTTTGGTAGTCGGATAAGGATAAGCAGTATTATTAATCTCAGTACTATTAATGCCATCACTATTAATCCTCACTTGTATATCGGGAGTAATTTTGAGATTACAAATGTTAATCCCAATTTTTTTGAGTGAGGGCGCTAATAATACCACCCTCCTCCTTGGTATTAATAGTGAGGGGATAATGACTTTATCTAGATAACTCGTATTATTAGTACCGACCACCTATCGCGTACCAAACATCAGACAACTCGACTTATTAATCCTATCTTGCCTTAATCCTGACTACCAAACGACACTCATTAGTAATGTTTATCACAATTTTTTAGTAGTATGATCTGGTACATAAAAAGTTTTACCATTGTGAGTGAAAGGTTCATAGAAAAAATAAAAAATATTTTTTTGCTAGGGGCTTAATATTAAATATCTTCATAAAGAATGAGTGGTTCATGTGTTTAATTATTGTGGAGAAAGCTTTGTAAAGAGATATTTATGTTACTTTTGTAATGTGACATATGAAAAATTGTGTAAATAGTTTTACCATTGGAGATTCCCTTACCCTCCATTGTAATGTAAGCATATTAATTGTACTTAAATATTTTTGTAATTATTATCAACTTCAATTACATTAATAAGTATATCTTAATCACTCCTTCCGTTCTAAAATATATGACGTTTTTTTGTTCCAAAATAGATGACGCTTTACAATTTTTAATAAACTTTTTTTTTCTAATTCTACCCATATTTATTGACTCCGTAACTCGTGTTTGACTCTTTAAGCAAAAATATCAAGACATCTTATTAATATTTGGATATGAACAGTTTAGTCTTTATAATATGTTTCTTTGATCTGTGTGAAAAATATCAAAACGTCATATATTTTGGAATAAAGGGAGTATTATATTTTTTTAGACGTAGACTCTTTAAATGGAAGAAAGAAAATATATAAATACAGAAAATACTAAGAGATCAAAAGTATTAAAGTATTAGTATGTTGTTTCAGCAATGCATTAATAGTTACAATATACAATACTAAGAGATCAAAAGTATTAAAGTATTAGTATGTTGTTTCAGCAATGCATTAATAGTTACAATATACAATAGTTTATGAGTAGGTCTACTGTAAAACGGTCTTACGGATTTTAATTCTTAAGACAGACGTAGCTTCACCCTCCAACAACTCAATCCACTAACACACGGTAAATATATTCGTAAGACCGTCTTACCTAATTTTTGTCTTACTTTGTTACTGTCTTCGATTCAAGTAAAGAGTCCGTCACTTTATTTTTGGATGTTTTACTTAAAGAGTTCACTTTAAAAAATTATGATATAAAAATATCATTTTATTAATAATAAGCTACTAAAAATATTAATTTTTTTTAAAAAATAACTTTTAAACAAGGATTATTTGTCCGAAATGGAGGAAGTAGGTTCGAATTTTTGTTTTACAACATTGATGAGGGACAATGTTAAATGTGTGTGCAAGTTCGAGTTGGAAAATCATCATAGTGATAATTGAGGTTACAAAAAGCAATTTGGGTTGAACCGCTAAGAGCATCCACAATGGTTGCACCCTAAAACACCCTTTATATAACCCCCTAAACCTTTTTAGAGGCCCTTTAAAAAAGTTTTAACTCCAATGAGCACCCTCTATATAACCCTTTGAATTGGTGACATCTTAACTAACAAACCTAACTATCAATATATTTCTATTTTTTATTTTTTATTTTCTTACCGCAATTGAAATAAAATATTTATACATTTATATTTTATATTTTATGAAAATTATATTATATGTTTTGATTATATCAATTATTTTTATTTCAATAAAGTTTTGTCACACTTTTTAATATTATCAATATATCTATAATTTTAAGTTATAAATAATAAAAAGGGAAATGATACTGCAAAAAATACACTAAATTAATTGAAAAAGAAAATGGAAAAAAATGGGAAAGCATACCATCATCAAAGTGATGATGTGAGTTGAGTTGTTTATTTAATTCATAGGCTCTCCACTCTAATACAAACAAAATTTTTGAAAGGGAACGAATACTAGGAAGAAGACCAATGGAGAAGGAGATATGTGGGGGAGAGAGAAGAAAGAGATGAATGGAGGCCGGCTAAAACTCACCCAATAAGTTGGGGGAGAATTAGCTTTTTTTAGGGATAGGGTGATTGATAGGGTGTCCACTGTGGGCTTAAGTGTGGTAAAAAAACCCTAAGAGCATCCACAATAGTTACACCCTAAAACATCCTTTATATAACCCCCTAAATCTTTTTAGAGACCCTTTAAAAAAATTTCAACTCCAATAAGCACCCTCTATATAACCCTTTGAATTTGTGACATCTTAATTAACAAACCTAATTACCAATATATTTCTATTTTTTATTTTTTTATTTTCCTACCGCAATTGAAATAAAATATTTATACTTTTAAATTTTATATTTTATGAAAAATATATTATATGTTTTGATTATATCAATTATTTTTATTTAAAGAAAGTCTTGTCACACTTTTTAATATTATCAATATACCCATAATTTTAAGTTATAAATAACAAAAAAAAGGGAAATGATGGTGCAAAAAATACACTAAATTAATTGAAAAAGAAAATAGAAAAAATGGAAAGCATATCATCATCAAAGTGATGATGTGAGTTGGGTTGTTAATTCATAGGCTATCCATTCTAGCACATCAAATTTTTGGCCACAAACTAGATGTTCTGATCAAGCAAAAAAAAAATTCAGTTTTTGCCGTCTTCTTTAAATTTTGGAACAATTTTTTTGAAAAGGAACGAATACTAGGAAGAAGACCAATGGAGAAAGAGATATGTGGGGGAGAGAGAAGAAAGAGATGAATGGAGGTCGGCTAATACTCACCCAATAAGTTGGGGGAGATTTAGCTTTTTTTAGGGATAGGGTGATTGATTGGGTGTCCATTTTGGGGGTTAAGTGTGGTAAAAAACCCTAAAAAGGATTTTAGAGTGTTAATAAAGGGAACCACTGTGGATGCTCTAAAAAGGGTTTTAGGGTGTTAATAAAGGGAACCACTGTGGATGCTCTAACCATATCAAGCATATGGCTTTGACCGGATCGGACTACTCCTACATGTCCCGGTCTCGAGGCAAAGACTGATTGAACCCAAATAGTTGGAACATGTAAGGGCGAAATAGGTATGATTTATTTTGGTATTGTTTTCTCCTTTCTTGATCTTAAAGTTTATGTGTATTTTTGAAAACAAAATATTTATTATATTTTATTTTTCTTGGGCCTAAAGTTTAAGAGTATTTTTGAACACACAATCTTGACAAAAATCATTTCCTTAAAATCGTGTCTTAGAGTCCTTGTTTGTTTGGTAATAGAATCTAAGAATTAAGATAGTTTATTTAATTTCTAATTCTAATACTTTACCTTATTAGGAGTTTGTTTCCTTCTTAATGTGTAGGTCTCCTTCATATATAAACTAGTTATTAAGCCCGTGCTATGCACGGGTACAATGTGGGATATATATATTTTTGTAATAATAATATAACTTTTAGACATTATAATTAGATTGTTAATCTCTTCCATGGTTATAATTTTTTTTATATTGTTAATATTATTAAACGATTTTTTTACCTAAATACTTTTAAAATTAATATAAGTTTCTAGCTAACGTGAGATACATATTTTGTATTAATAATAATAGTAATTTTTTTTATCTAAAGACTTTTAAAATTAACATATAACTTGATAATAATATTAGAAGTCATTTTGTTAAAAACTTCTAAAATCATAATTCATTTTCAAACAATGTAAGATACACATCTTCTATTGATAATAATGGTAGAAGTTTTTTATCAAAAAACTTTGAAAACCAACATCACTTTATAACAAATGTATGCTACATCTTTTCAATTAGTAATTAATAATAGTATTTTTAATACAAACATCAATTTCTAATCAATGTGTGATACATCTCTTCTATTGATAATAATAGTAGAATATTTTGTAACCATGTGAGATACATCTCTTGTAAAAGTGAAAGTATTTAGTCTAAAGACTTTAAAATCTAACATTTTCTTTTTAAACAATGTGTTATACATCTCTTTTATTGGTAATAATATAAAATAATTTAAACTCAACATCATTTTCTAGCCAATGTGAGATATACATCTTCTAATGGTAATAATGGTAAAAATCTTTTATCAAATGTGTATAAGTAAAAATCATTTTCTATGGCTCTGCCACCTCACCACCTTTGGATAAATCTTCATTCTAAAGCATCCATGTGGAAGCTTTAAAAACTTTTGGTTTTCTAGTGACTTTGAAAATCAACATCACTTTCCAACCAATGTAATATGTATTTCTTCTATTGGTACTTAATAATATAATTTTTTAAAACCAACATCAATTTTTAACAAATGTGGGATACATCTCATCTATTGTTGAAAAATTAGTGTTTTTAGTGAAATAAATTGTGCAACTTGAGACACGATTTTCTTTACGTGTCATTTGTTTGTTGACGAAGGTAATTGCGCAAATGTGTTCTACTCGGTGAGAGCATCAAAATGATATATTTATTTGTCCAAATCGAGTTTTGGATAATAAAATATCAAGACTTAAAGTATAATACTTGTTAAAACAATTACTGTTTTTAGTGAGAGAAATTGTGCAACTTGAGGCACGAATTTCTTTACGTGTCATTTGTTTGTTGGCAAAGGTAATTGAGCAAATGTATTCTACTCGGTGAGAGCATCAAAATGATATATTTATTTGTCCAAATCGAGTTTTGGATGAATAAGATATCAAGAGTTAAAGTATACTACTTATTAAAAAATTAGTGTTTTTAGTGAAAGAAATTGTGCAACTTGAAGCACAAATTTCTTTACGTATCATTTGTTTGTTGACAAAAGTAATTGTGCAAATGTGTTCTACCCGTCAAGAACATCGAAATGATATATTTATTTGTCCAAATCAAGTTTTTGATGAATAAGATATCAAAGCTTAAAGTATGATGTTAAAAGTGAGTCATTAGAAGTAATATCTAACCTTGAAGAGTTTTATCGCACATTGGTTAGAAGTAATGTTAGTTGTAAAAGTTTTTAAATATAAGTCTTCTACTATTGACAATAGAAGAAGTTATATATACTAATATTAATACCCTTTATCATATTGACTATTATTATGTATTATTATTAGCTAATGGCTAGAAACCAAAAGTTTTTAAAACTTTCCACATGAATGCTTTAGAATGAAGATTTATCTAAAGGTGGTGAGGTGACACAACCATAGTGTTCCTCACCAACTATATATATATATATATAGATTTTTAAATGTAGCGATTTAAAGTAATTAATTTGAAGAAGTGGAAATGACCAAGTTAAATAAATGTGACTAACCAAGAGAACATCCACCACCTTTTCAAGCTGGAGGATTGTTTAAACTTGTTGTTCAACAATTAGCATGTAAAATAATTCTACTTCTGTTTCTACATCAATGCTCCTTAACAATATGTTTTTAAATGAGCGTCACGTTTAAAAATTCCATTTATGTCATTCCATATATATATACTGGTATTTTTGCCCGTGCCAATAGCACGGCGTCAGTTTGAAAATTTATCAATAAATAAAATAATATGGAAATGAACCCAAATACCTAACAAAATAAAATATTTTACTTCGATATTTATTTTATAAGAAAACCAAGAAATACATATTTTAATTGTAACTACTGTTAAAATACAAAAAGAAAATTTTATTGTTTTCTTAGGCTCCGTTTGTTTCAGGGAAAACGTTTACCGGAAAACGTTTTCCGGAAAATGATTTCCGGAAAATGAAATCATTATATTTTCTGCTGTTTGGTAAGTCTTATGAAAATGTTGTGGAAAACATTTTCCGGTGTTTGGTAAACTTCGTGAAAATGTGTTGGAAATCATTTTTTACAATATCATTTGTATATAAATTTTCACACGAGTTATCAACTCTCCATGTATACTAGCTACTTTACAAACGCAATAATGACCATAAAATGGCAGCATACTTTGGATAATTTTTGAATATGCGGCTCCGTTTGTTTTCCGGAAAATCAAAAGATTTCATTTTCAGGTGTTTGGTATTTGAAAATATGTCAGAAAACATTTACGGGTGTTTGGAAAACATACGGAAAATGTTACGGAAAACAATATATGAATAAATACAAAAATAAAATAGAAAATAAATAATGTTTAAGATGTCCATAGAAATCAATAAGAACCATCCTTTTTTAATAAGATCCTTTTTTTAATCTCACAATTACAAATAATTTTTTTGATAATTGATATGAAAAAAATGTTTTAAAATAGAAAATAGACAATGTTTAGGATGTCCCTAGAAAATGTTACAGAAAACTATATATTAATAAATACAAAAAATATATATATTCTAATATTAATGCACATATTGAATATAAAATAGTGTTGAACTTTAAGTAATTTTTCTTTATTAATTCTCAATTTATCATTAGTGGTGTCAAATCAATGTCTATATTTTTTCAATCTTACAATTACAATTTTTTTTTGATAATTGATATGAAAAAAACGTTTTAAAATAGAAAATTGACAATGGTTAGGATGTCCCTAAATAATGTAGGTGACACTAATTTTAGAACGTAGTAAGCATTTATTAAAATTATAATTTATAAATAGTATGCACAAACTTTATTTATATTTCTAACCAATTTATTTGTTGAGTGAAATATTGTGTGTGTAAGTAAATATGTGCAATTGTGAAAGGGGACGAAGGGTGCCCGAACATTTGGAAAATGACTTACGGAAAATGAATCCGTAAGTCATTTTCCGGAAAAGCAGCCTTCATTTTCCGTTGACTCGGAAAACCTTTTACGTTGACTGCATTTTCCTAAGGTTACCAAACACCGGAAAATGAGGAAAACGTTTTCCGGAAGTCATTTTCCGTGAAACAAACGGAGCCTTAATAACGAAAAATCAATCTTCTTCTTCTGGTTTTTGCTTAACTTTATAAACATGAGATGCAATAACTTTGTTAATTATTTCCACCTACACATGAGACAGAGAAAATTCAAACATATTCAATTAACCAAAATTTCTGCTTCATCTACAAAACTCTAATCCTCCCACATATTATCATACAAAATCTAACAGGCGAACGAAGATGCATTTGATTCAAATTAATCAATCCTAAAAGCTAAAAAAATGGTGATTAAATCAATGGAAACCAATACACATACCCCAACAAACGAAACCACAACAATGAGAAGATGTCCAACATTCTATAAAAATAAACTCGTGCCCATGCCGAACAAAAAAACGGGCCGGACAAAAATGAAATTTATTAAATTAATTACGATAACAGTTAAAAAGAAAAAAAATAAATATTTCAAATTACAAAACTTATGATTTTTTTTATTTGTATACGAAATTGCGGGCTGAAAAAAAATTAAATTGATTAAGTTAATTAAGATAATAATTAAAAATAAAAAAATAAAAATAAAAAATATTCAAAACTTACCGCTGGACTAAAATTAAATTGATTAGTTATGCACGTTAAAACAATAAATATCAGTAAAACAATATCAGTAAAACCATAAAACAATAAATGTAAAACTGTAAAACCGTAAATAATAAGTAAGTCGTAAAATATGTCTTTATTGGAACAGTTATCTATTTTTGGAAGAAAAAGAAGCAGTAAAATTGAAAAAAGTAACTGCCTTTCACACGTTTACAATTTAGATTAAATGTAGAGCGTAGGATTGTAGTAAAAGAATTAATCTCAGTCTGTAATTAGTCTTTACCAATTACACACGTGTTTTGACATCTCTGTGCCTATGGTATAGTGCCAGTATATATGATTTCGTCAATTCAAATGACTGTACCTAAATAGAAGGTGCTATTAAAAAAATATTACAGTTGAGGGGTACATTGCTTCAAGTGATAGTTGAGGGACTGATATTTTATAATGGGTGATTGTTCAAAAGACTAATCGCAGGGTACGACTTTTTTAAAGATAATTTAATTGTAGGGGGATAAAAATGGATAACTAATCACACATGTGAATGTGATGGTGAATCTCAATCGTTAAATTTTTAAAGATAATTTAATCTCAACATCTGAATAGCCCTAGTCAATTACCTAATTGTTTTATAAGGAAACCTAATTATAACAGTATAAGGAAACCTGAAGAGGAGGTTACCCAAATAAATGACAGCCGTAGGATGATAGTAAAAAAAATTAAATCTTGACCTCTGAATAGCCCTAGTCAATTACCTAGCTTCTTTGTAATATAGATAAGGGACATGTGCAGAGGCAGAATACGTGCAGACAGAGAGAGTGCAAAGTATAGAAAAACAGTATATTCAGATCATAAGAGAGTATTCAGAAAAACCAGATTTGCTGAAAGTGAATACAGTTCCGGATGAAGAAACTGGAGAAACTACATTTGGAACTACATTGAAACTGCTGGTTGTTTGTCTTCCTAGATTTTCTAGAAAGTTGATTTTTTAATCCCACGTTTTTTGTACCCTTTGTTTCTGTGAGTTTTGCTCTCCAATACTTGTTGTCTTGTGAGAGTTTTTGGTTTAGTAATTTCACATTATTTTTGTAAAACAATTCATCTTGTTTAGTGAAATTTTTTTTGTCATAAGGCTGGATCTACAAGAATAATGCTCGTAGATTGTTTGATAATCCTTTGTGCTTAATTCCTGCTTTAAAATTAAAGCCTTTCACTGTTATTTATATTCTGACCAATGCACCTTCCAGTGTAGCTTCTGTACAAGCTATATTGAGAACTACATCGACAGTTTTGTGAATCCTAGCTACCAGTGATCTTTCAGAACCAATAACAGAGAGATGCATGGTCACTAATCTTCATCAACGGTTATGCTTTGTATTCAGTTTCCATCATATTTTGGTTATTAAGATGTAGGGTAATGCTAGGGCCACTTTAAGAGTACTCAATTTTGGGTACTCAATGACGTGGCAGCTGATGTGGCGTAGGTGGGTCCATACTCTTTACTAACTTAATTACTAAACCTTAGTTAAATTAACCTAACTAAAATTAAATTAAAATTAATCATTAATCAAAAGGAAAAAAGAAACTGATACGGTTTCTACCCTAAAACCCACGACAACGCAGGATTCTTCACCGACGACGGCAACACCCCCGATCTTCTCCTCCGACGCCCGGCAACGCCCCAGTCATCTTCTTCTCCGACGCCAATGGCTACTACCTTCTTCACCGACGACGGCAACACAGAGTTCTTTACCGACGACATGAACGACGACTCATCTTCTTCTCCGACGCCGGCAGCTACCATTGTCGACGAGATGAACGGTGACTCCTCCCCCCTTCTTTTCTTTCCGTGTGCAAATTAAAATTTTGATTTCAATTTTGTTTCTCTTGTGTTCTGTTCGATTTTCTAGTCTGTTCGATTTTGATTTCAATTTTAATTTCAATTTTGTTTCTCTCTGTTCGATTTTCTAGTTGGCTGAGGTTTTTTTATTTGTTTTAATTTTTAATCTCTAAACAAATTCTTCCTTTTCCTCTAGCATTACCCTTCTTTTTATTTGGATTTTGTTAGTGCATTGATGGAGGTAAGACACTAGGTAGCAAAATGGGCAGAAGCTAACATAGTTTTGATGCTGTTCCGATTTTTCTGGGAGTTGATTTAACATCCATGCTGCCGGTTGGGGCAATTGAATCTTTTATGCTATTGACATTCTTCTATTTTGGTTGAGTTAACAGGCCAATGGCATAAAATTTTGATATTAAATTGATATGAACAATCAATTCTCGGTAGGTTGAATGTTAGCAGTTACTCTTATCATTGTGGAAAGTACAAAACATAGAGAAAATTAATCTACATGAGCATATAAGTTTAAGTTGAAACATATTAGCTTGAAAAGGTCATACAATGCAATGTCATTATTAAAGTTAATTCATACATGATAGACAAATAAGGAAGATGATCAACATGAGTAAACACAAACTTGCCTCCCTGCTCCATAAGTAGTTCATCGCTTTATATTATAGAGCTCAAATTTCACACAGAGATATAACAAATTAGCAAGTGACAATTTCTATTGGGCCAAAGATTTTCCTTTATAAGACTAATTCAGAGTCATTAGCACCAGATGACATGATGTACACTGATCAGTTCAATGCAATGTGTTCCCTAATGGAAACTGAATCCACGCATCCCTTGTACTACGATAAGAATGTAAGATAATGAGCTACAAAAAAGCAAATGTAGCATAATGAAAACTAAGGCTCCGTTTGATTCACAGAAAATGATTTCAATGTGTCCATATGCTGAGGTACTATGCTACCCGATGAAAACTCATCTTACATGCAAAGCACCTAATTTGGGGCTTTTTCAGCAGCTTCTCAAGCATATGAAAGGACTGATGAAACTTTCCAAAACCCATAATTACCCTTTATAAGTACTACTCCCTCTGCTCCTGAAAAAGGGTTCATAAAACTTTTTGGGACGTTCCAAAATAAGTGTGCACTTTGTAATCTTCCTTTTTAGGAGTGTTACTTTTTACTATTATAACATCAATTGAAATCAATAAGCAGGAGTAGCTCAAAGCCACACGTGGAACCACCCATCTGCTTCACCCCAAAGAAAAAAGTCTTTTAACTTTTTTATTTTTATTTTATTTTATTTGTCTAATGGACAAACAAGGCAAGGACTAGATACTCATACTCGCTAACACCTATCATATCCCTCCAATGAGCTTCTTAAGCTTCTCAAGAGGCTATTCAATACAACTCCATCATACATCAAACCTCTTTGCGCCAGAAAGCCAAAGATATCTGCACAGAGTTCCATTCCATTTGATGAGCATAATGTCCGGCTCCCAATCTCTATCAAGTAACTCCAGATCTTGGTCTTCAGCTATAACATTCTTGTCGAGATAGTTGACGCCTTCTTGAGAATCTAGTTCCTAGATATCCTTTTTGAATCCAATTCCCAAGCCAGCCACGGAAAGTTTGAAATTTATCATACTAAGTTAAGTACGAATGTTGTATAATTTTAGAAATCAAATAGTAAAATATTTGAAATGACCTTTTAAACTTGTTAGTTTCCTTCGAGGGTCAATTTGGAAGGTTCAAAAAATATAAATATAAATATATATATATATATATATATATATATATATATATATATATATATATAAATAAATAATAGAGTCCACCGACTCTCCTTAATCTTTGTGCCGAGTCAAAGAGATTATATTTTGTAGAGGGGGTATCATTCAGGAAGAATTTAGGAAGAGTTTTGGAATGAACTTTAATGTGAGCTAAACTTACCTGCTGCTTTTCAATATTAACCATAACAGGTACAAAAGTTAGTATCTTAGTTGAGTGACATTTCAGATTCAAACACAAAGAACTAGAATTCATTAACAACATCTATCTAATATTGAGCACTAACTCATGTAATTAAGAATTACAATATTTGATTGGGAATGCGGGAGATGTGTTGGTGATGTGGGACAGCAGGGAATTTTCCAAGTTGGATCGCGTAAAAGGCTCTCATTCAATTTCATGTTTGCTAAAAGGGGTGTCTGATGGATTATGCTTGAATTTTCCAAGATTTGTATTATGCTTTAATTTTTTTGCAGCTTTAAGCTCTTAGTTTATTCTTAAATAATTATGAAATATTGGTTATCTGATTACAAATCTTTACTAGTCCAGTGCAATTATTAGTTATGTTTTATTCTTCTGATAAATGTCGCTCTGTTTTCTACAACCCAACCACCAGATGGACAAGAAGCTTATGAAAGAGATACTCAAGAAGAAGCCGAAACGAACATTTGATAGTCTTGAATGAGAAAATTGAAGAACCTAAAGTAGGGATGACTTTTGATAGCATTGAAAGCATAGTGGCCTTTTACCAAGATTATGCTAAGAAACTAGGTTTTAGTGTAAGTAAAAGATCATCGGCAAGAGGAGATGATGAAATTACTAGGTACTTCACAGCTGTGTGCTTCCGTGGAGGTATGTCGAGGAGCAAAGGAAAGAATGTTTTGAGGCCACGCCCGATTACAAAAACAAAATGTCAAGCGAAGGTTAGGGCAGTGCTCTATGAAGATGGAAAGTGGCAATTGACTGTAGTTGTACTTGAGCACAACCATTCACTAAGTCCAGGGAAAACACACTTGCATAGGAGGAACAGGAAAATAAAACCACATGTGAAAAGACAACTTCTGCTTCATGATAATGCTGGGATAAGAGTGAATCAGAGTATAAATGCTTTAGCGGTTGAGGCTAATGGTCATGAAAATTTGACATTTCTGGAGAAGGATGCTCGAAACTTCATTGAAAAAGAAAGACGATTGAACCTTAGTTGTGGTGATGCATAAGCTCTTCAAAACTACTTCATGAGTGTTCAAGCAACAGATTCTAATTTCTTTTTTGTGATTGATTTAGATGAGGAAAATCGTTTAAGGAACGTGTTTTGGGTAGATGCACGGAGTAGGGCGGCCTATGAAGAGTTCGGTGATGTCGTGACTTTTGACACGACATACCTGACAAATAGATATGACATGCCATTTGCTCCTTTTGTGGGGGTAAATCATCATGGACAATCAACTTTACTTGGATGTGGTTTAATTTCGAGAGAAGATACAAAAACCTTTATATGGTTGTTCAAATCATGGCTTGCTTCCATGTCTAATCATGCTCCGAGTGCCATAATCACCGATCAAGATCAAGCTATGCGCAATGCAATTGAGTATGTGTTTCCAAATGTTCGTCATAGATGGTGCTTGTGGCATATAATGAAAAAGCTCCTAAAAAATTTGGGGGCACAATAAATATGAAGCTATTAAGTATGCTCTCCGAATCATCGTTTATGATTCATTGTCTTGTATCGAGTTTGAAGCAAGTTGGAAGGAAATGATAGAGAAATATAAGCTTGAGAATAATGAGTGGTTGATTGGGTTATATGATGAGAGGCATCGATGGGTCCCTTGTTTTGTGAAAGATTGTTTTTGGGCAGGTATGTCTACCACACAACGGAGCGAGAGCATGAATTCTTTTTTTGATGGGTATGTCAACTCAAAAACCACCCTTAAACAATTTGTTGAGAAATATGAGCATGCTTTGAGGAGTAAAGTAAGGAAAGAAAAGGAAGAAGATGTTAATTCTTTCCACTCATGTATTCCTATTGTAACAATTTATAATGTCATGGAAAAACAAGCCCAAGAAGCTTATACTACCTCAAAGTTCAAAGAATTTCAAGCCGAGTTAATAGGGAAGATGTATTGTGAAATTGGCCCTTCACAATCTTATGGAGCAATTACAAATTATAATGTAGTAGAGGATAGATTAGTTGGTGAAAACTTGAGGAAGATAGAGTTCATGGTTTGTTTGATCAAAGAAGAGGGAGATGAAGAATGTGATGTGAAGTGCAATTGTCGCTTGTTTGAATTTCGAGGCATATTGTGTAGGCATGCTATTGCGGTGCTTATCAAGGAAAACATTTACTCCATTCCAACTAAATACATTTTACGAAGATGGAGGAAGGATGTGCAGAGACGACATACCAAGGTTAGAGTAAGTTATAGTGATTGGAGTTCATCCGAAGAAGGACGTCGGTACGATAAGATGTGCAAAGCTTTTTTTGAAGTTGCAGACTTAGCATTTGAGTTTGAAGACAAGTGCAATTTGGTGAACGCTGAAATAGCAAATCTAAAGGAAAAGTTATCTAAAAGTGAGGATCTTCCTAAGAATGACCCAAACAATCCAAAAAACTTGGGTAAAGGGAAATCAAATCAGAGCAAAAAAATTCTTTCTCCATTGGCCGTACGTTCAAAAGGGCGCCCCCCGGTTAAAAGGAGGCAATCTAAGGTTGAAAAGGAAGTTGAGAAAGCAAAGAAAAAGAAAAAAGGATAGACTCTCAAGGAAAAAGAAACAAATACAAAAAAAGAAATAAGGTATGTAAAAGAAATTGTTCTACTTTTTATGTTTGGTAATGCTATATTAATTTTGTATTTCTTAACATTAATTGCAATTTTATTTTGGTGCAGTGTTCATTGAAAGAAGGAGCATTGGAAGTTGATCCGGTTGAGAGCCAATTGGTATATGCTTTTACATTTGTCTTGTTATACTTATATAAAAATATTGTTATAAGGATGTACTAACTTTACCCTTGTATAGACCTATCCAAGTCCTAGGAAAGAGGAAGCCGGTGATGTAACTGCAACTCAAGAAAGTACTTTTTGGGGGGTATTGTCTTTAATTTTAGATTTCATCCCATTGAATGTTTGTTTTTCTTTTCTCTTTTAGTATATGTTCTGTGTAGTAAGTTATATCTTAACTTTTTAGTTTATCTACTACATTGTAATGCAGGAGCCTCAAATTACTCAAAGGATCCAGAATTTCACACAACCCTACTTAGACCATCCAATAGGACAAGTTCCTTACAGTTTCACTCAACAAATGAATTACTTTTCTCAACTGAAAGACCATCCTCAACAGGTGTCTTAAATTAATTTCTTACAATGTTGTAAATCTTGTATGTGTTACGCGTTTTCTACTCTAACATGAGGTTTTTATTTCTGACAGAACTATGAGAGTTGGCAAAGTGATGGTACATTTGAGGCTGAAGATCGAATGAGCTAGATGTAGGGACTAGCGATTTTGGACTAGTTATAGTTGTTTTGGTTTGGTTCACCATTGCAATACTGCGGTCTTGAGATTTTGTTCATAATTCTTGTGTTATGGCTTATGTTTGTGGTATGAAGATAGTTGATGCTTTGGATGTGGCTAACAAAATTGGAATAATTTAAGATAGTGATTCTGATTTCAGTTGTATCTTTTTTGCAAGTATTTTTGTTTTCTGCTACAGTATGTAGTTTTTGATCTGTGAAACGAGAGGTGCATCCAACCAATTCTTAATGGATTTTAGTTTTGAGCTTGAGATATGTTACTCTATTCTATTGTCTCTTCCGTAAATTTTTTTTAATGTGTATGGATAGTGTTTAAATTTAAGTGACCATTTTTAGTTGTTGGTTCCTTTTCATCAGTTAATTTGTTGGAACTACATGACTTCTGGTGTGTTGAGCAGTCTGTTTCACTATGTAAGTTTTTGTTGGAGGTAGTTGTTCTATGAGCCATGCAAAAGTATATGGATAAATTTTGTATTTTCCACATGCATTTGGTTTGGATTGAGTTATCATATTGTTAATTAATTGTGACGTGTAGCCTCATTCATGCTTAACTAGTGTGGGTGGTATATATGAGCAGTTAATAATCAAGCTTGATGCGATAGCATTAACGGGCTCCAAGAGGTGTTAGCTTTGGTTGATTAGTTCGATGGGGAACTTGAAAATTTGTTTGAGGTTGGTTTGATTAGCCTGTGAATTGAGCTCAAGTAGCTTTGGTTGATTAGTTCGATAAGTGAAGCCTGGACAGAGACAAGTAACAAACAAAACCAATAACTCATCTCCATCAAATAAACGCCCCACTTATCGAAAAATCAATGTCACCAAGGTCCATTTCAGTCCAATTGAGACACCAAAACCATGCAAGTATACAGTGTTCAGAGATACACTATTACAGGGGCAATTTGACATAAAAAAACTACAGAAGAGGGACTATTACAGAATCCTCTGTTTTCTTAGAGAAATCAGCCATAACACAATGGATTTAACAATCCAAAATACAATGAAAAGAACCACGAAACCAGCCAAAATAGTAAGAAATGGTGGGCCTTGCGTACTGCTGCTAGCATCTGTTTTAGTTTCTTCGGTTTTTGGGCGGATCCTTCAAGGGTTATTTGATGCACGTAAAGAATGCAGCCTCTGGTGTATGGGCAATCTTGAAGCATTCTTGAACCTGGACGTAAGAAATATAAGACTGCCAGAAATAGAATCACTCAGCAAAACCAAATTGGATGATGCATTGCAGATTATTACACCTAGTCCACAAAACGCATAAGATTGTAAATGAATGTCCCTTCTATTTTTTTGTTTTTTGTTTTTTGTTTTTTTTAATATACTATTGCATATTACTTTATGCTAATCACGATTGACCAAACTGCAGCAAAATAAATAAGTAGGTCAAACAATATGAGAAAACTTTCTTCTTGATATTATTGTCCCAAAGCACTACAAAAATCCACAACCAAATCAAAACCTTATTTAATGTGAATGCTCTTCCAACCTGCTCATTGCAGGGTTACACTGCTCTAGATATGACAAAGCACTAAGAAGTCAGAATATCGACTACCGAGAACCGAGCATTCATATGCCTATGAGTAGAACTCATCCTACAAGGAGCTTGGTGAAGTAGTGATTAATAAGCTGCTCACCGTTAATGTGTAAAAATTTCTCAAGTTTGAGAAAATTCCAGCGTTGCTTGATAATTCAATGCAAAGAATGTGACACCTCTCCAAAATTGATTCCATGAAGTGTTTGCATTAGCTAGTAGTATCAAATGCTTCCAATAGTAGATCACTTTGATAAAACATGAGCTTTGACTATAATGACACACTTACCTGCAATAAGGTAAGTACATTGGACTCCATCATTTTTATCTAGTTTGGTCGCTATTATTGAACTAAAGATTTTAAGACTATAAACACCTTCATTATATTCCAATTTCCAAATGCCTCTTTTCGAGAAGATGAAGTTGGTCAATATTTTGCCCTAAGAAGGTCAACCAGGACCATTCGAATTCATGAAACATAAAAGAAAAATTCTAAACTGCTACGATGTAGAACTGCAAAGAATATCAACAAATAAAACAAGGGATATGCAAACAAGGACCTCAAGGCTCTAGGGCATTGTTAAGGGTTTTTTGTGTATATTCTGTTGGAAGTATTAACCAATATTTCAGATCTCGAATGTTTGTAATGCAGGCCAAAGATTTTCTTCAAGAGATTCTAAGCAAGTGTTCGAGCACATAAGAGCAAAACTCATAAACAATCCTTATAATCTTCAAGATAAAGAAGTTTCAAAGAACAACAGATAAAGAAGATTGCATAAAACCGATTTCCAAAACTCACAAAGTGTCGGCTTCCATTAGGGAACACATTGCATTGAACTGATCGGTGTACATCATGTCATCTCGGTGCTAATGACTCGAATTAGTCTTATAAAGGAAAATCTTTGGCCCAATAGAAATTGCCGTCACTTGCTAATTTGTTATATCTCCTGTGAAATTTGAGCTCTATAATATAAAGCGATGAACTACTTATGGAGCAGGAGGCAAGTTTGTGTTTACTCATGTTGATCATCTTCCTTATTTGTCTATCATGTATGAATTAACTTTAATAATGACATTGCATTGTATGACCTTTTCAAGCTAATATGTTTCAACTTAAACTTATATGCTCATGTAGATTAATTTTCTCTATGTTTTGTACTTTCCACAATGATAAGAGTAATCGCTAACATTCAACCTACCGAGAATTGATTGTTCATATCAATTTAATATCAAAATTTTATGCCATTGGCCTGTTAACTCAACCAAAATAGAAGAATGTCAATAGCATAAAAGATTCAATTGCAGTGCCCCAACCGGCAAAGATGGATGTTAAATCAACTCCCTAAAAATCTGAACACAAAACTATGTTAGCTTCTCGCCCATTTTGCTACCTAGTGTCTTACCTCCATCAATGCACTAACAAAATCCAAATAAGAAGAAGGGTAATGCTAGAGGAAAAGGAAGAATTTGTTTAGAGATTAAAAATTAAAACAAATAAAAAACCTCACCAACTAGAAAATCGAACAGAGAGAAACAAAATTGAAATTAAAATTGAAATCAAAATCGAACAGACTAGAAAATCGAACAGAACACAAGAGAAACAAAATTGAAATCAAAATTTTAATTTGCACACGGAAAGAGAAAGAGCAGGGGGGAGGAGTCACCGTTCATCTCGCCGACAATGGTAGCCGCCGCTGCCGGAGAAGAAGATGAGTCGCCGCTCATGTCGCCGGTAAAGAACTCGTGTTGCCGCCGTCGGTGAAGAAGGTAGTAGCCATTGGCGTCGGAGAAGAAGATGACCGGGCGTTGGGCGCCGGAGGAGAAGATCGGGGTGTTGCCGCCGTCGGTGAAGAATCTGCGTTGTCGTGGTTTTAGGGTAGAAACCGTACGCTTTTTTCCTTTTGATTAATGATTAATTTTAATTTAATTTTAGTTAGGTTAATTTAACTAAGGTTTAGTAATTAAGTTAGTAAAGAGTAGGGACCCACCTACGCCACATCAGCTGCCACGTCATTGAGTACCCAAAATTGAGTACTCTTAAAGTGGCCCTAGCATTACCCTAAGATGTATTACTAGGTTACTGATTCATGTAAAAGTTCAAGTTAGGCTGTACATTAATACAAGTGATAAATACAACACTTCAAGTAATAAATACAAGTGATTAGATTCGAATCCATTATCATGCATGACAAATCTCTAACACTATGTTAAGTCACAACTCATCTAAAAAATTAAGTTATTAAAGAAAGGTCTGGTGATGTATATCAAGCTTAACGTTATTTGACATCTTGATTTAGTGATTTAATTTGAAGTTTTCATGTGTTATGATTAAAAACAAAATGTGAGAGAAAGCGATAGAGAGAGGTTAAAAAAGATAGAAAGTTCAAACCTACAAAATCAAGTCACAAAGCAGTATAGGTTTCAAGCCTTTGGTCAATTGTGTATCTGTGATGCATCTCAAGCGTCCACAAATCTTGGTGATCGTTTCATTTGATACTATATACTATGGCCATGTTTGATGTAGCTTATGGGTTAGTGTTTATAGCTTATGACTTCTCATAAGTCATTTAGAGAGTGTTTGATTTCAAATATAGAGCAGTGTTTTAAAACTCCCCGCCTAGCTCCGCCTATGTCCCGCCTAGGCATTAGGCCCCTCTCTACCGTCGTGACTTTCTTAATCGCCGCCTAATCGACCAAGTCAATGCCTACGTTGCCGGTTTGCCAGATAGATAGAAGAAAGAAGAAGAAAAAAAGATGAAGAAGAAAGGGGCTGTCTCGAGACTCATAATTTAGAATGCGAAGAGATTAGAGAGGATATGTTAGACTGTGGGTTGTAGGGGCAGTCAGTAGGTGGAGTAATATATATATATATTTTTTAGTTCTAAACTTGGCTGGTTTATTGCTTTGGACTTGTTGAGAATTGAGATTAAAGGTAGGTTTGTATATTTTTGTTCATTTTACAAATATAGATAAGTGTTTGATAAAATGACAAACATAAAAAAATTAAATTTGTAGTAAATGTGTTTGATCTTTGATATAAATTATCAAAAAAATGGTAATTATGCCTTAATTCTAGGCCCCGATTACGTCCCGACTAGTCCCCTAGGCGCTAGGTGCTAGTGTGCCGCCTATCGGCCGCCTAACGATTTTTAGAATCTTGATATAGAGTAATAAGTCATAAATAGAGTACAAGCCAACTAAAGCACAACTCACCTTATAAGTCATAAGCATTAGAGCCGGCGCTGAAGATTTATCAGATCAAAAAAACGGATGAACAGTGCCATTAAATAAAATTTTCATATTCCAAAACTACCCTCATATAATAATAATAATAATAATAAATTATTATTAATATATATTAATAATAATAATAATAATAATAATAATAATATTAATAATAATAATAATATTAATATTATTTTATTTCAGCACTATTTCAACTTATTAATCAAACACACACACACACACTAACTTTTGAAAGTTAATAAGCACTTTTAAAAAGTTAAATCAAACATCACCAGTTATTAGTCATCAGTCATAAGTCATAAGTTATCAGTCATAAGTAATAAGTCATCAGCACATATCAATAAGTTAAATCAAACGGGCCATATATACTATATACTCCCTCATTAACTTGTCCACCCATTTAAACATGTCCCTTACATGGACGATGTCCATAACCACCGAGCCTACCCGTTTCTCCTCGCCTCTTGATGTAGTTATTTTTTAAAATTGCTTAGATTATAATATAGTCAAGTTATAATGGCTAGGTTAAATAACGAGATGATTATAATATAGTGATTTAATAAATAATTTGGTCTCTGAACTTAACAATTTATCATGTTTGTATTTCTATACTTGGACATTTCATGTTTTGGTACCTAAACTGCATATTTGACCATACACTTTGCCCCTCAAGTAACGACTGTTAGTTTGGACGTTAAAAATTACATAAAATGTCTCAAATACCCTTAGTAAATGCTGAGTGTGGGATTACAGATTGGAGTTGGATGTTGAGTTGTAAATTTTTAGAGACAAATGCTTAATTAAATATAAATAATTTTTTTTGGATACTCCTGTCCCTTTCTAGGACGAGGACGGCTCCTTCTCCGGGAACAAAACCAAACAGCTTTATGGCGGAATGGATTTGAAGAAAGGAGCTTCTAGGACGTCGAATTTATGCGGAACTCGTTGTTTTCACCGGATCTGAGATAGGTGATTAGAGAAGGCGAAAGCTTTGTCTGAATTTGGGAGAGAGAATGGAGATGGGTTTGGGGATGGAGGGAGTTCGAACTGGAGCAGGAGGGAGAGGTTCGCTTGGTCGGAGATTCCACAGGAGTCGCCGATGGAGATTCGCCGGAGAAGAGAGAGAAAGACGCGGCGTTGGCAGATCACTCTTAGGGCTGGAAGTGGTATCAACTTTCAGCTGGTACCGAGCAATAAGAGCATAGAGAGAAAGAGAGTTATCCGCATACACAGATCTTGGAGAACCGCGACATAAGTGCAAATTGTTTTGAAAGTTTCACTCTTTCCGTTTTGCTAGGAAGCAGCAAAATTACGAATGACGTCCAATGCCAATTTATGAGGACTCTTATTTTGGATCTGGGCAAGTCCATCCACAACATCATACAACTCCTTATCAACAAAAAGCTTCAAACTGTATTGCGATGTTGTATCTATGACCCCAGCCCATTTATCAACCATTTCCTGATGGTTCTCAAATCCCTGGGTAGAAAGCAACACAAGTAACATGTTTGTCACGTAATCAGCCAGAATTATGTGCTATAAGTGGAAAGGACTGAACCCGTAGCTATTCAATGGTGCTTCCATTGATATGAGTTGGATGGATCTCGAAAAAGACCATTTACGGTGACGACGAAGGCCAACTAACTCATTCCATGACTCCATGATAAATAGATCTGTGAAAATGGTGGTTTACAACCTCAAAGTCATGGGTTGACTTGGCCATGTGTTTCATTAAAATTCTATTGGGTTTTTCGTTTCTTCCATCTTCTACAATCTCATATTTGAAGCCAACTATGAATGTAAATCTCTCAACCTAGTTCTTAAGTAAAAGCTACCGAATTTCGATTCTGATCGTCGAAGAAATGAAGTTGCCGTCCTAGAAGCTCCTTCCTTCAAATCCATTCAACCAAAAAGCTGTCGGGTTTTATTCCCATCATCGGAGAAGGAGTTGTCCTCGTCCAAGAAAGAAACACGAGTATCCAAAAAAAATATTTAATTAAGCCTTTGTCTATAAAAATTTCCAACTCAACATCCAACTCCAATATGGAATCCCACTCAACATTACTAAGGGTATATGAGGTATTTCATATAATTTTTAACGTCCCAATTAACAGTCGTTACTTGAGGGACGAAGTGTATGTCTAAATGTATAATTTAGGTACTAAAATGGGAAAGGTTAAAGTATAGGAATACAAACAAGATGAGTTTTTAAGTTTAGGGATCAAATTATTTATTAAACCTAATATAGTCAAAAGATCACGGTGGAATGTGATGCAAGTCTTGTGTTGTCGTAAAGTTAAAAGAAATCCTTTAATATAATTAAGCATGATCTTCTTGTAAAAAGTGAAACCCATTACGTATACAAGTGCTTAATTCAACTAGGTGAATCATGTTTAGCCAACAAATGAAGGCCATGCCAAGCAAAGACTAGTTATTGCACTGGTCAAAAAGTTTTACTAACCAAATTTATCATGACTTCATGAGATTGAGACCTCCCCTCCATTTACCATTACAAAACTAAATCTATAAAAAGTCGCCTGCCTTTATCATTAATATTATGTACAAACGGATAATGTTTTTGAAGACTCATTTTAATTTGATTAGGTCTCCTATAATAATGTCTTATGAATCTTAATTTATAAAATAGAGCTTTACCCTCTCCCAATTCAAGCCATCAATACATGATGGATCGAAAGATCGTCTTATTCAAGGTTTTGCCTTTTAATTTCTTTCTCGTGGATACAAATTGTTATATAAACAAAAAATTAAGATAGCACTAATGAGTATCCATTTAAGTTCTTGTATTATTATTTTATTATTGGGTAAATCTCCTGTAATACGAGTCTTACTTTTTCACAGCTCAATCCATCAACACACGATGAATATGATAGGGAAAATCTGTCTTACAAAATATATATGTAAGATTGCCTTACTAAAGGTTTTGCCTTTATCATTTATACTATTATCATACAGATAAAGATAGTAATAAATAATATACTTGAATGAAATTTTTATTTAGGAAAGAAAAAGGTTTAATATATAATTTGGTCCAAGAACTTAACATCATTTATTGATTTGGTTCAACTTGTTTCAACCTTCGTAATTTGGTCCTTGAACTCAATTTTGGGCTTATATTTAGGCTCCGTTTGTTTCACGGAAAATGACTTCTGGAAAACGTTTTCCTCATTTTTCGGTGTTTGGTAACCTTAGGAAAATGCATTCAACGTAAAATGTTTTCCGAATAAACGGAAAATGAAGGCTTCTTTTCCAGAAAATGACTTACGGATTCATTTTCCGTAAGTAATTTTCCAAATGTTTGGGCACCCTCCGCCCCCTTTCACAATTGCACATATTTACTTACACACACATTATTTCACTCAGCAAATAAATTGTTTAGAAATATAAATAAAGTTTGTGCACACTATTTATAAATTATAATTTTAATAAATACTTAATATGTTTTAAAATTAGTGTCAACTGTATTATTTAGGGACATCCTAACAATTGTCAATTTTCTATTTTAAAACGTTTTTTTTAATGTCAATTATCAAATTTTTTATTTGTAATTGTGATATTGAAAAAAGATAGACATTGATTTGACACCACTAATGATAAATTGAGGGTTACTAAAGAAAAATTACTTAAAGTTCAACACTATTTTATATTCAATATGTGCATTAATATTAGAATTTTTTTTTTGTATTTATTCATATATAGTTTTCCATAACATTTTCTAGAGACATCTTAAACATTGTCTATTTTTTATATTAAAACGTTTTTTTTTTCATATCAATTATCAAAAAAATTATTTGTAACTGTGAGATTAAAAAAAGATGAACCTTATTTTAAAAAGAAGGTCCTTATTGATTTTCTAGAGACATCCTAAACATTGTTTATTTTCTATTTTTATTTTTGTATTTATTCGTATATTGTTTTCCGTAATATTTTTCGTATGTTTGCCAAACACCCATAAATGTTTTCTAATATATTTTCAAAAAAATTACCAAACACCTGAAAATGAAATCTTTTGATTTTCCAAAATCATTTTTTAAAAATGATTTTCCGTTAAACAAACGAACCTTAGTCCCTCATTTGACCGTTGTCCATTTGGACGGTAAAAATTGAACAAGACTATATACCCTTAGTTATGCTAATGAAAGCTCCACGTGTTGACAACATGACCAATACTACTGAGATGGAACTTAGTGAAATCAAAATAAATAAATTCAAAAAACATGATATCTAACTGATGTATAAAAAGGGTGGGGGAAAGAAATCAAATAAAAAAATCAAATACTTGTTAGAAAAGAAAGATGAACTTGAAACCTCCATTTCTACCCCTTCCTTATTCTACTTATTCTTTTCAATCTCATCTTCCCTTTTTTGTTTGAAACCATGGCAGACATAATTGTTTGCTCTCTCTCTCTCTGTAACGACCCGAGTCCGAGAGTCCGGTCCGCTACGTGTAGCCCACACACTGGCCCACTGAGCACGCAGCACCTTGGATCATCAGGCCCACCACAAGCCGACCCAAAAGTCCATGGATGATGTTGGTGCCCAGTAGTAGCGCATGACTATCTTATAAATCAAACACAAATCCCACATCTACCCGATGTGGGATTGGGGTGTTACAATCTCCCCCACTCAAATCCTTGACGTTCTCGTCAAGGCCGAATCATACCCCGGGCAATGTAGGAATCAAGAGGTGGCTCGTACGGGGATCAAGAGGTGGCTCCCACCTTCTGCGGTGTAGCATTTTGGCCCGCACAACACTTTGTTCCCACATTTCCGGCCGGGACCCTCTCTGATACCATTTGTAACGCCCCGAGCCCGAAAGTCCGGTCCGCTACGTGTAGCCCACACATTGGCCCACTGAGCACGCATCACCTTGGGTCATAAGGCCCACCACAAGCCGACCCAAAAGTCCATGGATGATGTTGGTGCCCAGAGGTAGTATGTGGCCACCATATAAATCGAACACGATTTCCACACCTACCCGATGTGGGATGGGGTATTACAATCTCCCCCACTTAAATCCTTGACATCCTCGTCAAGGTCAAATCGTACCCCGGGTGATGTAGGATTCAAGAGGTGGCTCGTACGAGGATCAAGAGATGGCTACCACCTTCTGCGGTGCAGCACTTTGGCTCGCACAACACTTTGTTCCCACATTTTCGGTCGGGACCTGCTCTGATACCATTTGTAACGATCCGAGCCCGAGAGCCCGGTCCGCTACGTGTAGCCCACACAGTGGCCCACTGAGCACGCAACACCTTGGGTCATCAGGCCCACCACAAGCCGACCCAAAAGTTCATGGATGATGTTGGTGTCCAGTAGTAGCGCATGACTATCTTATAAATCAAACACAAGTCCCACATCTACCCGATGTGGGATTGAGGTGTTACACTCTCTCTCTCTCAAGTCTCACTCTCATCTTTTCTTCTTCTCATATGGACACCTTCAAAACCTACAAGAAAAAACTAAATTTCTCAACAAACATATCGACACCCATTTCCAAATAAAAATTATACCTGAAAATTCAAATGCTAGAGTTTATATATTGGCAAAAATTAGAATCAATATTTCTTATTTCTTAAATGTCTACCAATTTGCAAATAGAAATTATGCCCGAAAATTCGAAAGTTAGGGTTTCTACTATTCAGATTCAACAGAAGGATAGAATGTCTTGTTATTGAAAGAGAAGGAACGATTGGATGACATCAAATTGAGATCTGAATTATTGGTAATTTCAAACTTGATAGACCCTTCCATTGGATGAATGAGTTTCAATCAAGCCAGTTGAGTTCAACAGATGCCGAAACCCATAATGATTCAGGTGGGAGGCTGGATGAATTATTAGATCAGGTTCATGGGTCAAGGTGGAAAGGCTTTAATCGCCATCGCCAATGGCAGTATCACCGAGATTCTGAAGACCCGTAAGCAATGGCATTTGTACGTGAGAGAGAGAGAGAGAGAGAAGATATGGAAATGGAAGATATGCTTTCATTTCTTTCTCTTTGTGGGTGTGGAATTAATATATATATATATATATATATATATATATATATATATATATATATATATATAACTTCCTTCCATTGCAGAATATTCCCTCTTGACCTATATATAAGTAAAAAATACCAAATTTTGGTGGACTTAAATATAAACAAAAATCACTATATTAAACTCTATTCACAACTTCCAAGAAGTTTGGTACCAAAAATACCCCTTGTTAATTCTTTTGTTTTTCAAGATGTGTGCACATTCCCTATACACAAAGAGCCACTAATTAGAGTCTAGATCTCCTGTACCACTTGTATGTACCACTTTTCATCTCAACCAATGGTTGAGATGAAATAATTGGGATGCAATGGTGGGGATGAAAAATGGTACACCAGTGGTACACACAAGTGGTACAGGAGATCTGGACTCCACTATTTATTAAAGGAGCTATAATGAATTGATGACAATGAGTTAATATTGCATTAATTGTCATCAGTTTTGAGTGGGATACTTGAAGGTATTTTAGTAAGTATACTTTTGTTTTATATAAAATCAAGACAATTTAACTAATTTAACTTACTTTCTTAATCTGTGTGAAATCAGTTAGTTTTGCAAATATAGGTCCGGAGGGAGTAGTTCTCATCTGGGAATTTTAACTCCAACAGTTCGTCTCCTTCAAAATAATCACCTTCTTGGCAATGTACTGAATGTCAAATTCTGATAGGAGCACCAACCATCTTGCCAATTTGCCCACCAACGAAGGCGATTGGACGTGCTTCATCGAACCCTCCTTCGAAAATAAATACCTGATGCGATTGGACGTAATGTGTCAGCTTTTTCGTGGCCCATATCATGACTATACATACATAAATACATGCATATATATATATATATATATATATGTGTGTGTGTGTGTGTGTGTGTGAGAGAGAGAGAGAGAAGATTGGGGTACAAAATATATATTTTTCCTCGCTTTTTTCCTTAGTATACATTTAGTCCACCCGAAATCCTAGTCATCGTCCACTAAGGGCAATTTTGTCATTAAAATGAAACTTAAACGTTAAATGGTAAGGTGAATGTTGAATTTAAGGACCAAAATAGGAATACTCAAATAAGTTAAACCAAGTCAATAAATGGTGTTGAGTTCGGGGACCAAATTATATATTAATTAAACCAAAGAAAAATAAAGAACACTCCAATCAACCCCCCCCAACCCCCACAAAGGAGTTTCCACTCTGTTTTATATTTTAATCAAGGATAAAATAGCAATTTGATCACTTTACTTCACTTTATTTTCTACTTCATTGATTATACTTTTTCATTTTCTATTATGGTCCTTAAATTCATCTTAAGCTTATAGTTAGTCTTCGGCTTCCTCTAGTCAAGTAGTCAACCAAACATTTTTTTTTTGACAAGTTTACTCCTATAAGTTGATGAATATGTACTGATCACATAATATTTCAAGTGCAGAGGATAAACCAATTTTTGGATTCGCTATTGGTTTTCTCTTATCCATGTCCCAATTGGAGAACGATTGGTACGATCGAGGGTAGTGATGTTGTGGATTCGTCCAAGTGTCGGACTCAATTCAACAACCACGGCGACATCATTCTCTATTCTAAATTTCTAATTGCAATATCAATACACCCATCTCTTGCGCCTAAATACGTTGCCACCACAATTTCCCTTCACCATCCTTTTCCTTGCTGTCAAATGCTGAGTGCAATGACAAGAGCAAGAAGTGAAAAAAATTGAGTTACCTAAAATAGAAAATTAATGTAAGTTTAGGGACCAATTGGCTATTTAATCCTGATTACCATTTTCAAAAGTCGGTCAACAAATATTGGAGTAGGTTAATTAAAATTTTAGGCGTGATTTATAAAATCTTCTCAGCCAACCCGCATGGGCCACGAACAAGTTAAACCAATACTATAATTAGCAGGGTCATCTAATTACTTTACTGATCTCACCTGGAACAGCTTAAAGACACTTAGCACTAATACTTAAAATAATTAGGTTCTACTCTTTCCGTTTCGGATAAAAAATTTACTATTTTCTTTTGAAATGTTTCACTTAAAGAGTTTACTTTAAAAAATTAAGATATAAAAATATTATTTTATTACTAATAAGCTACTAAAATTATTATTTTAAAAAAGATTTGATTTTCAAACAAAGACTCTTTATATGGAACGGAGAGAGTAATTAATAAATGAATTTTGATCTAAAAGATCTTTTTTCATAATATGTTGCTTTTTCAGCTAAACATGTGTCCGATCGTATCGTAATGCTGTTTGTCCATATATTAACCTTTTCCAAGATTGGTAAAAAGGACCAAGAGGTAGCAACTTTATATTTTTAAAAATTGGTGCAGAGAGATTAGTTTATTAGGCCCCTTTTAGCAACCCTAAACATTCCTCTTTGGTAATTGAGTAAAAAGTTTTCGTTTGAAAATTAAATTTTTTAAGAAAATTAAATTTTTTAAGAAAATAAATTTTTTTAGTAGTCTATTAATAATAAAATAATATTTTTATACCTATATTTTTGAAAGTTGATTTTTGAAATAAAACAATCAAAATATGAATAATTAAAATATTGAAAGTTGATTTTTGAAGTAAAACAGAGGGAGTAATAATTAAAATAGTGTCTACATTCTGATAACGTGACTTAATTATTGCCCGAAATAATTGGATACTACGTAGGACGGTAGGAGTAATATGCTATGGTATTAACACTAAAAAGGCGAATGATTTTGAATGTGCAAGTTCAATTTTTAAGTTTGGCAGAGGACCTTTTTGCTACTTTTTGATTATTGAAATGGAATTTGGGAAGGACAAAAGAAAAATTGAGGAACATTTAGTAAATGAGTTTCCGAGCAAAAAGTCAACCATTTAAAATTTACATTTTTTGAGAAAAATGATTCTTTTAATAATTTACTAGTAATAAAATAATATTTTTATTTTTAAAATTTTGAAAGTATACTATTCAAAGAAAATATTATAAAATAGAATAGTAGCCAAGAATAGAGGGAGTTAACTTGTATTGGCTTTAATCGACTTAGTAACTTGACTACCAATGAGTTTCTGAATGGTTGATTAAGTGAGGAGAATTTATACATTCACACGTAATTGATTATAGTTTCGAGTTTCATCCGGATGCTAACAGCAACCACAACAATAACACCCAATACCACATTCTACTCACCTCGTTTTTTATTCCTTTTACACTTTTTCAACACTCTAAAAAATAATTCATTCCAATAATCACCCTTTATACAATCCTTTAAAAACTTCAAACCTCTCTCATCTCAACTAATAAACCTAACTACCACTATATTTTTCAAATTTTTTATCCCTATTTTTCAACATAATTGAAATAAAATATCTATATTTAAACTACTATTCACAGTAAATGAATCGCAAAAGCTTGCGATTCATTTAAAGGGCTATTGGGATAGAGGGTGAAATTGGGAGGTTGCCGTGGGCTTCAGTTCCCCTATAAAACTCAAAAAGTGGTTTTAGAGTATGAATAAAAGTCTCCATTGTAGAGGCTCTAAGGGGCGTTATTAGTTTGAGTTGTTATTGAAAAGGGGATCATGTTGGTTGTTCAAATTATAAGTTGATGTGGTTATATTCTTTGTACTCCTAAGACTAAGAAAAGAATAGGCTAGGTTTGAAGGATGTATATGTATATTTCCATTTCGTCCCGCTACTCATCCTTGACGTATTCTTCAATCATCAAATCAATATACCAACCAACAACCTACCTTTTATTTTGCTGTTTTCACATGCTTGTAAATTTACTAATGGTTAAGATGCGAAATTTATAGGAATGGGTGAGGTTGAAGTTGGGAAAGGATGAATTGAATTGCTGGGAGGAGTATACATTTGAAAGAAATTAAAATTATAGTTAATAGAACAACTTTAATTTTTAAAATTTGTGTGTATGATGGTTAAAACCTTGACTTAGTCTTGAGCATTGATCAATACAATTATCAATTTCAATATGAGTTCAAAACATATATAGTACATGATACTACACAATTCAATATTGGGTCATTTCTTGCGGTGTATAGGATTTTTGAACTTATGTGAAGATATGATCTTATAGAAATCTGTCAAAAGAAGAACACCTTATAAGGAATGCGAGGCATTGCCTCGCGAAACCCTCAGGCGTGAGAGTAAGACTTTATCTTGGTTGAAAGCAAAAAGAACAGAGTTTTGGTGTGTAAAGTGAGCGTACCTTTGAAATGGAGCTTTGTAAAATATATATAGCTCTTTGGGAGTGAAATCTGGGCCGAGTCATTACTATGGAGAGATCATAGGTCTTTATGACCATAAATACGGATTGACAGCGTAACTGACGAAGTCGTGACTTAAATCTCGGGTTCAAGAGTTATCAGCAGTTGAGTTTTAGAATGAATATCTGAGTTATTCGAGCAGCCTTACTCCCTGTTCGATCAGATCGGTAGAAAGATTCCTAGTCGTAATGTATGTAGGATGTTTAACTTGGGTTATCCCGCTCGAGTGACCTCCTTCATGGTCTCTGTCTTCCACGTGCTTATTACGTGAAAGGCACATGTGCTTAGCTCGTGACCAGGATTTGGGCCGAGCTTATCAGTACATTTTCCCCATATTTGAGTCAAGGGATATATATATATATATATATATCAGGAGTACTATTTACTAAGAAAGATAAGAGGAAAAAAAGTAATATGACGAGCTCGAGCTTGTGATATTCCTTCGACCTGTGTGTGATAATTTGAAATGTTCATGTCTTTGTAAAAATTTTGATTCGATGATGTACACTAACATTAAAGCTCGTAGAAATACTACAAACTTGAGCTCGTATTATCAAACCTCGAGGAAAGAAAGAGTAAACAAAATATATGTATAATCGTTAATTTTTGTGTAATATTTGTAAAATAAATATTTTTTTTTCATAATTATTTGTATTTATTTGATAATTATATATTAATGAATAAATGGGTGCTCGTGGGTGCTCATGCACATTTATTACCCGCTCATTTATGAGAGATGGTCTTATGTAAGAAAATCTTACGGATAATCCGTAAGACCGACCTATCCATTTTAAATAGGTCAAGATTTAGTAATTTTAGTGCAACCTTTCGATTTTGAAAATTACAGCGTCACCCTTCACGTGTATAAATGAAAAGTGTCATTTTTAGTATTAAAATATCATTTTTCAGTATAAAATGTATCATTTTTCAGCATAAAATGTGTCTTTTTCCGTTTTTAATAAAAGTTACAATTTTTTCCTTTAAAATATGTTACTTTTAATCTTAAATGTATTACTTTTTAACCTTAAATGTGTTACTTTTGGATCTTAATGTGTCACTTTTGTTTTTAAAAGTGTTATTTTACATTATAAATTAAAACCGTCATATTTTTGTGTGAAACGGTAAAAGCGTTACTTTATAACATTGAAAGTGTCACGTTTTATTATTAAATGTGTTACTTTTTACGGTCACTGTTAGTTTTAAAGTATCACTTTTTAGTATTAATAAAAATTATAATAAATTTACTTTTATAGTGTTACCTTTGATATTAAAATATATCATTTTTATTTTTAAATATATTATATTTAACTTTAAATATGTCACTTTACATTTTATCAAAATTCGTTTGGAAATGCTCGACCATTTAACACGTCCACCCACACCAATCCGGCTCACTAAATGAGGTGACTCCAAAATGATTACTCAGAAAAACAAATACCGTTTGGCCTACTGAACTGAATTGTCTAGCCATTTAAGGTTGTGCAGAATTAAGTGAGTAAAACAGTCACAAGTTATATCATGACAAGTCGATCCAGCGACACCTATTTATATATGGGGCCTGCCTATACAACTATACAAGTCCTTTCCTGCATCCTTTTCCGTACACTTTTAACTCCATCGACTTTTCTAACTACCTGCGTAGTCTACTGTATTGTTTAGTACGGAGTATTAAGTTTAGCTCGTTTCTTGGACTACTTCACGACCTTTCCACCACATCATCCTTGTTTGGAATCAACGTTTGAATCTCAAGTACTCATCGGTTAAGTATTTTATGGGTTTGTTTGGAGTTTGATTTTAATTTTTATGTTCATAATGATTTTAATTTTATTGAATAAAAAATAACAAAAAAATAAAAAGAAAGTTGTGAACCAAAAATCAGGTTTTAAGTCAAGGTAAACAGAGTTTATAAAAGAAGGAAGGAAAGAAAAGAAAAAAGTGTGAGAGTAACTGGTACTTGGGTATATAAGTTTCCTCAAAGTCAAAACACAAGAGTGGGGTATAATACAAACATGCAAGTTTTCGATTTATCGGGTTGGGGATAAGGCAAAGGGCCTACTTATCTTAAAGGGAAAGAAAGTACATCTCCTCCCTATCTGATTTGACCATCCAGTTTGAAACCATTTCCTCGAAATATAATTGCCTCTAAATTTCGAATAACGACGATTGACGACCCATTTCAAAGATTATATTTTTGTGGAGCAAGACTCAAATAAAATTACTACCCAGGCTAAGGCTATATTATTAGCACATGAAGGGACCCGTTTAAGTCCTTCCAACGTGGCATGATTTCAAGACACCTCACCCGATAGCTCGGCTGTTTGATAAAGACGTGACGAGAAGAATCATCCGATCATCAGCCTCGGGATCTCCCTTAACTAAAAACACCACTCTCGGCACAACCATGATGTTCGAATAGATGGCCGAGCTCATCTCCCCATTTTTCGCCAAAAATGATACATAAGGACAGGTAGCAAAATCTCATTCGATAGACATGGGCATGTTTGCCACATAGGGTCATTTTTAGTATTTAATTGACACATGGCATACGCGAAAATTAATTATTTTTGCATCGCGATTCATCATTCATTATTTAATAATCATCAAATTATCAATTTTAGTGCACCGCATTAATTTTTGCACCGCAATTCAATAATGTAATTATTAGTCTATTTTTGAACCACAATTCATCCATTTTAGTGTATTAATATTTTTCCCTAATATTTATACATAAGTGACTCAAATCATAACATACTCAAGAAATATTAAGGCTAAAACTATTACTAATTTGACTGTTTGAGAATTGCCGAATTGGAATATATGAAGTGAGTCAGAGCCGTGTCTTAAGTTTGACAATTGCCGAATTAGGCTGTTTTCTTTGGATTTTTCTTAGCTGCATAAAAAAAAACACTAACTCAATATAATACTATTATTATACCCACAAAATTTTAGCCCCTAAAAGCTTGGGCCCAGGCTCGTCCACCTAACGCCCTGTAAGATTTGCTCCACTAACCCAGTAACTAACATGTCAAAGGCCAGAATACGTAACCAATAAGAAACCTCCAGCTAGGCACCGACCAACCACCTTGTTGTCCCCTTGGTCGATTTCCCACGATAGCGCAAGCTACGCCTAATTGACTATAAATACCTCATCGTGCCTCCACTATCAAGTTAGACTCTCTTTCACTAGTCAAGTACGCGCACGCACACACACTCTCTTATATTCACAGTTTTCGGTGTTCCCAAGTGATTCATCGGAAACCGCTCTCCCATATGTATATATAGTGATTATCACACTGGAGGGTTCTAGCTGGACTCACCCCATCTCCCTAACGGTTGATTGCCAAGTGATCGATAGGTAAACAAAGGTCTCACTAACTCTCTCTTAGGCAACATCTGAGGTCCCCTTTAGCCGCATAGATTAGATGTAACGCCTCGAGCCCGAAAGTCCGATGTAGCTCGCCCCTGGCCCGCTACGTAGCATGCACACACCTGGGTCATCAGGCCCACCACAAGCTGACCCAAAAGTCCATGGATGATATTGGTGCCTAGAGGTAGTGTGTGGCTATCTTATAAATCAAACACAATTCCTACCACCTACCCAGATGTGGGATGGGGTATTACAATATAATCTCCCCCACTTAAATTCTTGAAGTCCTCGTCAAGGCCAAATCGCACCCCAGGCTATGCGAGATTCAAGAGGTGGCTTGTACAGGGATCAAGGGGTGACTCCCACCTTCCGCGGTGTAGTACTTTATCCCGCACAACATTTTGTTCACATATTTTTGATCGAGACCCGCTCTGATACCATTTATAACACCCCGAAACCGAAAGTCCGGTCCGCTACGTGTATCCCACCGAGCACGCAGCATCTTGGGTCATCAGGCCCACCACAAGCCGACCCAAAAGTCCATGGATGATGTTGGTGCCAAAGGTAGTATGTGATCACCTTATAAATCAAACATAATTCCCGCACCTACTCGATATGGGATGGGGTATTACAATATCCACCATTCAAGGAATTGTACCCCGGACGATGCAGAATTCAAGAGGTGGCTTGTACGGGGATCAAGAGGTGGCTCTCATTTTCTGATGTGTAGTACTTTGGCACTGCAACACCTATTTGTATTCCAAAAAGCCTGGTTCGCTATATATAGCCCATTGCAACACCTATTTGTAAGCACCTGGGTCATCAGAGTCAGTAGAGTGTGACCACCTTATAAATTGCAAACAATTTGCACACCTACCCGATGTGGGATGAGGGTATTATAATCTTCCCCACTTAAATTCTTGACGTCCTCGTCAAAGCCAAATCGTACCCCGGGCTTTGCGAGATTTAAGAGGTGGCTCGTACGGGGATCAAAAGGTGGCTCTCACCGACTACGGTGTAGCACTTTGACCCACACAGCACTCAGTCGGCCAGTGTGTGCACTACACGTAGCGAACTGAACTTTCAGGTTCAGGTCGTTACAAAATGGTATCATAGTGGATCCCGATCGAAAATATGGGAACAAAGTATTGTGCGGATTAAAGTACCACACCACAGAAGGTGGGAGCCACCTCTTGAATCATGCCTCGCCCAGGGTACGATTCGGCCTTGACGAAGACGTTAAGGATTTAAGTGGGGGAGATTATAATACTCCATCCCACATCGAGTAGGTGTGAGAATTGTGTTCTATTTATAACGTGGTCCACACACTACCTCTGGGCATCAATATCATCCATGGACCTTTGGACCAACTTTTGGTGGGTCTGATAACCCAAGATGTTATGTACTCAGTAGGCTAATGTGTGAACTACACGTAACGGACCGGACTATCAGGTTCAGGTCGTTACATTAGCATTTCCTCCTTACGCAGACTTTCCGACCTATTCACACATTTGTTGGCGTGATCAACACCTTAAACACCATGTTTATTAACACAGACGGATCCACCTTTTAGGTGAGGGGGGCCCCTCTCATTTTTTTAAAATTACTTTACAAAAAGCAACAACATTTTGGTAAAGACTCTGCTTAAAATTGTGATTTTTAAACTTTTTATATGATAAAATTATAATTTCTAAACTTTTTACATGATAGTTAAGTTTAATAACCCGTTGAAATATTTTTCTGGATCCTCCATTATTAATGACAAAATTTTGTGTACGACGGTCTTATGAATATTTTTTGTAAAACCGATGATATTTACTCAACTTATCGTATGTTAGTGGCTTGATGTTTAAAAGAGTAGAGCTCTGTCTTAAACATGAGACCTACTCACTATTTATTAATCAATGGTTATTATACTGAAGGGACCCGACCTGGGTCCCCCTACTGAGCGACCACGTTGATTCCAGCTGGACCTAGGTAGGATCCACCATACAACAGACATGAGGAAAATCGACCATGGCCAGTGACCATGATCGACGACCATCAACTGGCCGACCATTATCCTCCATAATGGTCGAGGATCATTCCGAGGATCAAACCCGACCATCCATCACGATGAAGATCAAAGTCATGCTCAGCAGACCAACCTTTTCATGGCAACGACCATGGCCAGTGACCATGATCGATGACCATCAACTAGCCGACCATTATCCTCCATAATGGTCGAGGATCATTCCGAGGATCAAACCCGACCATCCATCATGACGAAGATCAAAGTCATGCTCAGCAGACCAACCTTCCATAGCAGCAACTATGGCCAGTGACCATGGTCGACGACCATCAACTGGCCGACCATTATCCTTCATAATGGTCGAGGATCATTCCGAGGATCAAACACGACCATCCATCACAACGAAGATCAAAGTCATGCTCGGCAGACCAACCTTCCATGACAACGACAGGCCTGACCTATAGCCTGTACATAGCCTCCAGATGTCATCTTCACAAGAGGCGAACAAGCCATGCAAGTCGTTGTAACTTAGCGGCTCATCAACCGCCCACAATTGGCACATCACACGCTATCTATCAACCACTCATGAATTGCCAGCAAGCCGACCAGTGGACAAGTCCCACCATCAGGGAGCCCCATTTCAATCATGATCCCCCAAGGGACACTACTATAAAAGGAAGTCTTCCCTTAAAAGAAAGGTAAGCTCACTTGATCAAAATACACACAAAATGCATTAAGCACAATAAGCTATATACACCCACCGGAAGCTTAAGGGAACGCTTAGCTCCGGCACACATACAACTCCCTCGACATCGACTCTCGCACCGGAGGGTCATAGCTGAAACCCCAAAGACCCTAACGGTTGTCTTCTTTCAGGTAACCAACGATCAAAGAGCCAACACAAAGCCCATATATCCTATCAACTTTGGCACCCCAAGTACCCACATACACCGACGTGAACATCAACCCAAAACACATCAGCTCCGGTCCATTACAAAAGAAGAAGAATGGCAGCAAGAAAGTAGTTTTCGCCTTTGCAAGAGGGTACAGTTCTAGGAGGGAAACTCAGAAATGAAGAAAACGTGAATGAGAAGCTAAAGCACTGGTTTATATACGACCCGAAAAACATCCAAGTCGACCCGACCAAAAACACGCGGACCCTATCCGTCCATAGCTGGGATGACACGTGACGAACAATGTCCAAAAATCGTGGCCTCAAACCGACGACGTTTTGCAGAAATGACGGCGTCACCATTGGGAACAGTAAAGCAAAATGATTACAAATGACTACTCGTAAAACGTGCATTTAATGCAAACGGCGGACCAAATTCCCATAAAATTCTACTAATAACTCCGAGCTCATCCTCGGCCCAATGAGATCGAGCACAACCAAAATGAGCAGACGAACAAGTTGCAACAAAGATCGAGGATTACCGAGGACACAAAGATACCGAGGATGCCTAACCAAATTTTAAAAAAAAAAGAAGCAAAAAGCTCGACAAATTTAGGGCGGAGGCTAATTATACTTTCCAAGCTAAGGATAAATCCTCGCACTTGGAAACTCGAGGGCTATTGAAGGGACCCGACCTGGGTCCCCCTACGTGGCACGACCATATGGACTCCAGTCAGACTTAGACAGGTCCCACCGTGACCAAGGAGTGTCAACTAGCCGATCACCATCGGCGACCATACCGCAACCAAGGATCATTGACTAGCCGATCACCGTCGGCGACCATTAACTAACCAACCTTTATCCTCGGTAATAATCAAAGGCCACCCTGAACATACGAGCAATACCCGACCACTCGGGCAAAGACTATTCATGCTCGATCAACAACCCTTCCGTGATATGATAGACCTGACCTATAGCCTGTATATAGCTTCCAGATGTCACCTTCATAGGAAGCAAGCAAGCCATGCAAGCCGTTGTATCTAATCGGTTCATCAACCGCCTACAATTGGCACATCACACGCACGCTACTTATTAACCACTCATGAATTGCCAGCAAGCCGACCAGGGAACAAGTCCCACCATCAGGGACTCCCCTTTCAATCATGATCCTAAATCCAAACTACTATAAAAGGAAGCCTTTCCCTTCAAGAAAAAGGATGATTTACTTTGCATTCTAAGACTTACAAAGAGCATTTTGCACACATTATACACCTAAAAGATTACTACCGAAACACTCACCGGAAGCTTAAGGGAACGCCTAGCTCCGGCACATACATAACTCCCTGATTACTGACTCTCACACCGGAGGGTTGTAGCTTGGAAACCCCCATCACCCTAAAGGTAGTTTTACTTTCAGGTGACCAACCATCAAAGAGTAAGCACAAAGCCCAGATATCCTATCAACTTTCGTACCTCCGGTACCCACATACACCGACGTGAACATCAACCCGAGACACGTCGCTCCGGTCCATTACATGGACTACCAGCTTAGTTACCCCATCTTTGTGGCGTGATCATATACTTTCTTGCTATTGAAGTCTCGTATTGATGATGGGGAACTAGCTATATTCTTATTGATCAACCTCAGATACATCGAAAAAACTCAAATAATAGCACTTTGGACACGTGAACATTATGTCATTATCCCAATATCGCATGTGTTTCCCGGTTGGAATATTGGTTTGTGATGCTAACATCTGATTTCTGAAATCGCTTTGGCACGAATGGAAAATTGGTTTGTGATGCTAACATCGAAAACGTCTTACTACAATTGGGGGGGGGGGGTGATCCATAATTATACATTTGGAATTCATTTATGCCAACGATAAGCTTGGTACAACGAACAAAGATTAATCTTGAACCTAGCTTAGATTGAAGACACCTCGTGGGAGACCAATTATTAATATTAAATTATTATATTCGTTTCAAAGTTATAAAAATATTGATATACTTTTATTTAAGATAATTTATTATAGTTAAGTAGCACTAATATTTTTCTTTTTTCTATCAACAACTCTCTTTAACAACATTTAATGTGATCATAGTAAATTATGATAGTTTTGATAGAATATAGACAAATGTTTTCTTGAAATCTTAATAACGATAATTATTTTGAGACAATTTTCTTTGCTAAAATGAGACGAAGTTAATTTCACACATTTAATTCATTGTAATAAAAATTTGAAGTACAGAGTATTAGTTATTATAATTAAGATATAATTTGGTCCCTCAATTTATCCCAAAATTTATGTTTAGTCCTAGGGTTTTAAAACATATTCATTTGGTTCACAAAGCTGATTTTTTTTTGTTAGATTCTCCCTTTCCACCGTTATCGTTATATTTTTTGTCTAATTTTTTACAATATGATTAAATTACACTTATGATTAATATATAATTTGATCCCTCGATTTAACTAAAACTTTAAATTTGGTCATAAGGTTTTAAAATCAATTTATTTGGTACCTGAATTAAAAATTTTTTGTCAAATTTCTCCTCCCACCATTATCCTTATTTTTATCCTCTAATTGGGAATCTGACAAAAAAAAACAAATTTAAAACCAAATGAATAAGTTTTAAAACTTTAAGACAAAACTTAAAGTTTGATTTAAATCCAAAAGACCAAATTATATATTAATCATAATTATTATAACATCAACTGTATATCTTCTTAAAAAAAATACTTTCCACGATAATTGTCCGAATAAGTATTGCATTTATGTTGGAAGTCATCAACTTTGTACCGTGAATGTGATCTTTAAAAAAAAACACACAAAATAACTTTGTACTGTGATTTGTACTTTTTCTTCATTGATTTTGAAATGACTCATTTCGGCCTATTTGGCTGCTATAGTCCCACGAATCACTTAACCATCATAATTGGGATTTGGGACTATTGCTTAAGTCAACCTGCAGCCAATTTATGGCTAAGTATAAATCATAGTGGTCCTCTTTGATGTCAATTTATTGGTAAGTTACAGCTAATTAACACCTATCAATAATACACAAATATACGACAAATATTACACCTTTCAACTAGATAGATTTGATTAAAAAGGAATTTTAAAACTTAAATCTACCAATCAAGTATATTCAAACTTATCGAATTCGCATTCAATTTAGATTTAGATTTTTCAAACCATCCAATCAAAATTAACACGTTAGATTAGGTTTTTTTATTTTTAACTTCTCTTTTCCCCTTTTACTTTTTTTCTTCAATTATTATCAAATAAATTCAAAAATCTAAAAGCCAGCCTCAGAACCATCATACGAAACTCACCCAAAATATTGTACGATAATCTTACAAGTGCTTTAATGATTTATTAAACAATACATTTGTAAATTTTGTTTTCACAATACATTTGTAAATGTATGCATATGTGTTTATATATGCCAATGATATTACGAGCTTAATTTTATGGTAGTATTACAAGTTTTAATAGTAGTATCTTTAGATCAAATCTAATTAATATAAATATTTTTTTAAGTAATAACATAAATATACTAAATCAACACCAACTTAATTCTAAATTTATAGTAATACCACAAGTTCAATATATATATATATATATATATATATATATATATATATATATATATATATATATATATATATATATATATATATAAGGATGGTTCAATTTACCGCCATTGTCGGAACTAGATTGCAGTAAGTATTTAATGAATATCCAATGAATTTAATATCACTTTAAAAAAAGTGGATCTAAGGAGTAAAGTAAAAACACATTGGAATGCATTTACTCCCACCATCCCAAAATTATTAAAATATTTTTTGATTGGATTGTGAAAAAAATAATTGACTTGATTATTAATATTAATTAGTTTTTTTTTAATTCGTACGTTAAATGCATATCAACTAAATTGTACATAAACATTTGTTATCTTATTAGTTCGTTTTTCATCTTCACTACATATCAATATCTTCAAACCAAAATAATTTGTTATTCTCGAAACTACGACATATAACTATCCATGACTAAATACTGATTTTTTTTAAAAAGAAAATTACGTATAATTATTGACTTTGACACATGTTAATTGTCATTGCATATAATACAAGCAATGTAAATTGTCTTCTCTGGAACTTGAAAGACAGTCTTGCATCGGATAGAATTAATGACAATCTTGGAATAAAAACATTTTCTCCAACATTGCTTCCTTTTAAAAAATTTGTTTCAACAATGTGATCCCCAAGATTTATTGCATCGGATAGAGTTAATGACAATCTTGGAATAAAAACATTTTCTCCAACATTGCTTCCTTTTAAAAATTTTGTTTCAACAATGTGATCCCCAAGATTTATGATGATTAGACAGATTAGTCTTGTTCCATTAATTGCACAACCATGCAGCATGATCAATGCTTTTCAATAGTATTACTGGAACACTAATTTCAAGTGTCAATTCATGGTCTGACAACCCCGAACACTTTATATTATTCAAAAACTCTGTATAATGATTGTCTTCAAATAAACTTGAATTTTTTCGCCCTGCAAATCGAATCTGAACTCAAATAAATTCTTCATTTTGAATGATTACTTTTATTAAATTATATTTTTATTTTATGAATAAAGAAATTTCTGATAAGAAAATAAGCTAAAATCAAAATAACTAAATTATTTTTACCGTTAACTATTATTTTTGTTTTGTAAATTATTTTGATTTTAATAACTTCCATTATATTTTTGTTTATTTTATTGACTTCGTAACTATTATTTTTGTTTTATTTTAAAGAATTAGTTTTACGGAAAAATTTTGTTCCGTAATTTTTTATTATTATTTTGCTAACCTCATTTTAAATTGTTTTGTTTTATTGACTCTGTAACTATTATTTTTGTTCCATCAAATATTTTTATTTTACTAACGAATTTTTGTTTTACATCACATTTTTAAGAATTTGTTTAAAACTTTTTTTCATTAAATTATTTTTATAATTTTACTAACCTCAGTTTAAATTATTTTTGTTTTATTGACTCCGTAACTATTATTTTTGTACCATCAAATATTTTTATTTAACTAATGTTTTTTTTTGTTTTACATAGCTATTTTTAAGAATTTTTTTAAAAAATTTTGTTCCGTAAATTATTTTTTATTCTTTTAGTAATCTCGGTTTAAATTGTTTTTGTTTTTATTGACTCTGTAACTATTATTTTTGTTCCATCATATATTTTATTTTACTAAAGTATTTTTGTTTTACATATATATTTTCAAGAATTTGTTTTAAATTTTGTTACGTAAATTATTTTTTTTACTAACCTCCGCATTAAATTTTTTTTATTGATTCTGTAACTTTTATTTTTATAGTGACTTGTTCCATGAATTATTTTTATTTTACTAACCTCTTATATTTTTGTTTTCTTGATTCCGGAACTATTATTTTTGTTTTAGTTGCTATTTTTAAAATTTAAAGAGAGAAAAATGTTTAAACATAATTAAAAGAGAGGAGATCGTGGTGATGAGAGAGAAAATAGGAAGAAGACATGAGAGAAAGAGAAATACTACCAAATAATATAGAGAGAGAGAAAAAGTGAAATATTTGAGGATGTGTATATTTTGACAGAAAATCATTCTAATACACATAAATTAAGAGTTGAGTGATTAAAGTGAAAAAAAAAAAAAAGTAAAGTAAGCTTAACAAAAAACCTAATACACATATGAAATTAAGAGTTCATGACCCGTACAATCAACATATGTGTAGGCTTACACATTATAAATAAACATATAAATTCATATTTTTACGGATTGAGCGGACAAAAACAAATTAAAAAATCTCATTTGTTACACATTTGAAGCCCTCTACTTGTAATATTTGAGCATGTGTATATTTTGACCTTGCCTGAGTTAAAAACGTAAGTGCATTGAATGAGAAATCATTTGAAACTTGTAATATTTTTGGCAGCAAATTTTGAGTGCCTGAGTTAAAAAGTAATCTTTTAAATTGAATAAAGAAATCAAATTACATCATTTATTTTTGGCACAAATTCAAAAATCTATCTTTTAAAATTAAAGTTTTCACTAAATTCCATAATGGTAAATCTATGCCATATGCACCCTAGTCCTACCTAAAACAAGTTAGCATGGCATCTAACGCCATTTTCATCAAAAAGATGTTGGTAATGCGAGGGTAATGATAAAATTATTACATTAGTATAGATTATGCTAACTTTGAAACTTTCGCACTTTCGAAAATCTACGACGAGCTCGTCAAATGGCTTGAACAATCGAACAATAGGACGAGACACCGACAATTCTCCTCGTGGTAAAAGTTTTGCATTTAAAGTGTGGCCAAACTCATAATCAGAACGCAATTTCTGAGCTAAAGCCGAGAAGTTATTGAACTTCTCTCCGTAAAATTCCTGAACACTCCATCCTATTAAAACATAAACTCATTATTGCATCAAACTATCAAAATGGTAAGGATGATGAGGACTGATGACGAAAAACGACCCGCCCCCCCAACACAAAATTTAAAAAATTTAAAAAGCCTACTACCACTCACGACTCTCTTGCCTTCCGCCTCCTTACATCATATTCGCCAAAAACTTCACCACCGGCCTTCTCGACCATATGCATTCATTCTTTCCGCATTGATCATTGTATCAATCAGAGCCATTACAGAGCAAAAATTTTGAAAAGAAGTGGAGTAAAAATCGCCGGAGCCGACTACGAGCCCTAAGCGGCGGCTAGTCACTCTTGGCACCGACAAACACCCAACCCCACTCAAGAATGAAAAAACCAAAACAAAACGAACTAATTAGTAATTACCGATCGTGTTTGAAAAGCCGATTGATAAATCTTTAAAAGCGTAAGAGAGGACGATTTGATGTTTAATTTGACATCCGATGAAAAGAGAATCTAAGGGAAGGGTGATCATATCATAGGTGAGAGTTTGTTATCGATGACGGTAGGGAGTTCCCATCTTGCTTTGGCTTTCATTATGGGAAGCGGAAAATCTGGGAGGGAGACGAGAGATAGGATAAAAAGTGGGACTTTACAGAACCCCATAATTTTTTTGATGAAAATGACGAAATTATCCCTGCATGTGCGATGCACATGCTAACTTTCTGTTAGTTTTCTAACGCCCGTTAGGGCTAGGGTGCACTATGGACAATTTGTAATGTCAGATGTGCATATGGCACAAACCGTAGATTGGGTACCATTATGGAATTTGATGGAAACTTCAGGGTCTTTTTCGTATTTTAACCTCTTTTAAATTATAGAAAACTATATGAACTTCAACTTTCGCCACGTTTAATTGCGTATACCATTAAATAACTACTGAGATAATTTTAAAAATTTTGCCCCATTTTTTAAATTATCTTTTATGATCAATTCTAACCACTTTTGGGGGAACAAGGGTAAAAGAAACAAATTTATATTTATACCGTGACAAGTGTCTTGAACTATTGGAGACCATATCACTACTTGTCTTAAGAACTTCAACATTTTTTGCTGCCCTTTGAGAAAACAATAAGGTTTTATGAACTTAATTAATTAACTCAATCATCTAATGCCATTTCCACTTAATTTAACTAAATAAAAAAATAGAATAAGGAGTATTATCTAAAACATCCTTCTGGTTAATGAAGACATACATATTCAATTTTTTTTTGTTTTTCCAAAGGTGTGGTCAGGCCTAAAAACTCGAGACTAATCCCCTGAGTCGGGTAGGATCACAAAGTTGCGGTAGAAACTCTCCAACAAGTATTTAACTCAGTTGCGTCCCCGCAGATCGTACCACCAACTGATCTATGTGCTTGTTGGTGAAAACGTAGGTATTGATTGTAGAAAGTGTATTAAATACAAAAAATTTCTACGAATATTTATTCTTTTCAATAAAAATCACAAATGCAAGAATAAGAATTCTTTGTCCTCCGATCATCGAATTTTGTTCAAGAGTTATTTTGGTACAATCTGTAGCAAATGGAAAATGTATGATAAATTCTCAATATGACAATATCCCTCAAAGCACCATCAGATGCCCGCTCTGTGTCGATCTTGTTTAAGTGGTGACCATCCAATGGCGCCTCGAGACAAATTCAGAGAAAAATGGAAAAGGGTCAAGTCTAGATGAAAGATGCTCAAATAATTTAAAGACCGTGCATGACAAACTCCAATTCCATGAATATTACTTAGGGTACGTTTGCATACATCATTTTTTAATTCTTTTAATATTCAAATTTCTTAGACTTTAAATAATGTAGAATTTATTTTCAAAATTATAACAATTATCTGGTTTGGATAACGTATGAAATTCAATTATAATTCTACATTATACTTAAAATAAGATTGTAATAGTTTTTCAAATATCTAATCTAGCCTAGTGGTAATGGTTGATAGTGATTTCAAATGAACAACAAATATTAAAATAACATATATTGGTGGTGGTTAATGGCGGTGGATGCCGGAGTTGGCGGAGGTGGTTGCCGACAGCGGCGGTCAAAGGTGGTGATCGGTAGTGGTCGGAAGTTGTGGTGGTGGTGGTTAAAGAATAGTGAGTTATTATAGAGGTAAAAAGGGAACCAAATTTTGAATTCAAATTATTAGGTTTTAGTATATAATTAACTAGTATTTGTGCCCGTGCCCATGACACGGCGCGAGTAGGGAAGGATGTTAATATTATAGGGTGTCAATATTTAAATAAATAAAAATATGTTTTAATCATGTTTCAAAAAAAGTCTAAACATTTTCTGTGTATGGTGCCATACATGTACTCCAACCCAAAGTGTTTATAATATGTTCAACAAAGAAAACTCAAACTTACAAAATTACCAATTTAAAATTACAGTTCGGTAATCAATTAAAATAATATGATCATCCAACAGTAGAATAAAAATTAAAAAATTACTTTTGTAAGCAAAATCAAGCATCAAATATTGTTATTTAGGAAAAAAAGAAAATTAACATGTAGAAATATATTGTTTTTTTTTTCAATAACTATGTACACATTCCCTCCAATCCATCCTTACAAAATTGTCATACTTTTTTTTTATTTGTCTTAAAGTAATCACATTCCCTCCAATCAATCTTTACAAAATTGTCATACTTTTCTTTTTTATTTGTCTTAAAGTAATATTTTAATTTTAAAAAATGTAAATATAAATTTTTACCCTTAATTAACTTTACCAATTAATTTAAAAGTATATCCTGCTCTAGTAATACTGCAGTGTTTCCTAATTAACTTTTACAAAAAAATGTAAATATTACTTTAATGATTTTTTAAAAATGTAAAAATGTAAAAATTTTAATTTTAAAAAAATGTAATATTTTAATTTTAAAAAATGTAAAAATGTAAATATCCTAACCTAGTAATACTACAGTGTCTTAAAAAATGTAAAAATGTTAATATCCTGACCTAGTAATACTGCAGTGTCTTAAAGTAATATTTTAATTTTAAATTTAAAAAAATGTAGAAATGTAAATATCCTGACCTAGTAATACTGCAGTGTCTTAAAGTAATATTTTAATTTTAAAAAATGTAAATATTACTTTAATGATTTTTTACCCGTAATTAACTTTTAACTAATTAATTTAAATAAATTAACTTTTACCAGAAATTAAATCTGTTTGGAAAATAAATATGGCCAATAATTAACTTTTACCAATTAATTTAAATAACAAAAGCAGTTATTGATGTAATTAACTTTTAAAAGATAATTCAATTAATTGCGGAGTTCATTTGTAACTCACATACTTAAGAATCAATCTGTTTTATTTATAATTTTTCATTGCCATCAAAAGGCTTTGTAATGTTTTGATACCATTAAATATTTTTAAATAAATTTGTTTGTAAGTCCACTTTTTAAAATTTTCAACTGCTTTATATTCTTATTTTTTCCGTAGATAGAAAAAAAATGCACTATATGCATCGCGATGCACAAAATCTTGTATCGTGTCGCAATTCGCAATGCATGATTTGGTACATCATGATACATGATGTATTTTTTATCGATTAAAAATTTTTTAAGATGTAAAACTATTAAAGATGAAACTAATGAAGTAATTTACAGTTTTACTATTCACCCTAAAAATAGATAACAATTGGAAAATAAAAAGATACACTCTTGACTCTACTTCCATCAAAAAGATAAATGTGTAGAAAAATACAGGAAAAAAAGAATAGAAAAGAAAAAGATACGCCCAATCTCATAGCAGATTCAATACGCAATACAGAGGAACAGATGCAATTCAATGGGGGTACAGTACTATTTCACCTATTTCAAATGTTCTACCATATAAAAAATCCTGTTAAAGGGAGATTTTATATACATACAAAATCAATCATCCATAAGCACCCAAACCATCCCAAATTAGTGAAAACCAATCAAAGCTGCTAACTCCCCCTTGTGGAATACTTTCTGTCAGATCCTTTGATCCCCAAATGCTCCTTCTCTTTCTCTTGCAGCCATGGCGGTGACAACTCAAACAAAGGAAGAACGGTTTGAAGCTCGACTTGCTGGAGCCTTACTTTATTTGACTCGATCCACGTTCATGAGCCAAACAGAGCTAATAGTAAAGCTCGTCATAAAAAACCGAGGCGACTGGAGAGCATACAATCTCTTCAACTTGTAAGGTTTACAAGTTATGTTCAAGCTTGTTTGTCCAAATAGGTTATGCTACATAACCCATTAACACACATCATGTGTAGATTTTCTGAAAAAATACCAAAATCATGAAATTTTACAACTCAACGAAATAAAACATAACTTTTACAACTCAACGAAATAAAACAGACAAACCCACCAACTACACGACTGGCAAAGTTTTTGCCGGACGTCGAACATACGGCAAACCACAAACCACAAACCAACCCAACGAAAGAACTTACACAGAGAGATAGATGGAGAGGTGGAAGAGACAATCGAGATCGAGAGCTTACACACAGAGAGACAATCGAGGCTGGCGAGGCGGAAGTCGGGACAGAGGAGACGCCGAAACAGGAAGCTTCAAGAAAAGGATGGGGCTGAACAGGGAGGAGATGGTGAAGAACGGGATGGTTCGGCTGGCAAGGCTGAAGAAACATCGGGATAGACGGGACATAGGAGAGAGGGAGGAGGACGGATGAAGAACGGGATGGTTCGTTGAAGAACGGATGAACTGGGATGACTCATTATTAACTGATTCAGAGAGATGCAGAGGAGTAGGAATAGGAGATGGAGTAGAATAGGAGATGGAGTTGGAGTAGAATAGGAAGAGAGAGAAACCACATCAAGCCGGTTAAAAAATCGTGTAAAAATTTGTTTTGGATGAGATTTAATCCTGGCCGGTGATTGTCTTTGGTAAAATCAAATCCTAGCCGGTAAATAGTTTTTCCCAACCCCCTGATCTGTTTTATATAATAGATTAATCCTGGCCGGTGATTGTCTTTGGTAAAATCAAATCCTGACCGGTAAATAGCTTTTCCCAACCACCTGATATGTTTTATATACTCCCTCCGTCCCTAAATTATCGTCCTCTTTTCTTTTTTCGTCCGTTCCAAAATAATTGTCCACTTTGAAACTTACCTTTTTAGAACATTGTTTTTACCACTTTACCCTTACTTTTTCACCCCACTTTAATTATGAGCCACATATACATGGGCTTTAAAGGAAACTACACATTAAACCAATATTAATAATCAAGTCAAATAGATTTTCTTAAACGGTGCGCCGGGTCAACCAGGACAATAAATTAGGGACGGAGGGAGTAATAGATATAATAGATTAATCCTGGCCGGTGATTGTCTTTGGTAAAATCAAATCTTGAATGGTAAATAGTTTTTCTCAATCGCCGGATCTGTTTTATATAATAGATTTTATGAAATTGAGACATTTGGATTTGCAATTAAATTATAATTGCAAAATTCCAAATTTTAATTGTGTTTCCAAACAACTGAATTGGTTTTAGAGGCTCCAATTCCAAGCCATTGAATTGGTGTAGCCAAACACACCTTTATAGTGTACTCCCTCCGTTCCGGTCAAAGAGTTTAGTATTTCATTTTGAAATATTTCACTTAACTAGTTTACTTTCAAAATTTAATATATACAAATATAATTTTATTACTAATAAACTACAAAAAGTGTCATTTTTAAAAAAAAACTTGACTTTAAATCGGGACTCTTAGTTTGGATCGAAGAGAATATATCTTTAATAATTTTTAGGTATGTTTCTTGAGCAAAACGAGGGATCAGAAGAAAAGCGTAAAAGAGAATGAGCAATGTATAATACTAGAGCGATGGGTAAAAAGATTTCATTGTCTATTCAATAGTGTACCAAACTCGGTTTATTAGAAACTAAAAGTAGGGGCCAATAAACCTAATGAAAAACGTGACAAGAACGGTGATATCACCTTGAATGTAATTACTCACACAGTCACATATGATTAAATCGACAGTTGCATTGGTTAGATTATCTTCAATAATAAGGTTCATAAAAATATAATTTGGATCATAAAAAATCTTACCATTGTAAAGTTCATAAGAAATGCATGATTCATAAATAAAACGAAAAGAAATGAGTTTAATTAACGTAAAGAGACTAATTTTACTATATTTTTTGTTTATCCACTACTTTAATAGTTATTACATTGAATAATTACATGTTTGGATATAATTACCCTCTACATGTCATTTGAAGTGGAGTATATGCTTTATTTTCAAATTACTTGTTAATTCTCAAAAAACAAGATATATTTTTTATTTTTCTAAATTATGTTTTTAATTCTCAACAAACAATGTATTTATTTATTTATTTATTTTTCTGTTACACATATGCTTAGTCAATTTCTCTTATGACCCATGCCTCATATTCCATTATGAAAATAATAATATAATTAAGACATTTGTCTATCAAAATTTTAAAAGATATTGGATATTTTAGCATCACAATATAAAATTTAATTTAAGTCAATTAATATTATTTTTAAATAACAATTCTATAATAGCAATATGGTAGGTATGAATATTGGTTTCAATCTTGTCAAGAATTAAAATGTTAAATTATTTGTATAGGTAGACAAAATGTTTTAAAATTTTACGATACTATTTAACACTATAATTTTACTATTAGATAAAAAAAATTACAATTATATCCTTTAAATCTTGCTTTGAATTTTTTATTTCAATAATCAAAGACCGCACATTTTTTCAAGGTTTGGTAAACAAAAAATGTCCTTATAATATTAATATTTTAATCATGCAAGATAACTTCAATCATATAAGCTTAATTTTGATTAAACATTTAAAAAAAGTAAAATACAAATAGAATAATTAACTATGTTGTTCATTGATCTTTTAACTAAAAAATGATGTTAGAAGGTAAATTAGAAAAATAATTTTATTGGACAACTTAATATGAACAAGTAATTAAGTGGTAGATTTGTCTAAACCTATAATTATTTAATATAATAACTAATGATATAGTAGATAAGTAAAATATATAATGAAAATAACTTCTCCCTAATTAATGATGTATGTTATGGTGAAACCATTACAAAGTTGTAAAACGAAGTTTCCATTGTGAAAAACATTTATGAAGAAATGTATTTTTTGCTTTTGATTTGACACATAAAAATCTCTTTTTAGAAAATTTACCATTTGAGAAGCCCTTACACTCGAAGAACAACCAACTCAATGGAGTTTCCATTATATGATACTTGATACTTGACGGTAAACAGTTAAAACTCGATAAATTAATACTCAATTAATTAATACTTAATTAATTAATAATCTCTCTAAAAATTTTGTTTTTGGTCAATCCACACTTGGGGATAATGTGCTAAATTAATAATTCGCTAATTAGTAAGATAGTACATATTTGATTACGAAAAAAATGTCACATTCAAATTATAAATTAATAACTCCTTATATAGTTATATATTACATAATACGATAGTGATTTATGAAGACTTCATAAAAAATTACTCGATTCTCTTTTCATTTTTGTTGAAATCGATATCACCCAGAATCTTATCACTCATTTTTATTATTATCGTAAGAACTTTTAGTGTGGTTTTCTCATATCTCAATAAAAAATTATCTAATGTTATCGACATTGTAAGAGCTTCTTTACATAACGGGGGCTGTATTGTAGAACTTGCATCTTCATCGTCTTTATTAGTTCGCATGACGCTCTCAATTATTTCGTCATTAATCTAAGATTTTTGGCATTGGTGTTGATTGCTGCTATAGAAAAAAATGTACACCCATCTAAGCTAGTGTGACAAAGCAAGTTTTGGTTTTGGCTTTATGAAGTGCCCTAATGTTATTGTTCTGTTTGACCCAGTAGATGGATTAAAAAAAACTAATTAACTTTATTATTAATATTATATAAGGTGTAGTTTTAAATAAAATTCATGTTTATGTGACTCATAATTAAAGTAAGATGAAATTTTTAACATAAAACAGTAAAAATGTTGTTATAAAAAAGAAAGTTAATTATTTTGCGACGAAATGAGTATAAATTATAAATGTCTAAATGACTATCTATTGTCGGGAGGAAAAAGGAGGAGGGCTAGACGACCACTTCTGGACAAGACACCCAAATAGATTTAATTTTTCTTTAAGCCTATAAATTAATATAGTGATCACGTAAAATCTGTGGTGACATTGTCGTTTTATCCACGTAAGAAGCAAAGGTGGCTCGGTCGGCTCGACCCAGCATTGTGACCTGCACAATACAAATAAAAACGCCGTTAAGGAGTCGAGGATGGCCCGACTAGAACCCTCCGGCGTGAGAGTAAGGTTTCCGGTGGAGTGTATAATAAATGAGCCGTAATATTGGTTGTTCCGATAAGAGAGTTTGATAAGTGAGTTAGGATATCTGAAAAATGACTTATCTTTCAACAGTGAGGAATGTCTCTTATTTATACTTGATTTGCCTTGTGAGGTGGCGGCTTTTAATAGGGGAGCAGGTTGCGGTGGGTATTAAATGTACTGCAGACTTTATCAGGAATGAGTAGGCTAGATGCTGTCAGAGAGTTAGTGATTGTGTGTGGCGGTTTCACCGGGCCTTGGGAAGCTTCCTGTCAGGCCTGGTGATCATTGACTGTTGCCGAGGCCGAGTGGTCTCGAGCGGCGGTGGATTGCTGCCGGGTCGAGGGGTTTAAGGGTCATGGATCTCGTTCGCTCCTTACCTCGGCTCAGTTGTTCTATGAGGTGTTTTTCGGCGAGCTCGCATTGGCTCGGCTGCTTCGCCAATGAAGTTTGCTATGACTTGAGCTTTGTTGGTCCCGAAATAGGCTCAAACTAGGCTAGAAGGGGGGGGGGGTTGAATAGCCTAGTAGTGTTTTGTTAAAAAAATTTCGAAACACTTCTTAAAAAAATTCTTCTTTCCTTTTAAAGCAATTTTACAAGAAGAGTTAAGGCAGCGGAAAACTGAAATAGTGCAGAACTGATTGATAGGCTGCTGTTGATATGAAATAGATTCAGTAACAGACTTTAATAAGTAAAGATAATAGTAGTTAAGAGATAGGCAGAAACAGATCAGACAGTACACGGAATTTAGAAGTGGTTCGTACTGTGAATAGTACTACGTCCACTACCAAAGTGGTTAGCTTTGGATTTTAAAATGTGCACTTGTTTATCCACTAGGTGTAAAGATAAGATCACTAATGGATCGTGTACAAAAATAGTTTTCAACCAAGTATATAATGATGAGACAAGCAATCAATGAATAATTGTTCTCTCAAGTGCTAAAGTAAAGAACATTTTAAAGGCAAACTAGAAGAAGCTGAAACAGAGTAAAGACTGGTAGATCTGCAGCTTCAGGTAGTTTGGTGAAGTGTTAGTTCTTGTCTTTTTGATCTCTTGAATGCTTGAGTTACGAAGATGAAGCTTGAGTATTGAATGCACAAGAGTTGTTGTTCTTCAGGTCTTCAAACTTGAATAAATACCAGGGGAGATCTTTAGGACCGTTGGACTGATGGTAGAGAGGTTGTGTCTAACGTTATAATACATTAAATGCATTTCGGCGCTTTGTAGGAAGAGTTCACCAACAGATATCAGAGATTCAGTGGTTGTAGAGGCAGACATTCCTAAACAGAGTAAGGTTTCAGCTTGCAGACGTTACAACTTTGAAAGTCTTCTTAACCAAATGGGGTAATGTCTTCAGACTTCATGATACATGTGACAGACTGGACAGCTGTCTGTGCAGATAGTTGACTTCTTTGGAGGGAAATCTGATGAAGATAAATTGAATATTATTTGACTGATATTCAAAAATATCTAAATCAAAGAAAATGTGACCTAATTCCACGTGTTTGACTGATCTTGATTTTGAGCTTGAGCAGACTTCCAAGTCTGTTGTTCGAACTATGCTTTCATTGGCTCTTTGTTGAAGCCTGTGAAACTAACACTAAACTAGTTCTAAACACCCTTGATTTTAAGACAGTTGCCACACTAACAGGTATGCAAACCTATTAGCCACTGTGCAATAGAATCAGAAGATAACTCAACCAAATCTAGAACCTGTGAAGGTCAACAAGCTTTAATTGATTTTCTCGGAAGGTAGATGATTGCATACTCAGTCAATTCGACGGCCCATCTCATCATTCTTAAAACGGCGTGCGTAAAGTGCATGCGGGGATCCATCGAAGGGGTAGATCGGTGTACACTCCGATCTCACGTGCTTTGAATTATGGATTTAGCTTTCTCGTCGTTATCATTAAGACGAGTATCACCTTTTCTATCTGTATATACCTTGTCTCGACCCCGGTGAGTGAATGAGACACATAGTAGATGGGTTTCTGGTGTCCCTCTTCTTCTCGCGATAGGACCCGATGCTATGGGCATTATTGGCCAGAGATAGTCTTTCTCTAGTGCAGGCGGTGAGCAAGTAGGCTAGCAGAGATACTCTTTGAGTTTGGTGAAGGCGAGTCGCACTCTTTGTCCCACATGAATTTCTTTGCCCTCTTAAGATTTTTGAAGAAGGGAGGATTTTTCTGCCGATCTTGAGGCAGAATCTTCCAGGGCCCACAATTCCCAGTTTAACTATCGCATTTGCTTGATGCATTTTGGGACTTTCATTTCGACCAAGGCTTTAATTTTTTCGGGGTTCGCCTCTATTCCTCGCTCATTCACCATGTACCCAAGAAATTTTCTCGCTGTTACGCCGAAGGCACATTTTGCGAGATTGAGCTTCATTCTTTTTTTTTTATGGTTTGCAAATGTTTCTCTAAGGTCGTCGATGTGGTTGGATTCCCTGGTTTTAATCACCATGTCATCTATGTATGCCTCAACGTTTCTTCCCAACTAGTCCCAAAAAACCCTGTTCACCATTCGCTGATAGGTGGTGCATGCATTCTTTAGTCCAAACGTCATCATGTTGTAGCGATAAAGGCACACACTACTCGAAAGGTGTTCGTTGGTCCTTCCCACATTCTAATGCGGTGGTATCACAGAATAGCGTCCCTGGCTTCGAATTTTGCAGAGATAGAGTCGGCCATTTGATTTATCCTCGGCGGTGGGTACCAATCCTTTGGGCATGCCTCGTTTAGATTGGTAAAATCGTGCACATTCTCCACTACGTTGTTCTTCTTTACCATCACCATTTGCGATCACGTGGGGTAGTGGATTTCTTTATGATTTCAGCCCGTAACAGTTTGGCTATCTCCTCTTTGATTGCCTCTTGCTTTTCGGGGGAGAGATACCTCGACTTCTGCTAGATGGGTGAAAATATTGAGTCGATGCTTCGTCGGTGGACCGCTACTTCTTGGCTATGCCTTCCATGTCCTCGGCTTTCCACGCGAAGATGTATGTGTTGCTTCTTAAGAACTTCAATGATTGCTTCAGTTCCTCGCTTCGCTATTTCCATCCCACTTTGATTTTTTGGTCGGGTAGTTGAAGTTAATGATGACCTCTTTGACTTCCTCACAGGGGCATGTCTTGGGTGGTATCGTATATCGAAATTTGTCGATCTCGGTTTTTCAACCTCGGCCGTCGAGGCCCTTTTCGGTGCGGGAGCTAGTTTCCCCGGCCCGCCTTGATTGCTATAGGCGAGAGCTTTCTCAGGTCGAGTCCTCGAGCTCGCGACAACATGCTCCTCGTCCCTTTCAGGCTTCTTAGGCCTTTTCATTCTTCTCTTCGCCTCATCCTCGTTTATGAGGTATTATAGGGTAATTCGAGCATCATTTTTTTGGACTCTACCCCACTCGAGGTCATGTACTTGACCCTTTGGGTGCCATGGAGACCATTCGAATTTCACTTGAGGCGGCGTGGGGATGGCATTATATGGTGATGGGAGGATGAGGACTAGGAAGGTGATTCTTCACTTCTCGCGATGTCTCCCTCCCTAGGTCGACTTTAAGGGCTACGGTGCCTTTTCTTGCGACACTTTATGGCCCGTGAACCGCTTCCAATTTGGACTCGGCTCGGCGTGAGGTGAGAATCGCCAGAACCAATGCTAAAAGCATTTGTAGTACATCAC
>CM028381.1:108106542-108148169 GCA_013146195.2 Codonopsis lanceolata | reverse complement strand
TCGTAGCCACTTGTTATGTCGGAAGCGGCGGTCTCCAGCACAGCGCGACGACTTACAGCCGACTCTTTCCGACTCCTCGTCAGATTCATCCGGGCATCGAGATTCCTCATCTCTGAAAAACAAGAAAATTTTAAATTAGAACAGATTACAGAAAAATAATGAATAAGCAAAGAAAGAAAAGGAAGAAAGTATTCACGATGATCCGGGCAGGCTCTTCGGCTCCCAAATTCCGGCAAGACAGACAATCTTTCTGGAAAACGAGGTTTCTATGCACCAACCACCCCGGATAGGTATCGATTTCGGGCATTGTGCATCGAGGATTAATGCCCCTGATATCCTTGGCCGACATCCCGACTAACTTAAACAATTCTTCGGTATTAGAAACCGAGCTCCAATCGAATACGAGAGGATTCTCGCCATGTACGTCCAAGTAATCCTCCATAGCCTTTTTGGCATTTTCCTCATACTCGATCAGGGGCGGAGCAGGAGACAATGACTTTACCGTTTCCACGGCATTATGAGGAATGGGGAAATTCCACCCCCGCTGGCTTTCTACGATCAAGACTTTATCGGCCCAGTGCCCTGTCTTGCTGGGAGGCCGAGCAAACAAGTTGACTCCATTATTGTGATGCTTGCACTGGAGATGACCTAAAGACATGTTTACGACAAAGTAGTTTTTGAATAAGGGAAGGGTGGGTTCAAAAATGAGCACCCGTAGACAAGCAGCGAAACTAACCAAATACCTCACCAAGTTGAGGGATAGGTCCAAGGGGTGAACCCCGGCTTCATCAAGTAGTTCACAAATGAAGGGATCCAGGGGCAGTCGAAGCCCTACCTCAAAAAAGGATATATAAAACCCAACATCGCTTCGGAGGACCCTCAGCTCGGGCAGAGACAAATTCAACTCAGGAGCGTAACCCCAGAAATCTTGAGGGCTGTGGTTGAACTGAGCGCTCCAAGTCTCCACATCCTCGGGACACACGTGATTACGCCATCCTCTCAACCACCAACCTCCTGGCTTACCGCCCTCTTCGACAACGTCCTCACTCGCTTTAGCCTTACCAAGCCGAGCCTTTTTTCCAGTCTTGCTCACCCGGTCTTCCACCTCGGGTGCCGAAGTAGAACCAGCAACAACTTTCTTTCTTTTCTTCTTCGCCAGCTCCGTATTTTTCTTCATCATCATATGTGCCTCGAACTCGCTAAAAAAAGTTTCGTAGAGATCAAAATAAGCTTGATTCCTTGTCTCGCAGATATACTCGCTGAAAAGCTAACAGTTGAAACTTGCAATTTTATCAGTTGAATGAAACAAAAAATATATATTTTTTAAACATGCGTGTCAACCCAACTAGGAAAATTACACAATGCTAGTCATTAATCAAGATTAGCGAGGTAAGAGGCCCATATCTGGCTCTTGGTTGTTGGTTTGACTTTTGAGTGTTCACCTTTTGATCCTCTTGTTTTGCTCTTTCAACTCGGTATTTGTCTCCCCGCCTATGACGCCAAATTGGGTCGAGCAGCCGAGTCCGTGTCAGGCGAGTGGGATTTAGCGAGCGTAAAAGGGGAGCTTTCGTCTTCGGCCGAAAAAATGGCGTCCATTGAAAGCGAGCTATCGATCAAGAAGGATGAGCTCTCAAAACTTGGCGCTTAAAAGACGGCCTGGCTGGCAAGGGAGAAGGTGTTGACGGGAAAGGCCGATGAAGGGGATCGTCTGAAGGGGGTCGTGGATGATCTCGAGGCTAAGCTTGAGGGCCTATCTAACGATAATGCTCGTTTGCGAGCTGAATTGGCCGCGAAGCCTGATAGTGAGGAGGTCTTCGAAAAGTATCTGGGTTTGAAGGCATATGAGGAGGAGGCTCTTAATTATATGGAAATGAGCCGGATCCAGACTTTCAGGGTTGCGGTTGCGGTCAGTGTGCCTCTGCCGGAGGTGGTGAAGTTAGCCGATCTTGCCTCGTATGGCCCGGAATACCGAGGAGTTTCCTCCCTTGTCCCCTTTAATAACAGCGAGCTCTGCGAGATCAAGGCTTCCGATATTTCGGCCCAGGCTCCTGAATGGCTGCCCGCACTTGCTGAGGCGGGGAATCTGTTTGCTCAACTGGCCCATGAGAAAATTTGGTTTAAAGAGAGTTATCGCCCCTATGCGGCGCCGAGAGCTGCTTCTTCTTCTCAGACCAGGTATGTCGGGGATCGGCTTATGGAGGAGCTTGAAGGCCAGAAGACCAGTCGAGATGAGTTGTCCCAGTGGCAATGGGAATCTGAGCAGGTGGCGGCTCGTGAAGAGGAAGAGAGGAGGGAGTAGAGTAGGGTTTAATTTGGAAAAAAATACAATGTTATGTTTTTGTAACTGATTTTTTGTAATCTGGTTTTAATGTTGCCTTTCCTTTGTGTGATTTTTGCTTACGTTAGTATCTCGGTGTTTCCTTTTTATGCATTAGAGCCTGGCCTCTCCTCGGCTAAGCGAGGAGGTCTTGGAGGCATTATAGTCTGGCCTCTCCTCGGCTAGGCGAGGAGGTTTTGAAGGCATTAGAGTCTGGTCTCTCCTCGGTTAGACGAGGAGGTTTTGAGGGCATTAGAGCCTGGCCTCTCCTCGGCTAAGCGAGGAGGAATTTAAGGTGTTGAGTGTTTAAGTGCAGTGTGTAGAAGACATATTTTTACCAAGATTTTTCTTTAAAACGAAAATAAGCAGATTACTGGTAATACATTTTCAAGTGGTCTGAATGTCAGGGGTTTTTTAGTGGGGTTCCATCTGGTTTTGTGAGCCTGTAGGTTCCAGCCCGGATGATGTCTGTGACCTGGAATGGTCCTTCCCAGTTGGGAGAAAGCTTGTTTCTTCCTGACTTGTTTTCGGTGACCTCGATTTTCCTTAGTACTAGGTCGCCAACCGAAAATGTGCGGGGGTTCATTCGTTTGTCATGAAGAACCTTGGCGAGCTTTTTGTAGTTGATGGCTTTTAGCCTAGCTTCCAACCTCCTTTCTTCAAGGAAGTCAAGGTCCAGCTTCCTTGACTCAGTGTTTGTTTCTTCATTAAAGTGGATGACCTTTGCCGTAGATAAGGCCATTTCTACTGGGGCCATGGCCTCGGTCCCATAAGTCAAGGAAAATGGTGTTTCTTCTATTGAACCTCGGCGGGATGTTCTGATAGCCCATAAAACGGCGGGAAGCTCCTCGAGCCAAGCGCCTTTCTTCTCATCTAGCCTTCTTTTCAGGGCATAAAGGATTTGTTTGTTTCCCGCCTCGGCTTGGCCATTCCCTTGCGGGTGTGCTACCGAGGACTTCCAATGGCGGACCCCTCTTTCCTCGCAACTTGCCGTGAATCTACCGGAGAATTGCGTGCTATGGTCCGACACGATTGCCCTTGGTATTCCATATCTGCACCAGATGTTGTCTCGAACGAAGTCGATGGCCCTTTGTTCGGTGATGCTCGCTAAGGGCCTTGCTTCGATCCATTTTGTAAAGTAGTCTACTACCACTATTATAAATTTGTTCTTGCCCTTGGCTAGAGGGAATGGCCCAATCAGATCGAGTCCCCACATGTCGAATGGCCACGCTGCTACTACAGGGGTTTGAGGTGCCGAAGGTAATCTCGGGATGTTTGTGAATTTTTGACATTTGTCGCATTTTCGGGCATATACCTCGGCGTCTTTCCTCAACGTGGGCCAGTAGTATCCATGGAAAATGATCCTGTCGGCCAGCGTTCGAGCTCCCGGGTGGTTTCCACATAACCCCCCCCCCATGTACCTCGGTCAGCAATCCTTGTGTGAATTCTGGACGAACGCACCTCAGGAGAGGTTTTGTGAAAGATCGTCTGTACAATACGTCCACGATTACTGTGTATCTGGCTGACCTTCTCGCCATGGCCCATCCTTGTTCTTTGTCGCTGGGCAATACTCCTTGGTCGATGTATTTCTTGATGTCATCGATCCAACATTTTGTGGCCTGTTCCATCATCATCATTTTTTTCTTTATCAATGACCGGGGTACTGAGGATCTCGATCCATGTTTCTAGAGGGAGCTCACCGAGCTCGCTAGTGGCTATTTTGGAGAGGTGATCAGCTTTTATGTTCTCGGCCCTTCCCATTTGCTCCAGTTCCCAGTATTCGAATCGGGTGAGGATGCTCAGGGCGAGCTCTTTATATTTCTCCAGTGTTGGGTGGTTGACCCCATACTCCCCTAAAATCTGTTTCACGACGAGTTGGGAGTCGCTGAAGTTCAGGATTTTAGTTGCTCTCATTTCAACAGCCAACTCGGCACCTGCTATTAGTGCTTCGTACTCGGCAACGTTATTTGACGCTGGAAAGTTCAATTTGAGGGCTTTGCTGATCTCCGTTCCCTCTGGTGTCACGAGTAAGATGCCTGCTCCGTTTTCCATTTTTGTTGGATGACCCGTCTACGAACAATGACCAGGGTTGAGCTGGTCGTTTTGGACGAGACAACTCTTGCCTGGGCACTTGCTCGTTTATGGGGGGCTCCGGGTCTGGGGAGGTGTTTTTTTCCTCTGCCGATCTAAAGGAGGTTTCGGTAATGAAGTCTGTTATGACTTGAGCTTTGTTGGTCCCGAAATAGGCTCAAACTAGGCTAGAAGGGGGGAGGGTTGAATAGCCTAGTAGTGTTTTGTTAAAAACTTTTCGAAACACTTCTTAAAAAAATTCTTCTTTCCTTTTAAAGCAATTTTACAAGAAGAGTTAAGGCAGCGGAAAACTGAAAGAGTGCAGAACTGATTGATAGGCTGTTGTTGATATGAAATAGATTTAGTAACAGACTTTAATAAGTAAAGATAGCAGTAGTTAAGAGATAGGCAGAAACAGATCAGACAGTACATGGAATTTAGAAGTGGTTCGTACTGTGAATAGTACTACGTCCACTACCAAAGTGGTTAGCTTTGGATTTTAAAATGTGCACTTGTTTATCCACTAGGTGTAAAGATAAGATCACTAATGGATCGTGTACAAAAATAATTTTCAACCAAGTATATAATGATGAGAGAAGCAATCAATGAATTATTGTTCTCTCAAGTGCTAAAGTAAAGAACAGTTTAAAGGCAAACTAGAAGAAGTTGAAACAGAGTAAAGACTGGTAGATCTGTAGCTTCAGGTAGTTTGGTGAAGTGTTAGTTCTTGTCTTTTTGATCTCTTGAATGCTTGAGTTATGAAGATGAAGCTTGAGTATTGAATGCACAAGAGTTGTTGTTCTTCAGATCTTCAAACTTGAATAAATACCAGGGGAGATCTTTAGGACAGTTAGACTGAGGGTAGAGAGGTTGTGTCTAACGTTATAATGCATTAAATGCATTTCGGCGCTTTGTAGGAAGAGTTCACCAACAGATATCAGAGATTCAGTGGTTGCAGAGGCAGACATTCCTAAACAGAGTAAGGTTTCATCTTGCAGACGTTACAACTTTGAAAGTCTTCTTAGCCAAATGGGGTAATGTCTTCAGACTTCATGATATAGGTGACAGACTGGACAGCTGTCTGTGCACATAATTGACTTCTTTGGAGGGAAATCTGATGAAGATAAATTGAATATTATTTGACTAGATATTCAAAAATATCTAGATCAAATAAAATGTGACCTAATTCCACGTGTTTGACTGATCTTGATTTTGAGATTGAGCAGACTTCCAAGTCTGTTGTTTGAACTATGCTTTCAAGGCTGTTGTTGAAGCCTGCTGGTCTGCGCCTTGGAGAAACTAACACTAAACTAGTTCTAAACACCCTTGATTCTAAAACAGTTGCCACACTAACCGGTATGCAGACCTATTAGCCACTGTGCAATAGAATCAGAAGATGACACAACCAAATCTAGAACCTGTGAGGGTCAACAGGCTTTAATTGATTTTCTCGGAAGGTAGATGATTGCATACTCAGTCAATTAGACGGCCCATCTCATCATTCTTCCGACAACGTCTTGTCTGTGCAGGATCCTTCGTAGGGGTAAATCGGTGTACACTCCGATCTCACGTGCTTTAAAGTATGGATTTAGCTTTCTCGTCGTTATCATTAAGGCGAGTATCACCTTTTCTATCTGTATATACCTTGTCTCGACCCCGGTGAGTGCATGAGACACATAGTAGATGGGTTTCTGGTGTCCCCCTTCTTCTCGCAGTAGGACCGATGCTATGGCTGTGTCCGTAGCCGAGAGATAGTCTTTCTCCTGGTATGGGGCAGCTGAGCAAGGGTAGACTGCCGAGATACTCTTTGAGTTTGGTGAAGGCAAGGTCGCACTCTTTGTCCCACATGAATTTCTTTGCCTCTCTTAAGATTTTGAAGAAGGGGAGGCTTTTTTCTACCGATCTTGAAATGAATCTTCCCAGGGCCACAATTCCCCCGTTTAACTGTTGCACTTGCTTGATGCATTTTGGGACTTTCATTTCGACCAAGGCTTTAATTTTTTCAGGGTTCACCTCTGTTCCTCGCTCGTTCACCATGTACCCCATAAATTTTCCCGCTGTTACGCCGAAGGCACATTTGGCGAGATTGAGCTTCATTTCTTTCTTTTTTTTTTTTTTTGAGGTTTGCAAATGTTTCTCTGAGGTCGTCGATGTGGCTGGATTCCCTGGTTTTGATCACCATGTCATCTATGTATGCCTCAACATTTCTTCCCAACTAGTCCCCAAAAACCCTGTTCATCATTCGCTGATAGGTGGTGCATGCATTCTTTAGACCGAACGGCATCATGTTGTAGCAGTAAAGAGCACCTGCTACTCGAAAGGCCGTGTTCCGTTGGTCCTCCTTCCACATTCTAATCTGGTGGTATCCTGAATAGGCGTCCATGAAGCTCAAGATTTTGTAGCCCGAGATAGAGTCGACCAGTTGATTTATCCTCGGTAGTGGGTACCAATCCTTTGGGCATGCCTCGTTTAGATTGTTAAAATCGACGCACATTCTCCACTTTTCGTTGTTCTTCTTTACCATCACCACATTTGCGATCCACGTGGGGTAGTGGATTTCTTTTATGATTTCAGCCCGTAACAGTTTGGCTATCTCCTCTTTGATTGCCTCTTGCTTTTCGGGGGAGAAATACCTCGGCTTCTGCTGGATGGGTGAAAATATTGAGTCGATGCTTCGTCGGTGGACCGCTACTTCTTCGGCTATGCCTTCCATGTCCTCGGCTTTCCACACGAAGATGTATGTGTTGCTTCTTAAGAACTCAATGATTGCTCTCCGTTCCTCGCCCGCTATTTCCATCTCCACTTTGATTTTTTGGTTGAGGTAGTTGAAGTTGATGATGACCTCTTCGACGTCCTCCAGGGGCTGTAATACTGGGTGGTCTCATATATCGAGGCTGTCGATCTCAGTTTTTCAACCTCGGCCGTCAAGGGCCCCTTTTCCCGGTGCGGGCTAGTTTCCCCAGCCCGCCTTCATTGCTATGGGGCGAAGCTTTCTCCGTCGAGTCCTCGAGCTCGCTTGACAGCATACTCCTCGTCCCTTTCCCCGGCTTCTTCCGGCCTTTTCATTCATCTATTCGCCTCTATCCTCTCGTTTATGAGGTATTCCAGGGTAGTTCGAGCATCATTTTTTAGGACTCCTACCCCACTCGAGGTCATGTACTTGACCCTTTGGTGTGCCATGGAGGCGACCATTCGGAATTTCACTTGAGACGGCGTACCGAGGATGGCATTATATGGTGATGGGAGGTCATGAGGACTAGGAAGGTGATTTCTTCACTTCTGGCGATGTCTCCCTCCCCTAGGTCAACTTTGAGGGCTACGGTGCCTTTTGCTGACACTTTATGGCCCGTGAACCGCTTCCATTTGGACTCGGACTCGGCCTCTGTGAGGTGAGAATCGCCGAGCCCTAATGCTAGAAAGCATTTGTAGTACATCACGCCCTTCAGCCGCTCGTATCTATCAGCACTCTTTTGACGAGGTTGTTGTGGATCCCTATTTGCAAAGTTAAAATATTTCGCCGAGCAGACGTGTTAACGGCTAGCTCGGTATCTCTGAACATCATTTCATGCTCAACTACCCCCTCCATCATGCTATCGACCGAGTTGCTCAGGCTGTTGATCGCGTTTTTTAGTTATGCGATACTCTGAGCCTCCTCTCAGATGGTATTGACCACTGGTCTATCATTTGGCTGTCTATTATCGCCCCCTGGAGCCTTGGTCCGGGGGCGCGATTGTTTGGCTCTCTTACTTCGAACCTCCGATCACCCTCGTTTATGACTCGTTGTATAGCTCTTTTGAGCTGTATGCATTCTTCTGTTGTGTCGCCGATCTCGTTGTGGAAGGCACATCTTTTTCTCGAATTTCGGGTTTTGAGGGGTGATTTCATGGGGGAACGATGGTCGTATCTTGTTTTTCGTTAGGAGGACATCCATGATGTGTTCCCTTGATGCATTGAGAGTGGTAAAGTCTTATAACTCGTTGTCTAGCCTTGGGCCCCTCATCTCACCGGTGAACTTTGCATCTCGTTCTTCCTCCCTTTTCCTTGCAGGGTGAACCTCGGCCTATCGAGCCCTTTCCTGGTCTTTTCCTTTGTAACCCTTGTCTGTGGTGAGTGGCTACTTGGCAACGTTAGTTACGCCTGAAGAGGACGTGACTGGTCGCGAGTTTGTGGTTGTTGCGGGTTGCTCGCCATCTAGTAGAACCACTCTCTGTGCTGCTAGGAACATCTCGCCAATTGTGTCCCGAGGTCTCATGAGGAGCTCGGTCCGGTAATTCCCTCGCAGTAGGCTAACTCCGAAGCACATTCGTACCGAGGTATCAGGGATGTCGGGGATCTGATCTAGGACTTCCTTAAAACGGGACATGCATGAGAGCACCGTTTCTCCAATCTTTTGTTTCACACTGCACAGGTCCGTTTCGCTTTTGGTGAGGGCACCTGCCGAGGTAAACTTTTTCAGGAAGACCCCTTTGAAGTCATCCCAACAAGTGATGTGAGTCAGCTGGCTAACCCATCGTACCACCGTTGGGCCTACTTTTTAGGGTTCTCGCGAACACTAGACACCATATGTCACCAAGCCCTGTCAGCGATGATCATTTTCAGCTCGAACCCTCACACGTGATCCAGGGCGGTCGTGGTACCATTGTAGTCTTCAAAGTATGGGATTTTGACTTTTGAGGGTAACCTCCCTGATTTGCTTTATAAAAGGGCCTCCTATCTTTTTGATGCATGTTGTCCCAAAGTAATTGCAGTCTTCTGCGCTTCCAAATTTTTCCATCCATGCCCTTATCTCGGCATCCGTCATGGTTTAATCGCCTTGTGCCGAGCCTACCGCAGGTGTGGGCGTCCCGTTGGCCCCCCTGTCTGCCTGAGGTTCCCCGATTTCCTCTTCGGTCGTGTTTCTTATTGGGGATCCCAGGCGAGGCTCCTTAGCGATCTGGCGTGAAGGATGTGGTGATTTGGAAGGACCTTTGTTGGTCGGCCTCGAGCCCAAGGCCGGACTCTCTGGCCGCGAGCGGGTTGCTTTAGCCTGCTCGCTTCGGGGAACCTTAAAGCGAATGGATGCTCATCCTCGACCCCTCAACGGCCACTCTTTTGCCGAGCCTTGATTTGACGTTAGTGGTGAATCTCGCCCTTTTGGGCTTTGTTGTTCCCATCCTTTGCTAGATCGAGTTGGAGCGAGCTTGTGTACTATACACGTTGATCACGGGCTCGATGCGGGACTCGGGCCACTTTGTCGTAGTTCATGCATCCACGCCTCGGCCTCCCGATCTTGGTGTAGTAGGTTCTGGTGCACCCAATATGCGTATTCTCGGTCGATTTGATCTTGAGTCATAGGGTTCTTTGTTTTAGCAGGGGGTTGTTCCTCCTCCCCATGGGCTCTTGAGGACTCGATGTTCGTGAAGCGACCGTCCATGGGGTCGGCCTCCAACTCTTTGTTCTTGTCGCCGAGAGATTCGTTTTGTCCATTATGAGCCTCCTCTGAGCCCTTGCCGACACTTCGAGTACCGATGGGTCAGAGTCCTGCCTCGTTGACCCTTCGCGCCTCTTCCCTCGTTGTGTTCCACGGGCTCTTTTTTCGGGTGGTTGGATACAACGGGGGTGATGTTCTTGGAGGCTTGTTTCTCGGATTTCACCATCTTTACTCGTTCGTGGACACGGTGTGGCTGAGAAAACTTGGTGTTTCCCAGCAACGGAACCAAATTGATCACACAAAATCCATGGTGACCTTGTCGTTTTGTCCACATAAGAAGCAAAGGTGGCTCGGTCGGCTCATCCCAGCGTTGTGACCTGCACAAGACAAATAAAAACGCCGTTAAGGAGTCGGGGATGGCCCGACTAGAACCCTCCGACGTGAGAGTAAGGTTTCGGTGAAGTGTATAATAAATGAGCCATAATATTGGTTGTTCCGATAAGAGAGTTTGATTAGTGAGTTAGGATATCTGAAAAAATGACTTATCTTTCAACAATGAGGAATGTCTCTTATTAATACCTGATTTACCTTGTGATGGTGGCGACTTTTGATAGGGGGCAGGTTGCGGCGGGCATTAAATGTACTGCAGACTTTATCATGAATGAGTGGGTTGGACGCTGTCAGAGAGTTAGTGATTGTGTGTGGTGGTTTCACCGGCCTTGGAAGCTGTCAAGCCGGTGATCATTGATTGCCGCTGTCGAGGTGGTCGAGTGCGGTGGATTGCCACCGGGGGTTTGAGGGTCATGGATCTCGTTCGCTCTTTACCTCGGCTCAGTTGTTCTATGAGGTGTTTTTCGGCGAGCTCGCATTAGCTCGACTGTCTCGCCGAACTTGCTAACGACTTTTATCATGCGTGGGTCGTGTAACTATGCCGAGATTGATTTCCTAGGTTTCATCCTTTCATATAGTATTAATTAATGTCTAAATTAATAATTAATCATTTATCACATTAATATTTCGTTTAAAGAATATCTTTTATGTTTCGATGTTAATTTATAGACGTTTAATTATACAAGCAATATCTTAATATCTTTCATTCAAGAGATAATGTAGGTTTATTATGCGACTGACCCATTGATAAGATTTGGGGTAAAATACGAGAATGTCCCATTCAAAAACATTTCATTTACAGCTACCCAGTTCTCCAAAGACTTGAGCTTAAGTGGTCTCAAGGGACCACCAAATGACCAAACATAACGGTGGACCTCACTAGTCAAGTTCTTCCTCTGCCCCCGCGTAGAATCTCACCTTTCATTCCACTTTTACCTTGTTCTCTCTCTCTCTCTCTCTCTCTCTCTCTCTCTCTACTTACACACATGAGATTGTGTATATATAGAGAACCAACTGCCCCTTTTGCTTTTCCGAGGAACGCCCCCAAACTCCATCTGCTGTCTCCTCTTTCCCCCACTAACCCAAAACAGAATTACAGACCCATATAGAGAGAGATACACCCCACTCCCCCCCCCACCCACACACGCATCAAATCTCTCTCTCTAGATGTACTCAACTGAAACGAAAAGGAAAGCTCCACAAAAGTTTCTCTACCTCAATCACTCTTTAATCTAACACATCTCTGAAACCTCTGTTTATTCATGTAAGTCTATTGTCATCTTTTTCCAATCTCTTTTAAGTCCATTTTCAGTTGAAGAATATACATAAATTCAATTATTGTTATTAGCATCTTTCAATTTTCCTTCTCGATTTCATCTACAAATCACCATTGCCTTTGACCACATTCTCCATACAATCATTACTACCATTTTTAGCAATTTTGTCTGTTGCTTCTTCTCATTATCTCATATGCCACCACCTCCCCTGTTTCTGTTCTTTTTAATTTTCTTCTTCAATTCCAAGTTTTCAAGATATTATAAGTTCTGGGTTTGTGAGCTTTAATTGAGATTTGAGCTTTCAAGTTCACACCTTTTTAACTTGTTTAGATCTTTCTTCAAACCTTTTACCTCCGTCTACGATTTAAAAAAGGACACTCTTTAAGACAGGAAGAGTAACATATTTCCTTTCCTATTTTTTTAAAAGCCAAACCTTTAGGTGAGACTAACTATAAAAGGTGAGTTGTTTTTGTAAAAAAATTAAATGGGGGTTTGATCCCCAACTCTCAAAAGATCTCACCAATCAAGAATCTTTTTTTTTTTATTTGTTCATCTTCTCCACTCTGTTTTCCTCTTTGTAAAGCCCTTTCTATACTTATACAATTGTCATTCCTCAAGAAAAGAAATAACCACCCTCCTCTCTCTCTCTCTCCCTCTCATGTTTATCATCGTTTATACAGTGGTGAATATTCTATGTGTTCGTTTGGTATCGAATTTTTTTCAAACTCGGTTTATTGCAAATTTAATTTCGTGATAGTTTAAATAATGTTCATAAAATCATGCATATTGCGTAAGTAACGATAACACATACGTTTGACTTGTCTCCATTTCGCCTGCAACGGGGTCTTTTATATTTCCCCCGGTTGAATTTTTTTACACTAATTAATGAACTCTCTTCTTAAACAAATCGAATAATTTTGTTACAAATTAAATATCACCCCATTTGCCCATTTATTTGTTCTATTCATTTGACTTTCTTTATTTTAATTACTCCAAACTCATCACCCTTGAAACTCCTCCTATCCTAAACCACATCATTCAATCCAGCTCTCTCTCTCTCTCTAGAAAAACTGATGAAGTTTTCTCTCTTTCAGCTCCAAACACACTTTTGTTTTGTAACGTACGACAATGAGAACCGAATGCATTAAAAACTCCAAGGTATGTTTTTCTTTATGCATACATATACATATATAAATGTATATATACGTCTAGCAGTAACCCTGTTCGATATTTGTAACGTATAACAAACAGTTGAATTTCTTGCAGTCTTCATGGCCAAAAGTGGTTGTGAAAAAATGGTTCAACATAAAGCCCGGCGCCGATGAATTTCATTCTGATATTACACTAAATGGTAAAGATTTATTTCTAATTATTTTTTGGTTACGTTTAGATTGGGCATAATTTTAATGCATAATACTTATTTTTTAAATTTATTTATCTGAATAATTTTATTAATTTTTGGGTACGAAATTCCAGCTATGATGGATAAAAAAGAGAAGAGAAGGAAGAGTTGTTCAGACGAGGGCCGTTACGCCGTCGTGCCGGAGGAATTATCAGGTAGTTTTCCGGTGGAAGGGGTAGTATTTTGTACTGTGTGTTTTCTGCCTTATTTGCCGTCCGATTGGGTACAACCGTACAAGGTATTAGGCCTTTCACAGATTCACAGCCATTAATATGGGGGTACTTTATATGATTGGACGTTTATAGGGGAAAAGTAGTATTTTTGAAACGACTAACGAGAGGGCGAAAAAAACGGATTTGATTGGTTGTCAACTGGGTTTACATTTTGGACTAGTATTTGTGTACGAGTACTTAAATAGTTAAATTTACGATATCTTTTTTTTATGTATCAACTTATTTTACTTTTTAAACTCCACTCAATATATCACATAAAAATATTACTTTCTCCATTCCTAAATTATCAATAATTGACTCTTACATGTCATGGGCTTTAAATACCCAATATAAATAATCCAATTAATAATAATTTAGAGACGAAGAAAATACATTATTTGATGTACAAATTTAAGTATTAATCAAATGATCCTAAACCTTACTCATATTTTTGTCTTAGTCTTCATATTTTGTACCACGTGGCATCATCCAGTGAACATTCTCTAGATATAGTACAAGAGTAGTTGTTTTGAATTTTAATTAATCAAGTTTTGCTTGTGACAAGTATGCCATTGATTATCAGTGGGTTGTATATGTTTAGAAATTTGTCAACTTGTTCATCATTAACTGAATATACTACTCTACATCCTTAAATGAATGTTTAATTTGGAAAATCTTTTGTAACAAATAAGTACTTATTTTTTCCTTATTAATTTCACCTTTCAAATATATCGTATTATATTATAGAGGTTTAAATCTCAATTTGGTTATCCTATTTTTGGTCAAAATTCATTAAGTTTATTTTACTTTTTTTTTTCTTCAATTTAATCACTCTACTTGGATTCAAAAGTCAATAAGATCACTAGAGTCATTTCTGTTAGTTAAGTTGGATGAAAATCTTTGAAAAGACAATAATACCTCTTACCTTTAAAAGGTGTTTTGACAAATTCAAGTCACACAATAAAAAATTATGTTTGAGAGGAGAAGGAGACCCTCAAAACCCCCAAATTTAGTAAGGGTATTTTTTGATTTTCCTAAAAAAATGAAACTTTCCATCCAAATATATGGATAGAGTGATGAACGTGATAATTATGTGAAAGTAGAGTGATTAAATTGATGAAAAATAATAATAAAATGAGCTTAGTAAATTTTGACCGAAAATAGGGTAACGAAATTACGATTTAATCCTATTATAGATTTGTAATATTATATGTGGACATCACATGAATTAATGTACATGTGCGGCCTAAATGTCCGTAAAAGTCAACTTCTTTGCCTTTAGTGAAAATCGAAAATAAACACTCATTTAAACACTCATTTAAACGGATAAAGTAATATAAATTTGAATATAAAGTTGAGATATCTAAGGTAGTATGGTACACTTAAAGATAATTTGATCAATTTTTTCATATATAATATTTGTGAGTTACAACTATCAATGTCACCGTCAAATATCTTACTGTCTTTGTTACAATATTTTCCCCAAGTTTGCTTTGAATTGATGATTGATTGTATTGAACTTGATTACAGAGGAATGGTTGGTATCCGAAGAAAGAGATAACAGTAAATCGCATGAATTGTCGACTCTCCCCGACGGCCAAAACCTAAGGTGAGGCAAGAAATATTTTATTTATATACTTCCTTCATTTTTGGTAAAAAAAATTTGTTTGAAAGTTTTTTTTTTAAATGACACTTTTAATAATTTATTAATACTAAAATGTCTATAATCACGTACGAGTTTGCATTTAATTCATATGTTAGATAAGGCAATTTTTCAGGTGCAAAAATTATTGGCTTAGCTTCATTTCCCATGCTTAAGAGTGGACCTATCAAAAATCACTTTGTGACATCAAAGTTATCATCTACAGTTGTATTATTTTGATTTGAGATAAGTTCATATAATGATAAGTAGTAATATCCAGATTTAAGTGCATTAGTTGCATGAAATACATGAATTATTGTGTCTAATATATATATAATGGTGGGCTAAGTTGCCTTTCCACTATTGGGTGTTTGATAAATTCTCTATTTTGTTGCAATTATCTTTCTATTATAATTTGGGTTTTGACTAAATTATGTTTATGCCTTCTATATAGGATGTTTGTAGGGACATGGAACGTTGGAGGAAAGTCGCCACACGATGGTTTGAATTTAAAAGATTGGCTTAGAACACCTACTCCTGCCGACATATATGTTCTTGGGTATGCTTTCAATTAACAAACCTAAATATACAAAATTTGTTTATAAGAAAATAATTTATCGTACACATACCAAATACATTAGAGTATTTTTTATCTAGAGAAATATGTAAAATACAAATAATTGCGCAAAAGATAGGTCTATTAGTGTTGGAGTGATCTTTTTTTTTTCTATTTTACCAATTGATTTATTTTTAAATGAATTTTTTTATTATGAGTAGGTTCTCCTGTGAGACCGTTTTACGAATCTTAATTCGTAAAACGAAGTCTCACTCTCTCACAACTCAACTCACCAACATACGATAAATCAAGTAAAAATAATTAATTTTATAAAAATTATCCATAACACCCTCTTACGATTACCCAAGTTTTTACCTTGTATGATTTCCCAACACAAAGAAAATGGGGAAATTGCCAATTATTATTAATAATCACGCGCCACCATGATGGGCATAATAGTCGCGTGCGTCAAGTTGGGTTGGCCTTCTTGGGGGCAGACTTTTTGTTTATGCGACCTTAACATGCTCACCAGCTCACCAGTCACCACTATCGTCCATCTCCAGATTCTCCTCATTCTCTTTATTTACCATATTACCCCCATTCTTCTTACTTATTTTTCTTCATTTCAAATTTCAATTTTTTTTTGCGGAATTAGTGAAAATAATCGCTTTACATTTCATCTAAAACAGCATTCTCTACTGTACAATAACCATTATGTTGAAGTAAAACAAGCATTGTATAGAACGACTTGGTTTAAAATGAAGTGCAATTAGCTATTGCCCCAAATGTTATCGTCAAAGCAAGTAAAAGAACTTTCAAAGGTAATTGTAAAATGAGTGGTTAAGTAGGACTAGTGATTTGGTTGATTGGGTCGGAACGGATAATGGGTTGAAGGGGGTCGTGACCCGTTATAACCCAAAATTAAACGGTTGACCCGTTTCAAGCATTTTCCATGAAACCCTACATTTATATAGCTAAAAATAAAAAATAACGGGGCAAAATAGGTAACAGATTTGACCTACTTTAACCCAATTCACTTTAAACTGACCCAAATTGACTCGTTAATTTTTTTTGGGCAAAATGAGTAACCCATTTCAACCAAAAAAAAATACTTGGGTTGGGTGGGTTAACAGATTTTGGGTTGTACTTGTCGGGCTTAGTGTTAAGATTAAACAAAGTAATCAAATCGTGCAGATATCAAAACCATGGCAAGACTGAGTGTAAAAGATGGTGTTTTTGCTAACAAAACTGTCGTTAGCAGCACTTGTTTAGAATTTATTAATCAATTTTTTTAATTGATTATATTTTATATATTTTGTATTGAAGGATGCATGGTGATCGGTGCATGTCTTGGATTCAAAATATTTCTATTTAGGATCTTTTAATTAGGGAAAGAGACCTTAAATGTTGGATCATATGGTATGCGAAGTACATAATTCATTAATAATTGTTGCGTACAATATGAGCATTTTGGATGAGTGTGCGTATTTTGAGAGTTTGACTATGGTGGTCACTGGTCAAGTTCTTTAATCATCAGATGTAAGCTTCTGACTTACCCTTTTAACCCTCTGCCATGAATCAGGTTCCAGGAAATAGTACCTCTAAATGCAGGCAATGTCCTAGGAGCAGAAGATAAGAGCCCTGCAGCCAAGTGGATTTCCCTCATTCGAGAAGCCTTAAACTCCAACCGAAATGACCAAGAACTTCCCCAATATTGCAACAATACCGCCAATACTGAGCTCAAATCTAGACTCAGCTTCTCTAATCTGCTTTCTCTAGAAGATGAACTACACAATGAAGATTTTCAGGGATTCTTTTCCAACTCGAATCGGAATGAACAAGGGTTACCGGATTCAATGCAGAATGGGTATTGCCTAGCAGCGAGTAAGCAAATGGTTGGGCTCTTTCTATGCATATTTGTTCGTGCAAATTTGTATGGCGATATTAGCAACTTGAAGGTCTCTTGTATTGGAAGAGGCATTATGGGATACCTTGGAAATAAGGTACATATACCAACAACCAAATCCTTTTTTGTTTACAAATATGAAATTTTATACTAGGTAGTAGCTAGTATGCTGAAGTGATTTTCTTTTTCTAGGGATCGGTATCAATCAGTATGACATTGTACGGAACAACATTTTGCTTCGTTTGCACTCACCTGGCCTCTGGAGAGAAAGAGGGAGATGAGTTTAAAAGAAATGCGGATGTCATGGAAATACTGAAGAAAACAAGGTTTTCTCCTTCGTATAGAGTACTCGGTAAACCAGTACCACCCAATAGCATTCTAGGTCACGAGTAAGTTCCCTAAACTTCTGACTTCCGACTTCCTATTTTGTTTCTCATATTTCCCCAACTGTTCCATGCAACTAAATATTTGCTCTTTTTTAAATCATGCAGTAAGGTAATTTGGCTTGGAGACTTAAATTATCGACTGTCATCTAGTTGCAGTGACATGAATGAGCTACTAAAGAAGAATGATTGGCTGGCACTTTTAGAAAAAGATCAGGTGAAAGACTCTCCCAACTTGCAAATGGTGAGATTAATCAAAAGATGAAGAAATGTTTCAAAATTAATAGTTGAACTTGGTTATGATTTGCAGCTAAGGATTGAGCAAACAGCAGGCCGAATATTTAAGGGATGGGAAGAAGGAAAAATTCATTTTGCCCCGACATACAAATACCTTGCCAACTCTGACCACTACGTTGCTCAAACTTCTACGCCTAAGGAGAAGAGGCGCACTCCTGCTTGGTAAGATTCCAAATTTCAATTTATTGGTGTATTATTTTTCTTAAGCTTAGTTTATCTGGCACGTAGTTTCTTAGATTCCTATTCATCAATATATTGTTTTCTAGTTTTCGAATCATTCATGCACATGATGTAGAAATTAAAGTACAAATATTTTCCTAGCATCTAGGTTATATTCCCCAGTTAATTAAATCTGCATCCACGATTAAGAAAATCATATTATTATTTTTACAGATTGGAATAATCAAATGAACGATTAGAGTATTGGTAATAGAGAAAACGAATTGATTTAGTGTTCTAAGATGGATTTTTATCAGTGAGTACAGTTAAGTTGAATTGTGGCTATGATCAGTACTAGTGGTGACTTAAAAGATGTTGAAAGGTCATTTTAAAATGTTGCGCTTCCCAATTTCTCCAAAAAACAATTGGTCAACCACCACTAGTATAATAATAGTCTTGATTGAGAGAGAGAGAGAGAAAGCATGACTAATTTCTTTGAGAAACAATACTAGTATTATTCTAACAAAAATTCTTTGAAAGGTTCCATTCGTTAACTAATTTCAACAACCATGGCGGTTTGACCTCAAGAAAATCGTTCACACACATTTGATCATCGCAAATGGGCACTGAAGTTTGAGTGTAGGGGAAGATGATAAAGAAGCCACATGGAAGCTGCAATCATAAACGAATCCACCCCGGCCCATGCTGCATGGTCTTAAAATCACGTTAAATTGTTGGATCTCTTTTGTACTGCTACGTTGAAACTTGAATGGATAACATAAACTTAGAATGGGTCAATCATATTATATAAGTTATATATTTGGAACTCGTGTTTTTGTAGTTAAGAATATGTTCAGTCGTGTCAAACGTTTTGGGCCGTGCCTGTTTTGGTTTGCAAAAAATATTGTACATGTGGACTAATGTATTGGGTGCGTTTGGACACAGGTGTGACAGGATACTATGGAAAGGAGAAGGCCTAAAGCAATTATGGTATGTTAGGGGTGAATCCAAGTTCTCAGACCACAGGCCAGTCTATTCCCTTTTCTCAGTCCAGATTAATGCACCCATTAACCATTACAAGAACAAGATCAAATCCAATCTCTGTCCAAACACCCCGAATTCTTGTGTGGCCAAAGTAGAAGCAGAAGAGTTGTTTTTGCCCACTAGGACACAAAGTTGCTTAACAAGCACCCCAAGGTTCTCAGTTACTGCCGATAAAGTAACCGACCAATACGGTATCTTGCCAAAATTATGACAAATGACTGTCAGATCTCCAAGAAGCATCCCCTGCGGTCTCAAGCAATTTTTAACAGTTTTGGGACGATGTGCAATGTGGGTTTTATCAAACGTATCATCGCCCAGCCCATTGTGTTAGCGGGCCAAGATGATAAAGTCATACTAGTAGGCAATTGGTTTCAGGGTGACAAACGGGGCAGGTTCATGACCCCTTGTCAAGACTCAAGATGTACGGGCATGCTATGTTCCGTAAACTAGGGACCTTAACTTTCGTCTTAACTTATGTGGCAACCAACATGCTACGCCACTTAAACATGGGATCATAAGCTAACTAGTAACTAGTGACCTGCATTGCCACGTAAACTAACATGAAAGTTTTAAGTTACTTAGACCAAGAGTAGAAGATTGGAATGGTTATGGTTTTTGGAATGGAATAATTAATTGTTAAATAGTTTCTACAAGTTGGTTTTGTAGATGTAGATGTAGATGTAGAGAGAAAAAGATGGGTTTCTTTTTATTGAAGAAAAATGTGTATATGAAAAAGTAAAATGACTTTGTAAAAAAGAATTACCAAGTGTTCTCTTTTGAAGGGTGATTGGGTAGACACAGAAGCTATTGGTCAATTTTGTTATGACAGATTTTAGCCTCTTTATCAATTTTGTCAATCATCAGAACTGGTGTACTATTTTTTTTCTCTTTAGTTGGTTCATTATTCCTTGCATTTACTTTGCTATCAACTTTAAAATTACTACATACAATATTGTGCATATGTCAAAAAAAAATTGGTGGCCGAATCTCCAATTTAACTAATTAGAGTTGGAACAACTACCGTAAATCAAACACAACTCATTAAAAATCAATAAATTAATTCATTTGATACTCATTTGATTCAAAAAATAAAAAACTTTTTCAACTATGGCACAAACTCCAATATTTTTACATACTTCACCATCTTTATCTTGAAAATTGATTTGATGTCCAAATGAAACAAATCAAATCTCTATTTATAAATAAAAATGTGTACTCTTTTTTTATAAAAAAGTTAAAATTAAAATATTTTTTGAATTGCTAAAAGGCCAAAAAAAGATAAAAATCAAAAAGTAGTTGGATGATTTTGGTTTACTTTGTATCATAAATTGATACAAATCAAACCGAATCTAGTTTGATTTGATTTTCAAATTTTGATGCATCCGTTGGAAGTGAAGATTTTGGGATGATATGCTAAGATTCATCCGTTAACCATGCTCTTAGTATGTTGTCTTTGAGACTTTTTGAGCTAGCGTCGTAATCAATAATAATTCAAGCAAACTTGTAAGACATTTCCCGAAAAAATTATTAATTTTGCCACTATATTTTGATGAATCCTTATATTTTGTCACTGTACTATTTTTCGAGCGAAATTGTCATTGTACTTTTAAGCATGGATGCAATTTCGTCACTATCCCTAATTGTCATCCAATTTTAACGGAAATAATTTCAATTGTTGTTGAATCTTGCCTTGTTTTAATTTGCTTAAAATCATTCTACTTATTGTTAGCCAAGAACTTATAAGTTATTATATTTTGGTCAGCTTATGGCATAATTCTTTGTCAGTTAGTTTGATCAGCTCATCATAGTTTTAAATTGTGTGAGCTTCTTTACCTCTTTTGCTTAAACATTTCATAGTACTGACACTTTCTTGTTTTGTGTTTTGTTAGATATTCTGTGCGTTATCTTTCTAACAGGATCCATGTGATCTTGTGAGAAGATACATCTGTTTTGCTTAACACATTTCAAATTCAAATGTGTTTTTAACGGGCTGCTCTTCAAGATCTTCTATAAATACCCTCGGGAATCAATTGAAGAGATACACAAAAGTCTGAAGCATTCATACTCTCAATAAAATCCTCTATGTGCCTTAGCCTTCTTAAACTTTAGTCAGATATTCTTCACTGATAATTTATTTCTAGTTATTGTTTAGACAAACTATGAGTGACTTACTTCATATTCTTTATAAATCAGTTAGTTTGTCTTACGAGTTTGATTGTTATTCAATCATACTCCATAAACACTGGTTTTTTGTTGTACACTGATCCATTAGAGATCATCTAGATTTTTAATAAAATTAGTGTACTTCAAAAATCCAAGTTTGACCAACTTGGTAGTGGACGTAGCAGTTTTACTGTGAACCACTTCAATTTCTATGTCGGTTATTTCTTCAGCTCTTACAAACTGATCTAACACTTAAGAAGTCTTGATCTACTTAAGTGTCAGCCAGTTACTTACATAAATTGTTTACTTATTTGTTTTGATAAATTGTTCTTTAGTTCCTTCTTTATATTTAGTGATCTATTTTAAAAAAGGAAATTAAGTGTGTCAGCCACCTGACAAATTTCTTGTCTGTGTCAGCTTCTTTGAAACATCAGCCAGCTGACCATATCAGCTGATTGAAAAAGTTACATTTTCTGCTGCAAACCTTTAAAGTTTTTCAAGTCAACCCTCAAAGTTTTAAAATGCTATTTACACCCCCTCTAGCCTTGTCAGTTGCCAACTGGACTTACAGTTGTCTCTCCTCAAGCATTTTAAAATGTTGGAAGATCCTAAATGATTGTTGATGTTAAAAGTTAGATTGTTTTTGGTTCATAAATTATAATTTTTTGCTTTTAAGTGTTAAAAAAGATACTATTTTATAAACAATAATTGAAAGAAAGAATGAAATATAAAAATGCAAATAAGAAGAAAATAGATATCGTTTGAATAAAAAATAAGAGAAAAATATTTAAATTAATTACTATATAAATTTTATCTTAATGAATCATATAATAAATATATAATAATAAAACATAATAAGTTTAAAAGAAATCTTATCGATTAATAATTTTTTAAAAAAAATTAATTCATTAAATCTGGCTGTTAACACTCATTTGAATGTTCGTAAAGAGAATTTACTAAAATTATAAATTATTTTTGTATTAACGTTTTTCAAAATCCGTTCTAATTGAGAATTATAAAGACCATATTATTAAAAAAAAAACGTTTAGTTCAACCTATAATAGCCACTATGAAAATTGTGATGTGTTATTTTTTTAATAATACTCTTTTTTGTTATAAGAATAATTCTTTTACAATATTTTAATGTTATTTGATGATTTATGTCTTATACGCACACTCTTACAAACTGATCTAACATTTAAGAAGCCTTGATCTACTTAAGTGTCAGCCAGTTACTTACATAAATTGTTTACTTATTTGATTTGATAAATTGTTCTTTAGTTCCTTCTTTATATTTAGTGATCTATTTTCAAAAAGGATATTAAGTGTGTCAGTCAGCTGACCAATTTCTTGTACGTGTCAGCTTCTTTGAAACATCAGCCAGCTAACCATACCAGCTGATTGAAAAAGTTACATTTTTCGCTGCAAACCTTTAAAGTTTTTCAAGTCAACCCTCAAAGTTTTAAAAGGCTATTCATCCCCCATCTAGCCTTGATAGTTGCCCACTTGACTTACAATTGGTATCAGAGCCACAGTTTTTGAAAAATTATTATTTTCCAAGTTTAACAACTTGAAAGCTCGATCATGACAACTATAAAAGCTTTTCAATCAAACAATGTTACTCAAGTACCCTTTTTTTATGAAGATCACTTTGATATTTGGAAAGAAAGAATTACAAGATATATGAACAATATTGATAAACGATTGATGGAATGTGTAAGAGGTGGTTCTATGCAACCTATGAAAATCAATACTAAAGTTGGTAAATCTTCTACTACAGATGATGATACCATAAATCCTCTTGCTCCTGCTATTAAAGAATATGTTCTCAAACATCAATCTGAATGGACTGAGGAAGACAAAACTACAGATGGACTAGATGCCAGAGTTGTACACATTCTGTCAAAGTGTTGTTCCAAATGAAAACTATAAGCAAATATATGACTGTGTCACTGCCAAAGAAATATGGGATGCTCTTGTTGTATACGTCGAAGGAGACCAAAACACCAAGGACAACAAACTCTATGACTGCATACAAGAGTTTGATGCCTTCAAAAAGGATCCAAAAGAATCATTGAAGAATGCTTACGATAGATTTCTTGAGGTAAGTAATAGATGCTCTTCTCTTGGTAAAGTTTATAGTATGAAAGATTTGAACATGTGTTTCCTTAGTAGCTTGGGAAGTAGATGGCATGTTAAGGTCACAGCCATAAATGAAGCAAGAGATTTGAACAAAACTCACATACGTAGTCTTATTGCAAGTCTAAAAATTTATGAAAAAGAAGTTCTCAAAACTCAAGAAATTGAGAAAAATTTTAAAGGTATCTCTCTGCAAGCTGGAGAAGAGACACCTAAAACTTCTACATCTCTGTCAGACGATGACTTTGATGAAGATGAATTTGCTGCCTTTGCTAGACAATTTAGAAAGTTTAAATCTTTTAAAAAGAACTTCCAAAAACCTTCTTCAAGTTTTCAAAGATCTTCCTCAAGTACTCAAAAACCTTCCTCAAGCTTTCAAAGACCTTCCTCTTCAAACTTTCAAAAGTCTTACTTCAAAGCAAATGAAGACAGGGATGAGAAAGAAAAATTGTTATGTTTCAATTGTAGAAAACTTGGTCACTTTGCTTCAAGCTGTCCTTCTACCAAAAATGAATACTACAAAAGAGCTCCTATAAATTTTGAAAAACAAAAGGGTTTGGTTGTTGAAGATCAAAATCTTGCAACATGGATTGAGACAGATTCTGAAGATGAATTTGCTGATTTTGTGCAAGAGGCAAATTTGTGTCTTGTTGCAGAATCAGCTATGTATGATTCAGAAAAAAGATTTTTCTGTTCCAAAATATTCAAATAAGTCTGATAATGACCTACCAAGTTCACCTGTTAAAAACCCCAAGCTGACAAAGGTCATCAAACCTGATCAGTTTGTGGTTAAGAAAATAGGAAATGGTTTTTATGGACAATGAATCATAAGTCAGTCAGAAAGAAAAATCAAGTTAATCTCTCCAAGGACTACTGACATCAAAATAATCAATATGTCAAAAAGGCAGGAGGAGAAGGCTACTGACACAAGTGTTGATGATCTACTGGAACAAATGCAAGAAATGTATTCCAAGTTTGAAACACTTAAAAGAATTCATGTTTCTTTATCTGGTGATTTCAAAAGAATTTCTGATGAAAACTGTGAGCTTCAAAATATCAATGAGCTTTATAAAGTACAACAAAATGAATTGCTGTAACTTAAAAGCATTAATGAAAAACATGAGATTCAAGCAAAAATCTCTGACCTTGTAGAAAGGAACCTTCAACTGACCAATGTAGTTGATACTTACTCAAAGTCAAAAGCTGTTGTTGAAACCATCATTAGTCAATAGAAAAATCATGAAGACCAACATGGTCTTGGATATTCAAAAGATGATGGAAATTGTGAAATCAGACAGTCAAATGGTAAACCTAAGATTCTGCTCAAAAAGAATAAAGGATTAGTTTATAATGATGTTCCTTACAAATATCCCAAAAATGTGAATCAACTTAAGAGGTCCATTAACAAAAAAAGATAAGCTAAATAATTACAGTAGTCAGTCTTCTGTTCATAAACCTAAAAAATTGTTAGCTGCAGCAACAACTGATAAGTGTCAGCCAACTGATAAATGTCAGTCAGTTGACAAAAGAGGAGGAATCAGAAGGAAGACAACTGACAAGTTTAAGCAAATCAATTTTGTTGCTGCTAAGATCTCTAAGCTGAGTCGAAATGAATCAAAGAATTCACAATGAATCAAAGAATTCACCCCAAATGACTGATAAACCTGGTTATCATAGATGCAGCATTTGTTTTACTTTTGGTCATCGGTCTCATGAATGCCTGTTTAGATTTAAACCTACTGACAAAGTCAAGATGCCTAATTTTAGGCAAGTTTTGCTACCAAAGAAAACTAACCCTTTGGACCCAAATGTATAAAGGGTACCATGATTTAAATATTCATATTTCAGGAATGTTTAATGACAAATGATCAACCAACTGACATATGGATATTAGACAGTGGATGCTCTAGACACATGACTGGTCAGCTGAACTCCCTACTGACATTATCTCAGCTAAATGACCTTCTGTCATTTTTGGAGACAACTCAAAAGGGAAGATTATAGGTTATGGATCTATTATCAGATGATCTATAAAAATTGAAAATGTCTCATTGGTACAAGGTTTGAAACACAATTTACTAAGCATTTCACAATTCTGTGACAAAGGTATGAATTACACATTCTCTACTACTCACTGTTTTATCAAAAAAAACAGCATCACAAATGAAGTTTTACTTACAGGTTCTAGAAAAAGAAATGTTTTTGCTATTGATTTACTTGTTTTAAATCACAATACTCCAATATGTTTAGTAGCAAATAATACTTCAAAAACTTCATAGCTTTGGCACAAAAGACTTTCACATTTAAACTTTAAATATCTTTCAAAACTCTCAAAAGGAGACTTAATTAGTGAAAGGTTTGCCATCTATAAATTTTCCCTCTGACAAAAAATTTGATGCATGCATTTTAGGAAAAATAACAAAAGCTTCTTTCAAACCCAAACCATATCTTTCAACCAAAAGAATTCTTGAACTATTTCACATGGATTTTTTTGGTCCTATTACAACTGCAAGTTTGGGAGGAAACAGATATATTCTGGTGGTTGTAGATGATTACTCAAGGCATACATGGGTTGAAATGATGCAATCCAAGGATGAAACTTATGGCATTCTCACTACCCTGTTCAGAAACCTTCAAACTCAAAAGGAGTTTGAAATCATAAATGTGAGATCAGATAATGGTATATAATTCAAGAACCTTGGCATGGATGCATACTGTGATGATCATGGTATTGACCACAATTTTTCAGCAGTTTGAACACCTCGGCAAAATGGTGTAGCTGAGAGGAAGAACAGGACACTGATTAAAGCAGGTAAAACCATGCTAGCTGAAGCAAAGCTGCCAAAGTATTTTTGGGTTGAAGCTGTCAACACAGCTTGTTTCACTCAAAACAGATCTCTCATAAACAAGTTTCATGGAAAGATTCCATATGAATTATGGAGAGGAAGAACACCCAACATTGCTTATTTTAAACTTTTTGGGTGCAAATGCTTCATTCACTACAATGGTAGTGACCACAGAGGTAAATTTAATGAAAAAGGTGATGAAGGTATTTTTGTTAGTTATACTAGACATAGTAGAGCTTATAGAGTTTATAATAGAAAAACTCAAATAACTGTTTAATCTATGCATGTTACATTTGATGAATTCAATGTACTTGAGTCTGCTAAGACTCATAATATTACTGATAATTTTGAAATTTTTTGAGACAGGAAATAATAGTAGCTCAACCCAAAATAATCCTTCATCTTCCATTCCTCCGATTGTTACCTTAGATATTCAGAATGAACATCAGCAGGCTGACAACTCCCAGCCAGCTAACAATCTAAATCATGTATCAGATATTGTTATAGCTGACCAGTCAGCTGACACATTTTCTACTGAATCTCTTCAGTCAGCTGATACTCATTTTTCTTCACCTTTATCAACTGAACTCCTTCCAGATCTTCCTAGGGAAATCAGAGAAGCTAAACACCATCCAGTTTCAAACATCATTGGAGACCCATTTGCTGGTCTAAGGACATGAAGCAGGTCCAGAAATGAAACTCTTGATTCACATGCTTTTGTATCCTCCATTGAACCTAAAAAGATTGATGAAACTATGGAAGATTCCCACTGGATTGAGGCCATGTAAGAAGAATTAAATCAGTTTGAAAGATGTCAAGTTTGGGAACTTGTTCCAAGACCTTCAGATCAACAAGTTATTGGAACAAAATGGGTGTTTAGGAACAAGTTGGATGAAGATGGAAATGTCACTAGGAACAAAGCAAGATTGCTATCCCAAGGCTATAGACAGGAGGATGACATTGACTATGATCAAACATTTGCTCATGTTGCCAGGTTGGAAGCTATCAGATTATTCCTTGCCTATGCAAATTTCAAGGATTTCAAGGTCTATCAAATTGATGTAAAAAGTACATTTTTAAATGGTGATTTACAAGAACAAGTCTTTGTTGAACAATCTTCTGGATTTCTTGATATCAAAAAGAAGGACCATGTGTACAAGTTAAAAAAAGCTCTTTATGGTCTTAAACAAGCTCCAAGAACATGGTATGAAACTCTATCAAAATTCCTCATGGAAAAAGGGTTTCAAAGAGGTAAAATTGATACTACACTCCTCTCTCTTAAGCACAAAAGTAATATTTTACTAGTTCAAATTTATGTTGATGATATTATTTTTGGCTCTACTAATGATGTTTTGTGTAAAAGATTTGAGAATCTTATGAAAGGAAATTTTGAGATGAGCATGATGGGAGAACTCACTTACTTTCTACGTTTGCAAATTAAGCAAACTGAAGAAGGAATTTTTATCCATCAATCAAAATACACAAAAGAGTTGATCAAGAAATATAACTTACAAGAAGCAAATTCAGCAAACACTCCAATGGGAGTTGAATGTCATTTGGTCACTGATGAAAAAAGTAAACCAGTTAATACAACTGAGTACAGATGTATAGTTGGATCTCTTCTTTATTTAACTGTTAGTAGATCAGACATTATGTTTACTGTGTGTATATGTGCTTGGTTTCAAGCTAATCCAAAGGAATCTCACATGATTGCTGTAAAAAGAATTATTAAATACTTGATTAATACTGAAAAAATTGGTATTTGATATCCTAGAGATTCTTCTTTTAACTTAATTGGATATTCAGATGCTGACCTTGCAGCTTGTAGAGTTAACAAAAAAAAACACCAGTGGAACATGTCAGTTTTTTGGTAACAGACTGATATCTTGGGCATGCAAAAAGCAGGCATCAGTCTCTACCTCAACTACAATACATTGCTGCTGGCAGTTGTTATTCACAAATTATTTGGATAAAACAACAGCTATTGGACAATTAGATGCTAATGGGAACATGTCCTATTTATTGTGACAATACTTCTGCTATTTCTGTTTCAAAAAATCATGTTATGCATTCTAAAACCAAACATATAGACATAAGATATCATTTCTTAAAAGATCATGTTGAAAAAGGTAATGTTCAACTAGAATATGTTCGAACAGAATTTCAATTAGCTGACATATTTACAAAAGCTCTAAAATCTGATATATTTGAATTTCTAAGAGGTGAATTGGGAATGCTCATAATGTTATAGAAAGATATTTTGTATCACTAATATTTGCAGGATAAATAGAGCAGTTGACAAAGAAAATCAGTGTTGAATTTTGATTTGTCAGCTGAGTCTCATCTAGCTGACAAATATTGTCAGCCATTAGCTGACAACCATTGACTTATGTATCTGTTTGGGACTAAGCTTCTGAATAAATCCTCAACTGACATCCTTCAATCATCAACTAACTTCCATTAGCTGACACTCTTCAGCCAACAGCTGACAAAAGAGATATAGCTGACATAATTTTTATCTCTTAGCTGACAACTTAGTGACTGACTTTTTTAGTCGATGTTCAGGTAGCTTATAATCCCTAAATCAAAGCTGATAGTATCTCAGCTAAATTCATATTAAATTTAGATATTTATAAAATTCCATCATTTATTTCCCGCCTTTTTACTTTTGTCTTGAAACTCGCGAAGCTTCCTTGAGAAGCCAAAACGACTTCCCCACTATCCCACCAACACTGGCGGTTGAAGTGACGTGGTTACACAAAAACGGCTTTTAATTATGATCATTGTCACCTGTCATAAATCACATTTTTATCTCAAAAACCAAAATTCTGTGTACTTTTTCACTACATGTCATATCTTTGCTTTTAAAACTCACTCACTTTTATCTGTACTTATAAAACCCCTCTTATATATATTCTCCACCTTCACTGCAACTCCTACTTTTTACTCATCACCTCCAAAGATTCTTCTTCTTCAACCTCTATATGTTCCTCAAACCCAAACCCTAATTTTTTCTGATATCATTTCTCTCTCCCTTTTTCTCTTCTCTCCTTATTCCATCTCTATTTTAACCTTGTCTTTGTGTTTGTTTTAGGAAATGGCAACCAATACGGCTTTAGGATGTCTTTTGGACGTGGTGTCTCTCAACAACGAACCCTTAGGGTTTGAGCTTATCCATCTCTTAACAACTTCTGGGTTGATTCATCTTCTCTCCTTCAACATCAGAACGTACAGTTGCTATTTGACTGAAGAATTCTTCATGTCCATGGAAGAAAATCCCGATGACCCCTTCTTGCTTACTAGAACAATCAGAGGAGTCCCCATTGTCTTCGACTCAGAAACCATTACAATTGTTTTTCCTGGCTTATCAGATGATGGTTCAACCATCCACACCATCCCAAAAGAAACTCAACAAGCTGGGTGGGTCTCTATGTGAGGAGAAGTCCATGTGGAGCTTGCCTTTGATAGGCACAAGAACATATTTGCTCCTCTCCACTATGCCCTTGCAACGGTGCTGGACAAGTGCCTTCTTATCAAATCAGGTGGACATGATAAGATAACGGAGCCTCAGTTGTTTCTCATGGAGGTTGTAGTTGAAAATTTTGAAATCAATTGGGGTGCAGTCCTGGTTGAATGTGTAAAGACAAACATTGCCAAATACAAGGAGAATATGGCTACCGGAAATCCCAGGCTTACCCATCATCTCATCATCAACCATTTTCTTCGATCCCTTCCTGCTCTTCAACATCGTATTCTGACCATTGGAGACTTAGAGCCAGTAAGAATCAAGAAATATATGGGTGCAGACATTAACCGAGCTAATGTATCTAGCCGCTTTGGTCAGGAAATCTCCACATCTCACACAGGTCGTAGACCTCGAAGGACCAGGACCCAAGCTCTTACTGCAACTACTACCAGTTAGCCAACTATTGGTTAGTCAGCTAAAGTTGGTCGGCCAGTTGAAGTTGGTCAACCAGCTGAAGTTGGACAGGACGCTGATTGGTCAGCCAGCTAACATTGGTCAGTCAGCTGAAGTGCAACCAACTGACATCACTCCTATTCCTGTGCCCAGAATATCCAGAAGAAGGAAATTGATAACAGCTGATGAAGATGAGCCTACTCAGCCTGCACCTTCTCCCTCAGTGCCTCATTTTTCAAAAAGACAAAGAAGAAATCCTGATCTGAATCCATGTAATTTTGTTCCATTCTCTCCAACCCCAAATATTCCTGTCACTGATCATGAACCAAACTCTCCTCCTTCCAATCCTTTGTCACTAAACACTGCCCCTATCAAATTATTTCCACCCATAAGAAATCCTACCTTTCATCCCAGCTATTCCTACTATCAAGCCAATCCTGTCCCCATTCCTCAAAATTGGGTCTTTCCAATAGATCACTTACCATACTTTGTCCAATTCCTTCTTTCTTTTCATGAAGAAAAGAAAAATGAAAAACCCCCAATAAATCCCATAAAATACATTGATCACAATCTAAAACGAAGACCTTATATTTTGTATCCTGCAACCCCCAACCTGACCCAAGAAGATCTGGTGGCCAATTATGGCAAGTACTTTGATCTCTTTCCTCTGCTTCTAGGTATAGATTCTACTTATCCAACGATCATTTCGTTCAAGATGAGCTTATTTTTCTGGCTTGGACCATATACAACAAGGTGCATCAACTCCCTGCCTTACCATATGATGATCCCTATCTAGTAAGGAGGGTTGCAGTACCAGAAGATGATCGGATGAATCAAGACTGAGAACAACCTTCAGTTGACCCAGCAAACATGGCAAGAATTCAAATAGCTGCCAATAAGTATATACAAGATGTTGTTACTACAACCAACCAAGCTTACATTAAACTCCACAGACAGATGGCCTCCATTCAAGGAGGAGCTTCTATGACCACATTTTTCCTTATGCTTTTACCACTGAACCTGCTCCTCTCATATATGAACCTATTCCCTATGCTCCTATCTTAGTTTCCCCTCCTACTATCCCTTATGTTGTTTCTTCAACCTTTTTACCTTCTTCTCCCCCAACTGAACCTCTACCCACTTTCACTTCTACCCTACAATCCATTCCAGTACCCACTTTTGTATGCCTCATCTTTAATTCTTCCAATCACTACTCCCATTCTTGCACCAACTCCTGTGTCAGCCACTGCTGTGTCAGCCACCCCTATTATTCCAACTGATCCTTCAGCTGATGTTGTGCTTTCAACCATCCCAACTGACATTGTTGTTTCTTCTCTTGAACTTCAACCTACTCTAGCTGATACACCTGTTCCTCCATCTACAGCTCCCTCTCAGCTTATTCTACCTAACTTATCTCTACACTTCACTCTTCCCTTGTCAGTCAGACCCATCAATCCCCAAAGAACTACCCTGGTTGATGACTCTTCAGCTGATGATTCTGATCATTAGTCAGCTGAAGATACAGTTGAAGAATCGTCCATGGCCTCCTCATCTGACTCCCCAAAGTCTACATCTGTGGATGAGTCTTTCCTCACCCCTTCTCAGTTGGCCTCCAGAAAGGCAAGGAGACAACAAGCCATCATTTCTCAAGCTCTCCAGCAGCCTACTGGAAAGAATATTGTTTTCCTTGATGTCTCTCCTGAGTCAGACCCAACACCTATTTCTCCTGCTCCTGCATATCCTATGTCTACATTCTTCCCTCCTAACCCTGAAGATGTAGGCATTTAGAACTTTCAGCTCTTCATGACTGCCCTAGGTTCCTCTCAAACACCAGCCCCTGAGCCTGCTGACCCTTCTCCACCTGGCACACTCTCTACTTCAGCCAAGTTGGATATGCTCTATGTACATCATCTCCAAATAAAAGCAACTTTCACACATCATACCAATCAGCTTGCCACCCTCCAATAACAGGTTGCATCTCTACTTCCCAATCTTACACAGATAATCACAACTGAGGTCCAAGCTGCCATTGCTGCTGGTGCACCTAGGGAAGCTAATATGGATGATTGGAGATCCATTCTGCTTTATCAACAGGAGTGGGCAAATAGAACTTTTAATGCAGAAGCTGTTATGCTTCAAACCATTCAGGAGGAGAAGGAAGCTGATGCTGAGAACAAGATTCTCAGACAAAGACTTGGTTTTAAGCCTTCTTAGTCAGTGACTGAACCTAAAGCTGACAAGGAAGCTGATGTTGGTCTGTCAGCTGCTGCTCAAGCTGACAAAACCACTTAAGGATCCACATCAGCAACTGAATGATCTGAACTAAACTCTCTCTTAAACTCTCAAACTTTTTAGACACATATGTTTTACTTTTAGTAGACAATTAATTCCTTTCAGGTTTATAATGTCCTGCAACTTTAATTTATCTCTCATTTGCTTGGCCTACTAACATTGTTTTGTAGGAATATAAGTTCTTTATAAAATGCTCTCTGCTTTAAAGTGAATGGTTTTAAGCAAATATGAAGAGATTGTTGAATTTTGCCTTTGTTTTAATTTGCTTAAAATCATTCTACTTGTTGTTAGTCAAGAACTTATAAGTTATTATATTTTGGTCAACTTATGGCATAATTCGTTGTCAGTTAGTTTGATCAGCTGACCATAGTTTTAAATTGTATCAGCTTCTTTACCTCTTTTGCATAAACATTTCATAGTACTAACACTTTCTTGTTTTGTGTTTTGTTAGATATTCTGTACGTTATCTTTCTAACAAGATCCATGTGATCTCGTGAGAAGATACATCTGTTTTGCTTAACAAATTTCAAATTCAAATGTGATTTTAACGGGCTGCTCTTCAAGATCTTATATAAATACCCTCAGGAATCAATAAGCATTCATACTCTCAAAGAAATCCTCTTTATGTCTTAGCCTTCTTAAACTTTAGCCAGATATTCTTCACTGATAATTTCTTTCTAGTTATTGTTTAGACAAACTCTGAGTGACTTACTTCATATTCTTTATAAATCAGTTAGTTTGTCTCACGAGTTTGATTGTTATTCAATCATACTCCATAAACACTGGTTTTTTGTTGTACACTGATCCATTAGAGATCATCTATATTTTTAATAAAATTAGTGCACTTCAAAAATCCAAGTTTGACCAGTTTGGTAGTGGACGTAGCAGTTTTACTGTGAACCACTTCAATTTTTCTGTCGGTTATTTCTTCAGCTCTTAAAACTGATCTAACACTTAAGAAGTCTTGATCTACTTAAGTTTCAGTCAGTTACTTGCATAAATTGTTTACTTATTCGTTTTGATAAATTGTTCTTTAGTTCCTTCTTTATATTCTTTAAAGAAAAAAAAGTTACTTCTTTATATTTAGTGATCTATTTTCAAAAAGGAAATTAAGTGTGCCAGCCACCTGACAAATTTCTTGTCCGTGTCAGCTTCTTTGAAACATCAGTCAGCTGACCATATCAGCTGATTGAAAAAGTTACATTTTCTGCTGCAAACCTTTAAAGTTTTTCAAGTCAACCCTCAAAGTTTTAAAAGGCTATTTACACCCCCCTCTAGCCTTGTCAGTTGCCAACTGGACTTACAGTTATCTCTCCTAAAGCTTTTTAAAATGTTGGAAAATCCTAAATGATTGTTGATGTTAAAAGGTAGATTGTTTTTTGGTTCATAAATTATTATTTTTTGCTTTTAAGTGTTAAAAAGATACTATTTTATAAACAATAATTGAAAGAACGAATGAAATATAAAAATGCAAATAAGATGAAAATAGATATCGTTTGAATAAAAAATAAGAGAAAAATATTTAAATTAATTACTATATAAATTGTATCTTAATGAATCATATAATAAATATATAATAATAACAATAATAATAAAACATAATAAGTTTAAAAGAAATCTAACCGATTAATAAATTTTTTAAAAAATTAATTCATTAAATCTAGCTGTTAACACTCATTTGAATGTTCGTAAAGAGAATTTACTAAAATTATAAATTATTTTTGTATTGACGTTTTTCAAAATCCGTTCTAATTGAGAATTATAAAGACAAGATTATTAAAAAAAAAACTTTTAGTTCAACCTATAATAGCCACTATGAAAATTGTGATGTGTTGTTTTTTTAATAATACTCTTTTTTGTTATAAGAATAATTCTTTTACAATATTTTAATGTTATTTGATGATTTATGTCTTATACGTTTTATTTAACAATTATTTATTAATTTAGTAAAAAATTTAAATAATTTATTTAAAATAAATATTTGTTTAAATAATTCATTAATTTATTAAAAATTTATTAAGTAATTTATTTATTTATTTTAATAATTATTAAGTATTTTTAATAATTTTATAAATAATTTATTAATAAAAAGGATAACTACCTCCACACATGTGATGAATCTCAACTGTTAAATATTTTAAAACGATTTAATCTCAGTCGGTAAATAGTTTTTGTCAATTGTAAGTGAGCTATTGAACACTATTGTATTATTGATATTCTTCTCTTAATTTTTTATTTAGGCAAAAATATATTTCCTTATTATTTGTATTTTTATATTCCCTTCATTTTTTCCTTTTTTGTTCATAAAATATATTTTTTATACCTTAAAAAAAAAAAAACAATAATAGTTTAAGAACCATAAATCATTTAATTTTTAACTTCAATTATCATTAAGCATCTTCTTACATTTTAAAAAACCTTAGGGAGACAACTTAAATTAATTCCGTTTAAAAATTAGATGACAGTTAATGATAATTACGAAATTACATCCCTCTTTTTAAATACGATGACAATTTTGTTTGAAAAATAGTATAGTGACAAAATTGAATGATTGATCAAAATACAATGGTAACATTGACCATTTTTCCGATATTTCCCTTTAATTATTTATTGGAGATGGACAACTTCCCAGTTCCCACACAATCCATTCGTGCTGAAGCCAAACACAAACAATATAATTATGGCACGAAAATACTTTTGAAGATATTTTGTTGGCCTTAAAAGGAAAAGACTTGTCATAAGCTCAAATAAATTGCAATTATGGTGCATTTGTCAAAATTTGATGGCGGATCCTCCAACTTCAGAAATTGGTACACTGTTGTTGAGCTAGCATATTAGTCACTAGTAATTCAGGCAAATTATTGCTAAACATTTCCTGCAATTTTATTTACTAGAGATAGACAAATGGCCTCATAATTAGTGTGAAATTTTGGTCGGTCCAAGTTTTTATGGTGAAATTCATGTTGGTCTATTTTTTTAAGTTTATAGTCCCTCTGGTCAAGTGTTTTTTTAAGGACAAATTTTAAATGTATATAATTTTAGAAATATGTTCTCATCTAGGTCCATTATTTTTTTGGACATTTCATATAACTATAAATTGGTTGTCAAATGATAAAAATGTCATTAATGAAGACAAATCTCATCCGGCCTAAAAAAATAAAAAAATCATGATGTCAAAGCTTGGCATTAGGACTGTTTTCACAGTTTATTCAAGTCCAAAAAAATTCAAAAATGCTGATGTCAATGCTTGGTATCAGGACTGTTTTCACAGTTTATTCAAGCCCAAAAAAAAATCAAAAAATGTTAATGTCAAGGCTTGGCATCAGGACTGTTTTCACAGTTTATTCAAGCGCAAAAAAATTCAAAAATGCTGATGTCAAGGCGTGGCATCAGGATTGTTTTCACAGTTTATTCAAGTCCAAAAAAACCAAAAAATGTTAATGTCAAAGCTTGGCATCAGGACCGTTTTCACAGTTTATTCAAAGCCCTAAAAAACCAAAAAAATGTTGATACCAAGACTTGGCATCAGAAATGTTTTCACAGTTTTTTGCAAGATAAAAAAAAATCAAAAATATTAAATCCAGGCATGTTATTATAAGAATATTAAATACCTGTTGCTCTTGTTGTTTCATGTGATTATAAGAATATTGTGTCCGAAACAGATCTGCAAATTTAAGGGAGATAGCCCCCAACGCTATGTATGTGTGTGAGTAGATTTTTTAAAAATAATCAAACAATTCATCTTCCTTTTGTCAACTATTAACTCCATGAATAGAAATGTCATCTATCTCTCTCTCTACATCTCTTATTTTTGTTGAAAATGAAAAAACTCAGCACCTTTAACTACGTACGAAGTCACTTTTTTCTGTAGATTTCCATCTTCAGCCCCCATCTATTAAAAAAAACAAATTGTGTCAAATATCTCATTACCGTTGACGACGACGATGGTGGTGAAGAAGAACCACCCCTAGGCGCCGAAGGCGAAGGAGGACTCCAAGTCGAAGCCGATGGAGACGGCATTGAACCGGAAAGAAGAAACGGAGGCGAGGCATATAAACCTCAAAAGAAACAAAAAAAAAAAACACACAAGTGCTGGGAATGGTGATTGATGAAATGGTCAAATAGCTAAGCCTATTATACCCAGGTGGAAGGGATTGATGGTGAGATAATGTACCCAATAATCCCATGGGGGGAGGTGGACAACAAATCCAGTACCCGTGAACTCACTAACAGCCATGTTCACTCCTATGACCTCGTCACTCAAATGTTATCTGATAAGAGTTAACTGTGATTTCAGCCCATAACTCGAGATAATCAAGTCGATCATAAAAAAAAAGATAAAAGGGTAGCGACGTACTTTCGTCCCAAATATGTACCTAAAAGATATGTTCAAAAAATAGTTTGATTCATTTGAAAACATGTTTTAAAAGATGTACCGGCTTGTAATTTTTTATTTTTTTAATCGGAAAAATCACTTTTTTGGGCGAAATGACTACAATACCCTTAATGAACCGAAGGAGCGCTACGGATGTCACTTACTCAGTGAACCGTGATGCATCAATTTTATTGCATTAATTTTGCATTGCGGTTCAATAGTTTAATTGTCTAGTCTAATTGCACCGCGATTCATTAATTTTATTACATTAATTTTTGCACTTTGGTTCAATAGTATAATTGTCTAGTCTAATTGCACCACTATACATCAATGTTTGCACCGCAATTCATCAATTTTATTATATTAATTTTTTACCGTTGAATAGTTTAATTTCCTAGTCTATTTGCATCGCGATACATCAATGTTTGCACCACGATTCATCAATTTAATTTGATATTTTTGCACCGCGACAAAAAACGTAATAAACCAAACTATGTCCTCCACCTTCTTCTTCCATTTCCTCTATCGTAAGCATTTTTCTTCTTATTTCGTTGCGCACAATCGTGATTTTCGAATTCACCGGAGTTGTGGAAGATGATCTGGGCATTTAAGGACCAATTTTTTTTTAAAAATGACTTTAGCGGTTGATGAAAAAGAACACTGGACTAGAGGGGTTAAATATTTGGAAAAGGGGACCAGCCCGTAATTTCTCTAAGGTTATAACCCCTCTAGTCTACCGTTCTTTTTTTCAGTTACAAAAGTCTATTTCTCGAAATATTGTTTCGAAAATGTCACCGTATCTTTCAACAGTTCATGTAAACACATTGAATTCGAAAATCACCACTGTTACGCAATGTAAGCGGAGGACAGTCTGATTCATTATGATTTTGCATAGTGGTGCAAAAAGTGATGTAGTGCGATACAAAACTGGATGATGAATTAAATTGATGCATCGCGGTGCAAAATTAGACCAGTCAATTAAACGGATGCATCGCGGTGCAAAAATTAAAGTAATAAAATTAATGCATCGTATTTCAAGAATTGATGCAATGCAGTGCGATGCTTTTGAGTGATCGATCCGTAGCGCGCCTCAGGTTCATTAAGGGTATCATTGAGTTTTCATCCTCAAAAGTGATATTTTCTGGTTTTAAAAACAAACGATGGATTGCAGCGATTGAAAACTTTAAAAAAAGTGACCAACCCGTAATTATTCCACATAATTAAGTCGAATGAATGGCAAAGATTTAATGGCCCAATAAACTAGCATAGCTTAGGATATATTGTTGGCTGGTACCCTTTCGTAAACATTTATCCGTTTCACTCCCCCGTTCTTTTTTTTTTTTTTCAATCACTAGAGTGTATTTTTGAAATAATGTTCCTATAATACTCATATTTTGAGAACATTGTAAAAAAAATATTCTCCCTTCTTCTTATTCTTCTCCCTCGTCCTTGAATTCTTTCACCCAAAAGACGCAAAAATATATATATATATATATATATATATATATATATATATATATATATATATATATATATATATATATATATATATATATATATATATATATATATATATATATATATATATATATTGACAAGAAAACAGAAAAAAAAGATGAGCGATCAAAACTTGATTGCTCTCTCAGTGCATCTTGCAAATATATATACGGGATGATAGCCGTTACAATGTGGAAATCTGTTCACATTTGAGCGAATAACTGAAACATAACTAAGCGCCTTAACTACAAACTTTTAAATACAACCAGCCTCCTTTTGAACTTAAAGCGTAATTACAACCAGACCACTTGTATTTTGTAATGTAATTGATTTCAAAAGCTTCTTTGACTCGGTTCTCCAAACTTTGCATCGACCCTCACTTCTATTCGGTCTCAGTGTAGTTGCAATTTAGTTTGCCTTCTTTAACACCACTCCCGAGTTGAGGGTAGGTGAATGCTAACTACTCCCAACTTGGAAAGGAATCTCCAGGGCAATACCTTTCCCAGAAATTTTGTAAATATGTCGCAATTTGCCCCTTGGTTGGAATATCTTTAGCCATGATCGAACCATTAGAAATCTTTTCTCTAATGAAATGGCAGTTCAACTCTATGTGCTTGGTTCTAGCATGATATACTGGATTGTTGGCCACTGCTATGGCAGATGAATTGTCACAGTAGATAGTGACAGGCTTTGGTAGTTTGACTTCCATATCCTTCAACAAATTGGTCAACCAAATCACTTCACAACTAGCAGTAGCCAAAGCCCTATATTCTGATTATGTAGATGATCTAGAAACCACAGACTGCTTCTTAGAATGCCATGAAATCAGTGAGTTTCCCAGCATCATACGAAACACATTATTGATTTTACGTCATTAGGATTTCCTCCCAATCAGCATCACAAAAACCCTTAAGTTGTAGATGATTGTCGAAGGTAAGTATATCCCTTGATCGGTGAAGCCTTAACATACCTAAGAACTCTACTGATGCTTTCAAATGAGTATCCCTTGGATTTTGCACAACCCGACTCAAACATTGTCTTTGCAAAGCCAAATCCGGTACAGTCACGGTCATTAGATAAATGAGTTTTCCTACCAGTTGCCTGTATTCTGTAGGATTATCAAGAAGGATCCCTTCATTTTGCAGAAGTTTCTTCTTAGGATCAAAAGGAATGGTAAGTGGTTTTGCATTTAACAATCCTGCTGCCTCAATTAACTCCAAAGCATATCTCTTCTGACTAAGATGGAAACCATGCTCAGATCTCATGACTTATACCCCAAATAATATTTCACATGTCCCAAGTCTTTTATGCTAAACTTTTCATGCAACAGATTCTTTAAAGAAACAATGTTATCTAAATCATTGCCTGCCACTAGTACATCATCAACATATACTAGTACATTTGAACTTTGCATCTCTTTTCAAGGTGAATAAGGAGTGTCTATCTGAGGGATTGTGTATATCCGAGGCTTAGAAGAACTTGAGTTAGCTTTGAGAACCCTTGCCTGAATGCATTTTAGGCCATCAGAGATTTCTTTAGCGAGGCAAACCTTTGTTTGATTTCACGAGACTTGTACCCTAATGGCGGTTGCATATATACCTCTCTTCTAAGTCACCATGCAAGAATGCATTATTCACATCTAGTTGATGAACCTCCCATTTCTGTGCAGCAGCAACAGCTAGTATAGCCCTGACAGTCACCATTTTTGCCACAGGAGCAAAAGTTTCTGAGTAATCAATGCCTTCTCTTTGGCTGTAACCCTTGGCAACCAATCTTGCTTTAAGCCTCTCCCACCTGTTGCCATCGAATTGTACTTGACCTTGTAGATCCATCGCAAATCCTATAGCCTTCTTCCTTGGAGGCGGACTCCTTATGTCCCATGTTTGGTTTGACTCCAATTGTAATTTCTTTATTCATAGCTTCAATCCAATCTTTACTTTGTGCGGACTTCATGGTAGGGATGAGGCTCTTGGACTAGCATTATGGAATTTACACTACTATCTTTGCATATTGCATTGATTAAAGAAATCACGCAGGTTTGGTAAAAACGGATGATACAATGTAATCTTTTAACTTGACGGAGGATATTTGATTCTTGTTGAAACCTACTAGAAACTTCGGGGTTGTCATCTTTTCTAACATCTGTATGATCATCTGATTTGGCATCATTCCTCATGTTAACAGGATCATGGTCTTGTTCTTTGATATCAGAATTGGTACTACTCCTACTTTCAGGTACCTTATCATGGAAAAAGATTTATGTCTATTTCGGTGATCGGGTTTCACAATTCATTATTAATGAAAGGAAAGATTGATTCATGAAAGATGACATGTCTACTAATGAAGATTTTCTTGGTTTCAAGATTGTACATAACATATCCTTATATCCGTCATGTTGGATACCCTAAATGAACACACTTCGACCACAGGCAAACTTGTCACTAGGATGAGTGGAAAGCATAGGCTAAGCGACCTATGACTCTCAAATGATCATAAGAAGGTTTGGTGCTATAAAGCATTTCATAAGGAGATTTAAACTTAGGTGCGGTAGGAATCCTATTTATAATGTGGTGGCGACCAAGCGGTATCCCAAAATGGATAGGAAGACAGTTGGAACCTAATAGCCCTAGACATATCTAAGAGATCTTTGGTGCTTTCTTTCAACAACCCGATTACATTGGGGAGTATCAACACATGAACTTTGGTGTAAAATACCTAGGCTAGCTAGATAGGGTATAACCTCGGTATTATAGAATTCGATCCATGATCGGTTCTCTGAAATTTAACATTGGTTTGAAATGATTTAGAACATAGGCATTAAGCTGTTTAACAATGAAAAAACATGAGTTTTGGTTGACATGAGGAAAGTCCATACCCCCTTGTAAAATCATCAACAATAGTGAGGAAGTATATGCAACCATTCATGGTAGTTTTCCTATATGGCCCCACACATCCAATGTATGAGATCAAAGGGAGCTTTACTTTTAATGTGTGTTAATATAAAAGGCAATTTGTCTTTGTTTAAGGGGACAAATATCACAAGATAAAATTCTACGAATTTCAACATTTTTATGCTTACAAAGAGAATTCAAACCAATATTTTTGAGAGTACTTAAGGAACTCTGGTGCCCGACTAACAATATCTTTGTGTTTAGAAGCAATAGTGCAAACATGTTTAGAGTCGAAAGAAAATTGATATGCCTTAGAAGGTATAAATCATCAATCACCCAATAGCTAAGGTCCTGGTCATCGAAGGTCTGGAAAAACATTGTGTTCCAATGATAAGTGTGTGACATCTGGCTTGCATAGTAAGTTTGATACTGCAGACAAA